>WFKH01011925.1:25948643-25967300 GCA_016163765.1 Magallana hongkongensis | reverse complement strand
CGGACGGAAGACCTACTCGTTACTCGTAACGAGATCGTATCTAGTTGTAAGTTCTTTTCTTAACACATCCTCCAATTCCATTTAACACTCCCTAAGGATTTCAATAGCCAGATAGTTACGTGGAAAAAGGCGCTATTATTGAGAATTTTCATAAAATTAAATCTGAAATTAGTAAAATTCATCATTTCAAAGATAAAATCATAAATTGAAACGCAATTAAGGAAGAAAAAGAACAATCGGCACTCGGAGATTGAACCCGAGTCGCTTGGGCACAAGTCTACGACTTTAGCGAATGAGCTACGCAAACTCTCACCTAAGGACTTTAAAGCCGAAAATCTCTAGAATGCGTGGATTGATTTTATTACAAATTTCATATTATGCAATTATTAAAGCGTTTTTTTTTCAAAAGATATTTATTTTTTTTTCCAAAAAAAAAAAAAAAAAGTTAGAAAATTGATGTTTTTTGTTTCCTTCCGGTGACAACCGAAAGTGACGGCAGACATTTAGAAATGCAAAGGGCACTATTGCCGAAGACTTTCTACCATCCCTAAACGTTTGAACGTTCTATCTTTGATTCCTTTGGAGAAAAATTGTAAACAAGCAAAAACATTAATTCTTTAATATCTCAGGACCGGAAATGACGACCAAAAACTTTTCGTACAAAATTTGTCTTGAATGAGATTTTAACGTTTTATCAAAATCGGCTGAAGCGTTTTGAGAAAACTTGACAGAATAAATACTAGGAAAAAGGAAAACCTAACAATAATAGAGAAAAAGTAACAAAGCAATGGCAAGAAGATCATTCTTTGAAAACAGAAGACTTTAAAAAGATATATAAAAATCGTACTTGAGAAGACTTGCGCTCTATGCTTCCAAATGCAAAATATAAAGAAATAATGATAATATTTCATTTGTTTGCAAAATTGTCGGAATTTATTCATTTTGGTGACGTCATATATCAACAAGTAATCGACAATGATGACTATTATCAAGTTTAAATTGAAAGGCATCATGTGTACAATGATTAATGAAAATTTAATTCTTGTATGGTACTTTAAAAAATGGTTAAAATTGGGGGCAGATATTGACCATATCAAATATAGTCCTTTCTTAGGAAATCTGAACTTTGAACTGAATGTTAAAAAAAATAATTAAAAGGTTCATACATGTAATGATGATTTACATATTAATTCTATTATAAAGTAGTTCATAATTTCAATTGTCTTAAACTTTGATGGCGTTACCCAAGGTATTTAACACTATATGTTATGAACAAGCGTTGGTCGAATGATAATTTAGTTAAAACAGAATCTCCAGACGGCTGTGCAAAGATTGCGTTCGCAAGTATATATTAACTAACGAATCGTAAAATATTTTTTAAATTTCCATTTAATATATTTTTCAAGAAAAAATGTTACACTTACAAATATGAACTCCTTAATCAGTCGTAATTTTTACTAATTTTTGGACATTATATAGTTAAAAACACCCAGTAAATTTAACAATTCTAGATGAAACACATATAGTATAAACCGGTAGTTAGTCAAAATATAAACCTGTTTAAAAGTTTTTATATGTTACCATTTTCTACACAAAACACAACGCTAGATTTAAATCACATTATTTGTAATCAGGTATGTAAATGATTTTCATTAGTACTCTAATTGAAATAAATTGCTGACCTTGTTTCCACCAGAACAGTGTTCTCCGGATACGTCTTGTTGATGGTCTGTTGAAAAATTAAAGAAAAACGATTATTTTATTGCAACAGTCAGTTGAAATTTTTATTCTTGAAAAGGGTACATTGTTTATATTCATTTTTCGTTTGTAACCGGTGGGACGAAAAACTCAGGAATGGACATTTTACTCATTTCCATGCAAACTATCAGCCTAACGTTAATACCACACTGTGGGGATTTAAATCTAAATAATCTTATGAAATAAGATAAAAACATTTTTATAAGGTTTTGAGCCATTTGATCTTAATAGTTTCACCCAATGTGATTTAATGTTTGACTAATATACTGAAAAAAAAAACTTGAGTGAATTAATAGCTATCAGGGATGGGATCGTTTTTTTATTCAAAAGCAATGACTTAAACTATACTTACTTTGGATAACATTCTTTTTTAAAAACCACTTACTACATTATTTGCATTTCCTTCATGTAATTAGGATTACTTATGATTTTTTTTTATATCAATCTATCATTATAAGTATTTGAGTCACTTTATCTTTCTGTGTCACTCTGACAGTTGGTCTTTGGGTAACTCCATATGTTTGACAATAAACAAGTTAATCTCAGCTAATCCTTTAAATTTTTGTTCAAGTATATACTTCTGGGTGGCAAAAGTATAATTTTCATCAGATTGCTACTTTTTGCCTTTTAATTCTAGAATCTTTGATGTAGGAATTCTAATACACCTTTGGACAGTATCAATTTCCGAACCAAGAAAAACATGACAAGTCACTGGACCCTGTGTTTTTTCATCTGTCAATGGAATACCAAGTTCATCACATGTTTGCCTAAAACTTTTCATTAAATTCCTACATTCTACAGTTTGTTTTCTTCCAGCAAATATAAAATCATCTAAATAATGTTCTATCGTGGATAAACCTGCCTATTCTTTAACAACCCACTGCAAAAATGTTGAAAACTTTTCAAATATTGCACATGATATTGAGCAGCCCATTGGTAAACACTTGTTAATGTAGAATTGATTCTCAAACTTAATACTTAGCAAATCAAAGTCCCCTGGATGTATTGGTAACAAACGAAGAGTATTTTTGATATCCACCTTACCTAACTCAGCTGAAGGCCCTAACATGGCTTTCATATCAAAAGCTGTTTCAAAAGCAGTATATTTGACTGTGCATGTATTTGGATCTATTAAAAAATTATTCCCTGTGATGGAAGGTATGACAAATGGGTAATCATTCTTCAACCACCACTGGATTTGGGTATTAAGCCTACATAGGATATATGAGGGATGTGAAAAAGGACCCATTACTCTTCCTTCTCTAATTTCTTTGCATATTTTGTCTTCTAACTGGGCTTGGAGTTGGTCAGCTGATAATAAATTATTTGAAACAACACCAATTCCACAACCTTGATAATTAAACCATATGTAAAACCATGAAAAAAAATCTTAGGAACCTGTCTATTAGGATACTTGTCTAGATATATAGACATATGGGAAACATTAATTAGGGTGTGACCTAGGTCCCATAAGTCTTTGGGTTGAAAATCTTGAGGGTCTTGTGAAATTGGCTCCCTGTGGCCTAAAGCCTTGTTGATGTCCTGGCCTTGTTGCTTGTCTTGGGCTGAAAAAGGACTGCCTATTTGACACATATATGGATATGAGACAGTTAATCATGCAGTGGCCTTGCCCACATTTAATACAACTGTGGTCATACACACATTGCTTTTTAAAGCAGAATCCCTGAAAAATAAAAATGTAGCACTTATTCCCATTGTAAGCCCCTGATGCTGAGGAATTTTGTTGCCCACCTACCATGTACATAACCCATAACTCTGAGTCAACTGAAGCCCAAGACTTGGCAGGGTCCATTGCAATTTTTAACCGGAATTGTTCATCATACAACTTCCAACCTGCCGACCTATCAGCCCATGTCCTAACATCATGCATATATTTCAGCATGTCTTGAAATTTGCTTAAATGAACAGATGTAAATACACTTACATAGATCAAGAATGCATCTGTCCATTTTTCCATGGAGATAGTTTTACTGCAGACCTTGATTTAATGACCATTTGACCATCATTTCTAACAACAAGAACTCTTTCACTAACTGTATCTTAAATGTTAGAATTTTTCAATAACAAGCCAGAACTACATTTTCCTTCAATAATTTTCATTTGTAATGATTCGCTCACATTGTGCCCAAAGAAAATTGAATGGAGTTTATTGGTGTTGGTGTAACACCAACCGTTTCTAAGCAAACACTATCTAACACATTAGTATCTTTAGCCTGCTCCACTGGAACAAGATTCAAGGCCTGTGGCGCTTCCATGGTGGCCTTATCCTTCTTCCGTTTTCCATGGTTGGTGCGCGGCTCGACTTCCACCTGCACGTCGGCCTGCAGCTGACTGGATTTTCGTTTAGGCATTCTTAATCTTTATAAAAGGGCTCAAAAATTAAAATAAAACAGTTTAATTGACAATTTTAATTGAGCATTCCCACTAAGTATAAACTTTTAACGTGATTTTAACAATTTGGTACAATGGCATATCCTACCAGATACCAATCAAGAACGAATAAATCCGTAAATATCTATAAATCAAATAGTCATCGGCGAAATATGTAATATAATGATGAATGTAAAGTTAAAATTAACAATTTGTCTATGTTTAATTATAATGTTAAACAAACTGACAAATAATAATTTTAAAAAATTATCTTCATCAACTTTTACCGACCTCACTGAAGCTGGTCAAAATAGAAAAGGAAGGGACAATGTAAAAAGGGATTATCAACCGTCAACAAATTATATTTCCGGAATGCCAACAATGCTCAGAATATTACAATGATAGATTTTGAGAAAGTTAGTTATATATGTACTATGTAAATTTTAGGATTGTAAAATAAACTTGCTTTGATAACGGCACATATTTTCAGACAAGCTGAAATATGTGCAAATGTACATGTACATCAGATTGTTACATACCTAAGAATATCACACAAACAAAAACACATACATGTCAAGAGTAAATTTGTTAAAATAACTCTATTTTTATAGTGGAAGTTGGTTTTCTTTAAAAAAGTCTGTTTTTTTAAAAGTTTATGACTATTGTTTAAACCCCATCTGAAAAATTTGGTTGAGGTTTAAACGAGAGCTTTACAAAGTGCACCCTAATGAAAGCAAACTGAAACGTAAAATAATTATATCCGACTGCATGTAGCATAATGAATAAAAATATATTATTTAAGATTTTTAGAGTTTAAAAATCATTCATCTTGTTTTCTTAATAATTCTTTTTGATAAAATTTAATTATTACTTTTCTATTTCTATCTTTGCTAGCGGAATTTCAAACAAAAGTGATTATTTGCACATGATCCTTCCATATTTGCTAGTATTGGTATTAATGTCACACAACAAACTTTTAATTATTAATTACTAATGACCTTGACACTACAAAACCAACCCGGTCCAACTCAATGACAGTAGATAAAAAAAATTATCAAAATCATTAATGTTGACTTAACTATGTAAAATGTAAATTGTCCTGCAATTCAGTTTGAATACAATGGTTGAATGACAAATAGTAAAAAAAAAAAAAAGTCCTGCAAACTTCTACTTTCTGATTGTAGTTGAACCAATCTTATAGGGGGTTTTATGAAGAAGCATGCAAAAGATTGAATTTACTTAGATTGCTAAAGCATACAATTGATAGAGAAACACTGGAAAAATATCTTTGATTTTTATCAGACCCATACTGGAGTATGGTGATGTTCCTTGGGGCAACTATACTGAAAGAAACTCTAAATTGCTTGAAAAGGTAGAAAAGGAAAAAGCCATAATAATAACAGCGCTGAAAGTTAGTTCTTTTAAAAGCATCTTGCAAGTAAACTTGTATGGGAAACCTTATAATCTCGAAAGAATAAACATAAACTTATTCTATTCTACAAAATAGTTAATGGTTTAGCTACAAAATACATGTTGAATTTAATTCAACCATATTTTCAAACTGCACATGCAATTAATCTTTGGTAGAATGGCATTTTTTATTGTCTGTCACTACATGTACATGTATATACGACTACTTCTTTACTCCGTGTGCAATTAAATTATAGAATAATCTTGATGCAGAAATTAAAAGTTCATTACCTTTATCAACTTTAAGGACACAAGAGACGTTCCTCATTTTTATATAATTCCTTGATATATTTTATCTTTTATTTAGTAACATTTAAATCTGTTAATTCCCCAAAATTCAGCGTACGTTACCAGGCTATTTTTGAAGCTAGAATATTCAGAATTTTTCTTAAAGTACCCTGCAAAAATGCATTTGAATGCTTATAAATAAAGTCTTAGTTTATATTTTCAATTGAACACTTTATATCTAAATAAAAAAGGGTATCATATAACATGAAAAAATAAATATGGAAATAAGTGGAAATCTTCACATTGTGGAGATATGAAATTATAGAAAAAATGAAAGATAGATCGCGTCTGACCCTATGATAAATATTAAAAAAAAAAAATACATAAAGCTTACAAACAATTCAGTTTTGACAATAGGAAAGAAAATGCCATTGTTTGTCATTTACGGAAAACGCTAGTATTTTAAACTTATTGAAGAATTTTTAATTGATGAGAGTCAATCTTCATACTGTGGGTATGAATCTGAAGGAAATGTGCATCTTTTTACCTATCAACTAAATTCTTTATGGTAGTTCTGACTTTCATACACCTTATATAGTAAAAAATAATTCTATGTTCCCATGTATATCAGAGCTTCGAAACGTTTGTGACTCTCTAAAATTACACTGCTTAAACATATTTCATTATTAAAATTATTTTCTTTATTAGTTAAGTTTTTAATAACTGTTCTTTCTATTTAAATGAACTGAATCATGAAAAAATGATTCTTATGTTTGCAAGTCTCTACGTATGAAAGTAGGTAAATATGTGTATAAAGGTGTGAATGCTTGTTAACCACCAAATTGTCTTGCATTTCATAATTGTAAAAGTTAAGAATATCATTAAATATAAAAATATCTCTTGCTTTATATTCCCAAAATATCAATAATACCCCTCTGTAAACTAGTATTAACTCTAGTCTATGGAAAAATATTATAAACCCACTACTTGAACTTGTATTTTGCAGAGGGTCTACATAGGATTTGTCTCTTGCCTAATCGGTTCAAATTTCAACAAAGATAAAATTAAATGTAATTTAGACCAACTGGTCAATTACTTAAATTTCAATGTAAGAGGATTTGGCTATTTCTTTTAACGTACGTACTGATTTACATCAACAATAGTTGATTTCATTTTATTTACTCTTTACGATCAATTCATTAATATATTACCGGAAGATGTAAAGATAAACAATCAAGTGCGGGTAATGAAAGTACCGGCGATCAATTATTTTAAAATAACCCGCGTTAGTATATTATTTACAATATCGTTACCCTCATATCCCACATGAGTCACCAAAAACATTTTTTTTATTTAGGTATACACAGGGTTTAGTTTTCGTTAGAATAATATTACAATGCATCATTGCACCCCTCCTCTTTTGACTTTGATCTCACTGCTTTTAGTCGATTCCGAAATAATCGTAGCAACCAATTTTTATGGCAAATGTTTAAATGGGAATGTTATCTAATGATATAGCTATAATGTCCCAAGAGAGTATAATTGGTTTGCTCTCCATGACTACGTATTTGAAGCGGTGGTTTATTATATCTTAAGGCTAGCCTTCTTAAGTATATGCTTAAATATATCCGATCATCGGAGGCCAAACAATTATTCAACATCACGCTCCAGAAGTGTGGAGGGGGTAGACATTATAAGAGAGACTTCAATATTTTAAATATTTTAAATAACTTAAATTACACAATATCGTATTACATTTCTGTGGAATAAAAAAACAGCAAACTGTTATATAGGATTTTTTCGATCCTGCATTTATCTCATTGGGGTTTTTGCCCCATGGTGTTTGTAGAAAAATCACATAGGGATTCATGTAGGACATTTAACCCAACATTAAAACCCATGGAGTTGAAATTTCGAACATCCAAGATCTCAAAAACTATTTAAAATGCTTCATTTTTTGCATCATAAATCGTTTTAGAATTAAACCCGTACAGGCTGGTACATAACGTAGGATGATAGTGATAGTTTGTACGGAAAAGGGTCCGTAGCCCTGGGTAAATGCCCATTCCGGAGTTGTCTGCGTTACTGTATTTAGTTCTGTTTCATGAATAAAAGCCAAAAAATTGGCAAGCACAATAAGGTACATTTTTCTCCTTCAACTGGTCATTTGGTTTTATTAAAATCGTCGAACTGCAACTTTTTAAAACAATGTAAAAGTCATGTTGGCCCTCCCCATTATAAACTGATAATGTTTACCTGGTATACACTCAATTATTAAACTTTCATATTGCTACTGGTCTGTACCAAGCGTATCACATAGCATGTATTTCGTAAAGCATGTTCGATGTGACTATACATGCTATTAACTTTTATTTATGCGAGCACATTATTTGTAAGTTGCGTTTTCAACGGCTGTTATTTCTGATTACCAAAATGTCCTCCAGTTAAGAAGATTTTTGCGATGTCACTTGAAGGAGCTGTGTATGACATTGCTTTAATTTCTTCAAATCAAATATTCTATTGTACGAAGGAATATTTATCGTTATTTATTTTTTTTCAATTGAAGGACAAGGTCACATTCCAAGAACTAACTTTGCTGTAACTGGTTAAAGAAAAAACATCAATAATGCTTCAATTATAACAAAAAAACACGATTTAAATTTAAGCGCTAATCAGGCATGTCAATTTATTTTACTCTCCTTTGAAAGTTATCGAAGATTTGTTAGATTTTCTTAATCCTTTGCATAAAAGGGGCGGCTAACGACATCATCCTTTTTTCGTTTGTCGTTTAAGGAGGCTGAGTGGTCAACAAACTAGTCTACATATGATCTTGATTGCCTTAAACTAACATTTAGTAACGAAAAAAAAATCACTTGACGAATTTTTCTAATTACTTTGCGTTTTTTCAGGCATATATATCCATTTGTTTTACAACCCGACACATTTCCTTGTCAAAAATGTATCCTCGGGATAGTGCAACGAACCATATACACTGCAAAAGAACCCTAACCCAATCGAATTAATGCATAACCCACCAAACATTTTACCGCTATTTTTTCTGTCTCTAGTTCAGTAATCAACATTTAAAGTATTATTTTTACTCTGTCCCAAGATATCAACGATTCACTCAAAGAACAAGAAGAACTAGACTCTTGTTGCTATAGCAACAAAAAGGTCTTCCGTTGCTCATGAATTTATCTGTTAAAAAATGCCTTTCTCTTGTAAAAAGAAAATGAATATAATATTTACTGTGAAGGATTTTTTAAAGTGAATTTTTCAATGTTAAACAAAACAAAAAGACAAAAAGTCATTTTTGAGTACTTCCTGTGACGACCGGAAGCTACACCGGATCAAACAGATCATTGTAAACATAACTTTATACATTGTTCTGTTTTTCCTAAAAGTTTAGTTGTTCAAGATTTTGTCTGTTTTGACATCTCGTTGAGAAAAGGTGTTTGTCTCAGGACCGGAAACAAACAAACAGAAGTTATTAAATAATAAAAAGTAATTTTCGTGATTTACCTACATAACTGTTTATCAGACTGAATAAAATATTTTTAAAAAATCTAAACTTGTTAAAAAACTTGATTTGCTTGAACGCGTCATTTGACAACCGGAAGTGACGGACGACAAAATGAAACCCGTTAAACATATCTTCAATCACATGTCAATCATTCATATAAGTTTTGTGTCTTGATCTGTCACAGTTTCTGAGATCTCGCAGGTACAAAATTTGTTAAAAAGAAAGCTACCTGAGATAATTGAGATGTCTCACCGGAAGTAGAATTTTCTGTTTATTTAACCATGTGAATATGACCTTTTGTATTCTTTAACTGAAATTGTACTTCCATGCTAAATTACAAAACAAAACAAAAAAAAATGAAATTTTGGAGTACTTCCTATGCCGGAAGTTGCTCCGGATAAAACAAAATAGTGTAAACACATGTACATCGAAGGTCTATCATTCCACAAAGTTTGGTTGTTCAAGTCTATACAGTTTTTTGAGATATTGTGGAGACAAGGTTTTTTGTCTCAGGACAGGAAACGGACAAAAGGAGGTTCTCAATGGAAATTACAGTTAGTATTTATTATTAATTTTTCTATCATACATAATTGTTAATCAAACTAACTAAAACTGTCAAAGAAAATAATTTAAACTTATAAATAGCTTGATTTGTTTGAACCCTTCCGGTGAGGACCGGAAGTGAAGGTCGATACAATGAAACCCGTTAAAAACACATCTTCAATCAAATGTCTAAAACCCATGTAAGTTTCGTGTCTTGATCACTTACAGTTTTTGAGAACTCGCGGGTACAAAATATGTTTTAAAAAAGCTACCTGAGATAATTGAGATATCTCACCGGAAGTAGATTTGTTTTTTATTCAACATCGCTTAGATGACATATTTAAGGATTTATACTAATATATTCATTCTGTGCAAAATAAATAAAATACTAAAAAAATAATTTTTGAAGTACTTTGTTTAGTTTTATCAAAAACTATCTTAATATGCTGCATAAATATTTGGGACAGTATAACAAAGAAAATTTCGGGGGGGGGGGGGGGATATGAAAAATAGTCTCTTTTTCTTGATTTATTTTATTGAAAAGCTTTGGAGGACAATTTTATCTTGACTTTTTTATTTCAAAGTTGAGAATGAGTCAATTTAAATACCCTAATCTTGACAGCTGATATATCAACTTTATTGAAACGGAAGACGAGTCATATACAACTACAGCAACATTTTAAGCCAAAAAGGGGATATAAATGGCGGAGTTGCCAATCTTTGATTAAAAAAAAATCAAATAATAAAATTTTAACTTTTGAGCTTCATGCTGGTACAAAAGCTGTACAATGTATCCTAAACATTTTTTAATGTTAAAAAATTGTGAATATTATACATAATTATATATTAGCTCACGCGTTGGAATGCGTCCTCAAGATTTTTGTCTTGTCATGCGTGTATAAATAACAATTAATTTCCGTAAGACCCGAACACATATAATATAAACATACTTAATAGATGTAAATACACTGAACCAAAGTTCCGGGTATTTATTGAATATAATGTACTGATTATATGAAATAAACAATTTGTTTGTCTTGCCGCTGAGATGGCTACTTTCAATCTCATTCTCAAGACGTTATATTATTTAATACAGGGAATTGATTTTGAACTTTAGTTACGAGATGAGACCAAGGTTTTTGCTGGATATCACGAACACTTCCACTTTCACTAAGTTTTCCCTAATATTTCGGATCTTGTTTTTCTCGACGGAATTGACAATACACGTATTGCATTGAAAAATTATGTTGTAATGACTTTTAATATGGGATTGCCGAATATTTAAAATGACATCAAGGAAGAAATCAAAAGTAGATTTAAAGTGAGTACAATCTGTCGTAAGAACGATTCAGACACAAACATGCCAACGGCTTTGGGGTTTTCCTCAATATATGTTCTTCTCATTTAAATTGTATTTCATTTGAGACTATTACTCAAGACTACTTTCAATATCAAAAAGTTGCCATTTACCGAAAAACGTCAATTTCTTGCTTTATAGTTTCGTCACGGGTAACTGATTTCTATCAGTATTGTTTTATTTTATATGTGATATTGTTGAAAAGGTATATCGGTTACAAAAAGTTCTAATAATATTTTCAAATGATTTCAAATTTTCTATTTATTATAAAGTAGATTTGGAAGTTTTCTTAACTGTATTTTTAATGATTTTATTTAAAATTACGATATCGTTTTTCAATGATATTATACATTATTCAATATATTTTTAATGATTTACCTTTATAACTTTCCATCTGTACTTTAATGGCATTATGTCCTTCAGCCATGATGACAGAGAAAAATATAGAAGTCTCAGTAATTACTGCTTTCTGGAATAAATAAAGACAGCAAATTAGGGTCCCAAACAATTTGTATCCTCTAATATTAAGCATTCAATAGTTGTCATCTATAGTGCATCAAAAATACTTCATAGATTAAGTCCCGAAAACATGTTAGTATTTGTCAAGAGATAACGTATCCACATTTCTCTCACCAAGCGCAACCAATATCAGGTGACAGAATATTACGACATCAATATTTTATTGTATAAAACAAGGAGGTTTTTTTAAGAACATCCAATAAAAAACCTTACAGAATCGGTGTTAAATCCCTAGAACCTGTCACTATTTTGATAGTAACTCCACACAAAATAGTATTGTAAATACGCGATTCACTTTGGAAAAGAACGTACAAGTTCGAAAGGCATTTTGCGATGGACAAAATGAAAACCTTAAAATTAAGAGAAATGGAAAGGAAATTTGACAAAATGGCCATGCCATTTGTGTATTATCATTTTCTTAAGCCTCTGTCACACTGTCAAGATTTATACTACGATTGCCTACGAATTACTAAAAGTTAAAAATTGCCATTATTCGCCAGGTCAGTCTTGCGATAATTCTACAGACGGTGCTTTTTTCGAATCTAGAACGACTCGACTACGATGTCTGCTCGACAGTGTACGATGTTTGTGCGATAACAGGACGAGTTGTGGCGATTCATGTACGAATTTCGGCGATTAAGTAACGGACGCTTTGAGATCTTCCTACGAGCAGGTAAGATGGAAGACGATTTTTATACGATACTCTTACGAATGAGTATGAAATTGTACGATTGATACACGATATTACCACGAATAAATACGAGTTTTTGCGATTATATATCTGGTGTGTTAATTTATAAAGTGATTATTAAACAAATTAATGATTGCATTTTTGCATAAAATACGTATCTGGAAATATTTTTTTAATTTCAAACATAAGATAATAAATCAGAGTAATATTCATATAGATTATAAAAGATGTATGAAAACACGTACAGGTAAACGTAAATTTGTGAGTTAAGATTACCAAAAAAATACATATTGTGACAATGTTTGCAATTGTGAGTAAAATTGTTTTCATAATTTGCTGACGTACGTTTATTACTGTATTTATAAACGAACAAGAAGATCGTGATATTGTTTTAGTTCATGAATTGTTTAAATAATCATGAAAGTGGCAGCAGTAATGTTTGATTTAGTCCCTGAATAAGATTATCAATGAAGAACAAAATTCATTTTTTTAGAATGAAGAAATTACAAGTATATGTAAAATTTCGAAAGAAAATGTTCTGTAATAAACTTACATAATTACTGAACGATGTACTTAGTAATCAAAAAAAGAATACTTTTGCGAAACACTAACTAGTCTCGTATTTTCGTATTAACTCGTTGTTCACTCGCAAGGTTCTCGTATTGCACTCGCCCCTAATCACCTGTTTTCGTATAGTATTCGCATCAAATTGAACTACATTCCCATTCACTCGGAGGACACTCGGGGAAGACTCGAGAAACAATCGAATGAACTCGTAGAATACTCGGGGTAGATCGTAGGATATTCGTAGCATCGTAAGTACTACGAATTTTTGCGAGTTTCCTACGAATGTTGAAGATTTATTGCGACTATGTGCACGAGTGCAGTGCGAGTGTCGTGCGAAAATCTACGAATACTTAAAAATCGTACTGTGGGTACGATTGTTTTGAACATGCTCAAAACAATCGCCGCATTTGGCGCATTTGGCGATTTGCTGAGATGAAGGAAGAGGGCCTACGACTATCTCTACGATGAACCCCGAATAAGTGCGATTATTGAATTCGCACACTATCGTAGCCCAAAATCGTGACAGTGTGACAGGGGCTTTAACGTCATCACGAAAAGAATAAAATTAGCGCCATACAACCAAACTTTAATTACTTGCATTAATATTATACTTTCAGGAATATGATATAAAAGCATGTATCTCACATATTTGTAAAATACTTTAAATATATATGAATAAATAAAAAAAAAATTGATAGATTTTTCAAACATATGATCAAAACATCCTCAGTCCTTGGTCGATCGTATTTCAGTCCAGGGTACCGGTGTTACATTGTATCAATACGTTAAATGTAAGTAAAGACGATGGATATATATTACATGTATATCTGATATAAAGCATAGACACCAAAAATACGTAATTGAAAAACAAAAAAATACTCTCTTAAGTACATGTACTGTAGAACCTGCATGATCACGGTGCTAATTCACTAATGGTATGTGTTTCGTGTAACATTCATCATTCTAAAATAACATTTGTTTAAAGAGAAGTTTGCATACATTTTTATTTGGAATGTCTCGACCCAAGTGAAAAATGATGTGTGTGTTTTAAATCATTAAATCGCCTCCATAGCTCACTGGCATGGGGGTTGGGGTCATGGATATATGTACAGAGAAATCTTTAAAAAAAAATTCCAAAAGTCATTTCTTGGAAAAGTTGATACTAGTGTGGAAGCATCATCGGGTAGTATAGATTGAGAAACAAACTTTCTTTATATGAGCTTATACAAACTTGTAGAATTTTTTTTAAAGAAAATTAACGCTATCATTTATGATACCGGTTGTACTGACTACCATCAATGAAGAGCTCACTTGTTGCTAATGCACATCTTTATTCAATCATTGAAAAGCTAGCATGCTGATTTATGACATGAAGTGACGTGACGATGTGATTAATTGGAAAATACAAAGAAAAAATACATAAGTTTTGATACTATGAATGAACAAACATATCACACTCAGCATATGATAAATATCACTCTAGTAAATAGATGCCCTGTGTTCTAGTAAACAATATTTTCACTTATGCTCTAGTAAATTAGCAAAAATAATGAAAATCGTACTACTAGCAAATCACACAATTTTAAATGAATGACCATATATGTATGCCTATGGTAGAGTGCATAAAATCTCGCATGCAAACAACAAACCTTAACTTCCGATAATACCATATACTAGAAACATGCTACTATGATACATGTATCTTAAATTTATATACCCATTCTTTAATAGATATATCACTCGTGCCAACTTTCTAACATGTTACTAAAAATACATCTTCACAGTTAAACACTTGTTTACACATTTATACCTATCGTTTATACATAACTTTCTGCACAAAAACAATACACAAGTAAATTTCATGTTAAACTTACCAACTTAGAAGTTTTCTCTCGTAGAAATAAACATAGTAAATGGTATTCAGCACGAAAAATCCTAATAACAAAACCGAATCCGGAAATCCGGAATATTCTAAAATACAAACTCAATCCGGAAAAATTTTGTATAATATTAAATTGGCTATAACACCGGTAATACAGAGAAGGATTGTGAGAAAGTTTATAATGTTTCAATCTGTAAATAACAGTAAAACTCTCTCTTTATGGAACAAAACTGCAGTGTAACGATACGTGGTGTAGTGAAATTATACAAGTAGCAAATACATTGTACCTAAATCCCAAGGAAAGTTTCAAGTTTAAAATATAATATAGGTCAAACTGTGACTGTGAATAAGAACAACTACCGTACGTAGCTTTGACACTTGGCAATAAAGGCTGAATAAGCCTGTACACCAGTCTCAATGTGAGCTGGGAATGTCATCTTGTTACAGAAAAGTTTAATAAAATCGGACTTAATAAGCCTCATTTGCATAGAAAGGCTACGTAGGGCTAAATAAGCCTTATTAATAGTATAGGTTGCGCCAGTTTATCAACTACCCTACAGAACCGATCAGACCCAACCTAACACCAGAGTAAACCCCGACTAAGCCCGGGTTTACTCTTGGTGTTTACTCTGGGTTTGCATTTTGGAAATTTGGGTCCACTCGGGGTTTACTTTTGGTTTACTCGGGCTTTACTTGGAAATTTCTTTTGAGGTCAACTGTACGCACTAAAGTGTGAAGCAGACCCGGGAATATCAACTGGTAAGAGACCTTAGGTCAGTAGCCAGAACCTTTGGAAAGGCCAATTATCTGGGGAGGGGGATTGGTCGGCGGGGGAGGGGGTAGTTTTGTAGCCTGGGCTATTGGTTAGGGGCATTGGTTTAAGCAAAATAAGGGGGACTTGCGGTTGATTATATTTAGACTTCCCTGTGTAATTAATATTGGACAAGTAAATTTATTAAAGTAATCAGCGTAAATATATTGACTCAGTTTGTTTCTTGCCTGAAAGACAACAGGTCATTTAAGAAAATAAAGTGTTCTGCCGAATCCCGGGTGTAACCGGGTACGTGTCCACTTACATAATAATAACCGCGCGGCTGGACACACGTTTTGGTGGCAGCAGTGGGATTCTGCAGATCAGGGAAATTCAATTTGTTTGTTCTTATATTAACTGGTACTTTGAAAAGGTTTAGTGCGTTTATGTTTATTGTGTATGATGGCAACTGCTGACTTGGAACGAGAACTAACGGTTCTACACGAGGAAATGAGAGCTAGAGACAAATATCGGACACCAAGAACATGTTATACATTCAACGCCAAGGCCTCCCGAAATGGAGATTCGTGATAACTACGACTCGGGAATTGGCAGTGGTCGACCTGCCTCGATTATTCCCAGGAGCTCTTGGCTGACCATTTTTCTGATGTTAGACCCGATAGACAGTTTGACCATACTCGTCCCAAAGTATGGTTTAATGAGGAAATGGATACCAGGAATGACACAAATAGGAACGGCATTGGACCTGGAGTGGATACTGGTAATGTCACAGAGAGGCATTACTGCAGACAAACTGTCCAAGGAAAAGAACGCGAGACTCAGAAGTTCAATATAAGGGAGGTCAAAGCTGCAACCTACAATGGAATTGGTTCGTGGTTGGACTTTAAGACCCATTTAATACCGTTGGTAAACTTAATTAGTGGACAGAAGAGGAAAAAGTTTTTATTTCTCGTCTCATCTCTTCGTGGTCCAGCTCAAGCGGTCCTTGAAAATTTGCCAGGTGATAACACTGATTATTACTATCTAGTTCAGGCATAAGAGGAACGATTTGCCCCACCAAATCAAAGAGAGTTGTATGGTGTTCAACTGAGGGAAAAGCGGAAAAAAGCGACAAGGACCATCCCAGAACTAGGACAAGCTGTCAGACGACTGGCACATCTTGCGTATCCAAAAGCCTCATCTGAAGTGCGGGAAACCTTGACCATGGAACAATTCTTGGATGCTTCGCTTGACTCGGACATGAGGATAAGAATTAAACAAGCCCGCCCAGGAATTTAAATAATGCAATAAAGCACGCCGTAGTACTGAAGGCATACTTCAGAGCAGAAGAAAAACGAGGTTATCGCGCCTCCCAACACCAGTTGAAGAATGATACAACTGGTGAGGAATCCTTCACGACGGAATTGAAGGACCGGATGGCATCAATAGAAAAGAATGTGGCAGATATGAACAAGGAAATACAACAGCTCAGGTTGATTCAAAGCCTTTCAAATACTCACCTGGACCAAGTAAAGCGATGGATGCAGTAAAATGTTATGGGTGTCTTAAGAGAGGGCATTATAATAAAGAATTGTCTAGATAATACCAAGAGTACACAAGATAATAAAACTTCAGAAGAGCGGGACACTGTAAAAAAAGTATGAATACAGTAAAACACTCTAATAACGAATTGACGTTTATAGTGAAGTCATTTTTATTTCCCGTGGGTTTAAAACATGTATTCTGAAACTAACCGATAAATTGAATAACGTTTAAAACGAAACAAAATCTCCCGTCCCTGACACTTCGTTGTAAGCGTTTTTACTGTGTAATAGGTCAAATAGTCATCTTACTGGAAGACTTGGTTCATGCTTAAATGAAGCGGGAAATTTCATTTATAATGGCGTTAAAGTGAAAATGTTAGTGGGCAAAGGGGTCACTGTCATCATGTTATCTCCCTGATTCTGCTTCATTGAGTAAAATGAAGCATCCATGATTCTGCCTCATTGAGTACAATGACACCTCCCTGATTCTGCCTCACTGAGTACAATGAAAGTACAATGAAAGCATTAGAAGATCATTGTGAAGTACAGGTTCAGGAACCTGGCATGAAAGTATTTATTGAAGTTGACGAGGAATTGACATAGGAAGGTAAGCCAACACTGAGGTGGATATGGGGAACCATCTTGTAAAGACGTTAGCTTTGGTAGCCGAGCTTCAGGTTAAGGGTATGCTGAGATTGGATATGATCAAGCGTTTTGATATGATCATAGATACGAAACATGGTGTATTGTCATTTCAGGATGAACGTGCTGTACGAAGGTAAATTTGGATGCTTTAGAGTAGTGGCCAAAGAAACCGTCAGCATACCCCCTCAAAATGAATTAATTGTACCCGGGAAAGTGTGCACCTTGGATGATAGACAATTGCAATCCGAAGGTATTGTAGTGTCTAAAGAGAGACTAGAAACCAATAGGCCATTGACAGCCAGGACATTTGTCCAACCTCTTGAAAATATTTACCTTGTTAGGTTGTTGAATGTAGACCCTCAGCCAAAGGTGGATTATAAGAATACTGAAATCGGTCAGTGTCAAGAAACAGACGCGGTGAGCTTAAGTGCATGACTCATGTAATCTAGCAGAGCGGCATGACATCAAACAGTTGTATCAAGACTCTGTAAAACATCTTTCAAAGAAACAGGCCAAGGAAATAGAAGCTTTTCTGTTGCTGTACGCATCGTTGTTTGCCAAGAGTTTAATTTTTTTTAAATTTATGAAATAACCTAACTATAACAGCTAAGTATATATCAGCACAGCAGATGGATAGCACTACAATTGTTTGTCTTGTCAGCAGTTATTTCGGTGATCCCAAAAATAGGATTTGCAATTTAGACACACACACACACACACACACACACACACACACACACACTCTCTCTCTCTCTCTCTCTCTCTCTCTCTCTCTCTCTCTCTCTCTC
>WFKH01011925.1:25918409-25929624 GCA_016163765.1 Magallana hongkongensis | reverse complement strand
CATATAAAGCCTTTGCAGCACTGTGTCTCCTAGTGCTAAACAATTGTGTAACTGAGATCTATAGATCTATACTGTACAGTATAGGTGTGTTTAGAGTGTAGTCACTACACTACACTACAATACACTACACTACACTATAATGTAGTGTACAACACCTTAGAGCACATTCATGACCCTTTTTTATTTGACAACTATAATACCATTGTGGATAATTGTAGACACATAGACAATGCTGGATGGATAGCAGGACTACACAGCATTGTAAAACAATATAGACCTCCATTTGTTTGATTGAAATTTTGTTGTATATTATATATACAGTTTATATTTGGAAGTTGTCATATTGACATATTATCATGATATATAAATTATGTACCATGTACATACAACTGTATTTCCTCTCGGAGTCAAAAATAGGCCGGCTCTAATGTACTACATAAATTGATTGTAATAGGAATTGGGGTGAATTCTACATACAATGTATAACATAAAGGATATAACTTCACATACAAAATCATCTATTTTTAGGGGGAGGGGGTCTTCTTCCATCAGATTTGATTCATATTGAAACATCAAACTACAGTATTTTGGATTTTAGAGTGGGGAATCAGATACACCTTTAATTAATTTTTTTCTGGCATAAAAGACATTTTACACTTTTTACCCATATTTAATTTGGAGTCTGCCTGTTTTTGATATGTGTAAGAATGATTTGCATGAAAATAAATTTTATTTCTTTGAATATGTCTTCCTTAAATCCTTAAATTTCTTATTTGCAACTAGAGATTCAAAGTTGACGCTGTACATGGAATTTGAAAAGAATTTTCAATATCACTCTTTCCTAGAAGTAGGAAAATTATTTTTGAGCAAGAATATGAGACTGAAATGAATCTCTGTAAATCATAGCCTCTCTCATTGGACATTTTATTCACATGCACTAGTATATCTGGGTGTGCATTGACGTCGGGGATAAAGTCATCATGTTAAGTATAAAATATATTAAATACCGCTACATTTTGGTTACCCCGTTACTTGCTGAATCTGATAGGTGGCATAATTTTACACAGCGGAAAAATCAAAGAAAATTCACTATAAAAAGAGAGCAATTATCAGAACGTAAGAGCATTGGAGCTTACTTAAAAAAAAAAAGTTGCTCTCTGAATAACTCAAACTTTTGAATTTAAAAAAGAATTGAGTTATTCCCCTTTTCAAAATCTTGCCATAAAAATAAAATGCCTTCTTGATTCATTAAATTTTACAAGTTTTAGCCCGAAAACTGAGATCATTTTATTTCCTTAAACAAAATGACCACAAAGTAAGTAGCACCATGGTTAAAATGATCGAGAAAATGAAATGCAATTGTCATTAACCTAAATGTTGGTCTCCATTTCAATTTATGACCCTAGTAGGATTGTGTGTATTAATACAATGTACAGGTATATTATACAGTTCCCAAAAGGTGTCCCAGAATCAATAAGATTTTGAACTGTCTCAATACAATGTATGACATACACACAAGACATTGCTTTTTCTTTTATCTTTAATTGTTATTTCATCAACACATGTACTGTATCGTACACAGATACAAAATCAAACGAACATACATACAGGAAACATACACATACACATACCAGCATATGTATTGGACTGAATGGATGAGAAAATCACAACAGAAATCAACAGTGTATACAATAAAGTCAAACTAAAAAAAGAAATTAAAATAAAAACAAAATGAGCACTTGTAAACTTTTTTTTTTTTTTTGGTGACAAAACTGTTAATACAGTGGTTTTACAGTCAACATAAGCCCTGAAGTTTCATTGTATAGCAAAAGTAAAAGGCAGAAAAAGAGAAAAGGAAAATATATAAAATACTCATGAACTATTTCTGATGAAAAGAATATGGTTTGGATTGAACAAAAATACTATTCAACAATGCATTTATGCAACAAAGCAATTTCTATCTTATTAAATCTAAAGTAAGATTTCAGTGACATTTAACAGTAACTTTACAAATTCAATGCACATCTCTTAATTCATAAAAAATTTTGGTATGTGTTGAAAAGTATTTTCAAATGTGAGAATAAAGAGGAAATTTTTTTCTTTACAAACAAATTGTAGACAAAAGTATACATAACAGGTACATGTACCAAGTGTGTGAAACAGGTTTACTCTTTACACTGTATCTGGATTAAAAATTTACACTATCTTTTTTTCAACAAGTTTACACTTTACACTGTCTGTATATGCAGCAAATTTACACTTTACAAAATATTGAATTAAACTGCTTTACTCAACCCACCAATATCTGCATACCGGTATATGACTGCATCTCCAAAGCCATAAAGCTTTTACACAGCATTTGCAAAATCAGGAATAATACATGTTAATGGTTAATTTCTAAAAGCATTTGCATGGCAAATCTTTTCACAACAGAGCAGTAATAAATGTAAAATATAACTTTACACTTAATTATGTGTACACTGCAGACATGTACAAATACATGTTTACAATATCGCATCAGTGTTTGGAAAATTAAAATTGCATTTTAGGTAAACCCAAATTCTGTTGATCAGCCTTCAAATAATACTGTGGTATCAACAACTCCATTTCCATGGAAACATGACTTTTTTGCATATTGGGTGATTGTGGCTGATTGTACAGATTCAGATTGCTCGTGACATACCCTGTATTCAGTGTAAAACAATCATCAAAATGGCGGCAATTGATGTATATAAAAGATGGAGAGAAAAATACAACCAAGATATTCAGGGTTTTGACATATGGTGTAAAAAATAGTATAAAAACAGGTTTTTATGAACAATAACAAAACTTAAAAAAAAAGAGTTTAATGAGATGAAGATTTGATGATGGTTTCAAAAAATTGAACAATATGTAAAAAAAAAAAAAATCTCATGTTTTTATTACTAACCACAAATAAAATCTAAAACAAAATTAATGATCTTACAAATTGTAAAACTTGTTAGTTTAAATAAAATGTATTGGATGGAGGAAAACAATATGAATTTGCATGACAAATCTGCTTTGGTATTACATACATGTAAATAGTAAACATTGCATTATGGAAATAATTTCAAGATTTCCTGCAAAAAATTGTAACAAAGGAGGGGGGGGGGGGGGGGGTTAAAAAAAAAATAGGAGAAACAGGAGAAGAAAAGTTTGTTTACTGGTGCACTGGGAATTAATGTTCTGAGATTTCACCTTTTTTCCCCAGTGAACACATGAATGGTTTGTAAATCTAGTCTAGTACAGTATCCACATAAAATATAAAAACCATTTTAAAATACTAAAATCTAAAGTCTATGCATTTAGCACTTCAGTCTGGGAATTGATTAATTCTATATACTCAGTATATACTACAAGAATACAAAAATAAATATTAAAATCTTTGCACACACAATAATCATGTTTTCCCCACTTTCAGTATATGTGAGATTATGATTTAATTTTGGTCGCCTTTGGAGATTTGATACAAAGCACAGAGAATATTGAACATTTCTGCATTAAATTTTTTTTTACTTAAAAACAGTAAGTTTCTCACACCTATCCAAGTCTTTATGAAACCAAAATTGTAATTAATCCCTCTGAACAATCAAAATCTCAATGTTACATGTACTCATTTCAAAGTACCAGTATACATGTTATGAAATACATATCAGAGCAAGGAACAGATTGTTCCATTACTAAATTTTATCAGTCTCTCTTTTTTTTTTACATTGACAACCCAACTTTTGCTGAAATCAACAAATTCCTCATATTTTTAAACACATGTACATACATCATAAATAATTCTATAATAATCATTCTAAATGGCATGGACTTAGCACTTGTATTTGGGATAAATACTTCTTCATCATTACACAACATGTACATTTTCTGGAGTGAAAAACAATGTACTTGAACAACTATGATTTTGATAAAAAAAAAAAATCAACATAACAAATGTACAAATTAACATGTACAAAGAAAATGTCAAGGTTATCAGACCCAAGTATCATGAATACAATACACAAACGATCTTCAGCCATCTCCTTTGAGTCTCAATACAGTTCAAGTAAGTAATCGAAAAAAATGGACATATTTTTCAATATGGCATCACATACATCTGGTCCCCTGGCATTTTAAAGAGCTTCTGAAGTTTCCAAGGCAACACGACACATATACAAATGTTACGATCTTTCTTTGTGTAATCGATGTCTTGCCACTGCACTAAAAAACTGATCTGCAAATAAAAAAAAATATGAATAATGGGCTTTCTAAAATTAAAAGCTAGATGAATTCAGTTTGATATTAAAAAATAGAAAAGTGTTTACAGATTTAAAAAATAATGCAAGATTTTTTGTGTTTACATATTTAAAAATAATTCAAGATTTTTTTTAAATTTAAAACATGATATAATCAATAAATATCAAGATATATTATACAGAAGTTAAATAAGTTCAATATATGAAAAACAAAATGTGCCTCAATTCAAAATATGATTTTTTTTTTTTATCATCATTATCACAAAGCATCAAATGCAAGTTTCATTATTTTTTTAAAATTTAAAATCAATAATCTATATATATATCAAGATTTCTTCCATAAAAGAAGTGGAATAATGCCATTATGTATTAGGTTCTCTGGCCAAAAATTTCAAAATAAAATGCAGCAGGCAGGTATTTATTGCAAGATTTGCAAAGGGAAATAACTTTTTTCTATTTTTTACTTATATTTTAACTTTTAGTTGAAAATTGAGTTATTACCCATTTCAATATGGCAAGAAAAGTAATCAGTGTGGCTGGATTTAGCTTGATGTGATAAGCCTGAGAACCAATACATTTTTATTGCCTAAAATACTTAAGTCTAGATAATTACTGAGAATCATGGGATATCATCACACAATATAATATTACCAGGAGTCACGGGATATCGTCACACTATATTTAATTACCAGGAGTCATGGGATATCCCACACTATATATAATTACCAGGAGTCATGGGATATCCCACACTATATATAATTACCAGGAGTCATGGGATATCCCACACTATATATAATTACCAGAAGTCATGGGATATCATCACACTATATATAATTACCAGGAATCATGGGATATCGTCATCCTCCTCCCAGGGAGGGGCCGTAGGAAGCATGGACTGACTTATTAACTGACTAGGACTACTCCCGAGCTCAAAGAACGGGAAGGGGATCACGTCGTCCTTGACGATGGACGGGAGGGGGTGGTAGGACGTCTTCTGGGTCTGGGGCTCCTGGATTGGCACCGTGCCAATCGTGATATCCACCGGGATCTTGACCTTCCTACCAAACCCTGAAGGCTTGATGGCCAACTGTAACAATAAAAGGAATTCATGCAATTAAATGGATTACATTTCTTAGATCGAGTCAAACCCTTGTTAATGTTCATATATTATCAGATATGTATATTCATCATTTAATTCATATGTGAAAATGCCAGCGATGTTACTCTATGAAAAGTTGCATTAATTTTAAGTTCTCCCTGAACCCTAATTAGTGTCTACATATTATCAGATTAGTTGTACATTTCTCATTTGATAATGATTGTGTAAAAATGCCATCAAAGTTACACATGAATAAAATTTTCATTGAGTTGTGTCCCTTTTAGAACTCTGCTTTTGCTGCTGTAGACCAGGTTACAGGTTCTCGTCAATGTCAGTATCTATCAGGCATCCTTTACACAACTAATACATGTACATCTATACAGTACCATAAAAATGTATGTAAGACCTTTTATATGATACACATAGCACTATACAACATAATATTATATATGATTTTACAGCCTGTTTACGTACCTCTATACAGTACTGTATATCTATGATTTTACAGCCGTGGAGATGGGAGGGTGGGGTGGTGGGGATACTGAGGAGCTCCTTCTGCCACGTCTGTTTTCCCCTCGGCCCCACCCCACCTTTATGGATGGTCACCAGTTTGGTTGTTTCAGAAAATCGGCCTCGGTAGGAATAGTAGGTCACGTTCTACAAAAGACAAAAAAAATTTAATTAAATTTCAAAATCATTTTAAAAACTAAATTTCTTTTTATTTAAAAGTTGAAAAAAAACATAAAAAAAATTAAAAATCAAATACAATATATATGAAATTTTCTTTAAGATCAAACCTAACTGATCAATTAGCCCATTGCCAGCTAGATTACATAAGAAGTATCAATCTCCTTGAAAACATGTTTAAACTTTTGTTAAGAAAAGAAAACTAATGAAAGCATCATGCAATTGCTTCATCAGAAGACAAACAAATGCATTGCATATTGGAAACAAATTAAGAGATTAAGTTGTAGAATTCTCTTCATGAGAAAAAAATCCCTTTGAGCTGTAGGACCTGTTAGAGAAATAGCAGACTGACAGAAATAATTAACAACTCAGTCTACAATAATCCACCAATTCAGTTACTTTTTTGCAACTCGAATCCTCTGAGAAAATTCTTTTATCAAATTCCTTTAAAGATTTTCTTCCCTTTAACTATTCAAAACTGCACTCAAGAGTTCTTTTCAACTACTAGCATGAAACACATTCTTTTCTCAATAAAAATTTGGAGTTATTGCAACATAAACATTCAGGAAACACAAAGGAGAGCTTGGTTAATTATCAGACTATTTATAAAACAAATCCTCTTTTTCTTTCACATGGCAGTGCCAAATGGTTCTATAACATCAAAAAGTTCAACAACCTCTTTCAGAACTAGAACAATGCCATCAACATAAAACATAAATTCTACATAAAAAAAATCCATTGTGTAAGCCCACTGTACTGGTAATTGCGCAATGTGTCTCATTTCTAAAATCAAGCTCAACTGTTACATAATAAATAAGCATATAAGAGTTGAACAAGTCAAGTGGGTCTCTTTGTTACGAATTAAACCCACATTGCCTCTTTAATGAACACATTTAAAAAGACATATCTTGAAATGATTGATCATAAGGAGATATAAGATCATTGTACTTTTGGCAACAATTTGGTTACATCTAAATCTTTTTTAAATCAATCAAACTATTAGTGCAACTGAACTCTAACTATGACAAAAACTTGGGGAGAATTTTTAAATTATTTTAATTAGAAGAATTTTAATTAAGGCACACTACAATCAGAGCTAATTCTCACTTTCAGAATGCTAGGTATTTCAAAATGTACGGTGATTTTTTTTTTTTTACTTTTTTGAAACACTCTTTCCTTATCAAATTACAGTGTAAAAAAATATTGGTAACCATAAATATCATTACAATTTCACATTTTCATTCCTGTATTAACAAGACCAGCATTACCACAATAAAAAAGAAATACCTCATATATTTTTCGATTCTAAAAACAAGTCCTTTAATCTACTACAAATTTAAGAGTAATTATCGTTACATTCCATATTACCTGTATTAAGGAGACTGATGTTGAGCTGATGCGTCGACTGCTGAGGTTTTTGATTTCGGCACACACTGGGACCGACTCTTTGACTGTGTAGCCCTTCTTCTCCAGGCGTAGTTTGGCGGTCACCGTCCCCGATACACAGCACCAGGACCCCAGGGGCTCAAACGTGTCATTCTCCACCGAAAGCTGAAAAATTATATATATATCATAAAATTTCATAATATTAATGCGTTTAGAATGTCTTTTGTACTTAGCAAAATATCCTCAAGTTTGTATAAATACCAGGTCCCTCGTAAAAGGATATTCAGCTCAACATATTATTTTCTGTATGTACAGTATTAAAAGAAAAGGCCTAGAATCCCACAAATTGAATTTGATTAAGATAAAATAATTTAATGTAATTCAATAGAGTGGTCATTCTCCGATTAACACTGACCATTTACAGAACTTAGCAATTAAATACATTTTTTGCAATGACAAAATAATGGGATTAATTTTAATGCTGCAATGGTTAATAATAACTTATTTTAGATGCTTAATTATCCTAGCATATTAGACTTATGTTTGTACAATACTTCAATAGTTAACATTTTTATTCCTAAACAATCATATAGATTTATAAGCACTTACAGCGGCATTGGGTTCCCCATTCAGATCAAGTGACCCCTGAACTCCGAATTTACTGGTGCGTGTTGGATGGGGACCGCCCGACGTACAAATTGTCATCCGGACAAAGTATCGCAGACGGCCGTGTTTACCCTTGAAAGACGATGGTAGATGAGACGGTAGCGTGAACTCAAATGGGAAGTAGTGAGAACCCTCATGTAACATAGCACCCTGACTGTTCTTATCCTCTCCTGGAAAAATACCAAAATTGTAATTATGTACAGATTAGTTACATGTAGTGTGTTCGAATAGATATGGGGTCACATGATCATAGCTTATAAATAGAGGGACCATGCAGTAGAATGGCACTTTAAGCTTGCTCATTAGTGAACGGAAGTGTGATGGCAGACAGTGACACAATGAGGTTGAGAGGTTGGGGTTGAGAAGGCAGGGATGAAGGTTGGGGGTTGAGGGGACAATGTTGAGGAGGCAGGATTGAGGGGCCAAATTGGGGGGGGGGGGGGGGGGATGATAAAAGAAATGAGGGCCAAAGGGTGGGAGTTGGAGGGGACAGGGGTTTAGGGGGCTTACCTTTGATGGGGAGGACTGTTGTGTAGTTGAACACTTCTTCATCCGACGCCTGGATGTCACTTGAGCTCATCCACTCCACACGGGCCTCACCAATGGCCTCCATACATACAGCTGTCAACAAAAGTCAATTCAATAGTAGATTACTAGAATACATACTGTGAGCTGTCACCAAAAGACAATCCACTAGTAGATTACTAATATACATGAAGCTAAATGTCAACAAAAGTCTAATAAATGTTTTTGGGTCAATGAAGCAATTTTTATATCTCACATTAGCTTTCTGTTATTTTTCAATAACAGGTGACAACAAATTATACACTTTTTTCACTGACCTTGAACTTGTGTAATGACTTGGGTCAAGACAATGACATACCTTCAGATCAAAAGCAAACAAAGTAAGAAGTGCTAAAGGAGCTGCCATTGCTTCTCCATTTGAAAGTTATTGGTTTGACATTATTAGGTACACTTTGTCCAGTATTACACAGATCTGAAATGTTTTTCAACTGAATGGACAATGCAGCAGCTGCTAATTATTTTCTAATAAAAATCTCTGCTGATAATGATGATGAACAGATGCTTCAGGGGCAAGCAATTATTTTCTTTTCACAAAGCACTTACGTATACTTTCCACAAAAATGAATTAACATTCAAAGCATAAGAAAAATAACCTTGTGTTTAATTAGGTGCTTACAGCCCAATCAGATCTTCCCTTGGGATCAAAGAATGCTAATATCATCACACTTAGTTGTTACAACAGTGAAACACAGAAATATCAGGTATTCATTACTTTCACTTCTTAAACAAAGTAATGACCTTGACAATTCTCTGTCAAACTTGATAAACAACAACATATATGTAATTATAATATCATAACCCCCCCCTCCAGTCTCCCTTCTTCCCTTTAATGTAGACGTACCAAATAAACAACAGTGTTCATTTTGTTAACAGTGACATTGACAGATAAAACAACTTTACAACAAGTTAACCTCTATAATATAAAAAGTTTGAGTGACCTTGACCTTTTTTCTGTACACTGAAACAGCTGAACAGGACATAATTGATTCCCTTCCCCTCAATTTATACATCACTTTTAGGTCAATCACCCTAGCATATACACTCTTTGTCATGAGACATCTGAAAATGATAAGAGTTGATTTTTTTTACCTCCCTTAAATATACAAAGATTTTGGGTGACCTTGACTCTTTACATTGAAAACAGCTGAATGAATGACAGAGTTGATTACGTTCCCCTCTCTCTGCGCAGTTCACTGAATTACAAGCAATGCACAGTATTAATACATCTACCTAACAAAGACATTTAATTGATCTTGACACTCCACTTGAAAAACTGTGCTAATTTACTTTGGATCACCACAATTATATTGTACATAAACTCTAATTCCGTGACCTTAGTACTTACTCTGTACGTGTAAAGGTTCCTTGAAGACAGCCCAGCCATAGCCATAAACTGTGTCACCGGCGTTATAAATGGCAGATGGATTGTTGAAGATGATCTGAAACTTCTCCAGTTGCTCCATGGCTACAGTTCACACTGAAAAAAAAGTACAAATATACTAATTTTGTTTAGCTATCATCTTTCTATTTTTTTTTTAAATAGCACCAACCATGCACCCCTTGCCTCTCTCTTTCCAACAACTTTTTGTGCAATTTATCTAAATTAACGTCAGTCGGAAATAAATTCAGTGGTATTCAACAAAAGTTTAAACCTTTATTCCAATGAACATAATCGTCCATTCAAATCACTGACTTAATATAAGTCTAGAACAGATCCCCACATACCACCATTACACAACGAAAAACATTTAACACCTTTAAATAGATATAAGAACAAATCCAAATATTTTGAAATTTTCTATTCATTCCAAAACAAAAACAAAAATTCTTTAAATGAAATCAAAGAATAGCAGAGAGCTATAATAAAAGGATTTCACAATTCTCAGTTCGCAAGTACCTGCGTATTATGATATTTAAGTAACCTGTTATCTGTATAGCCAGAGAAAGAAAGCAGCCTGCATCATTTCATTGTCAACACAATGTAAACTTTTCTGAGCATAACAAGCTACAGTTGCTGCTAATTCGTGTAAACGAACAAGACTTATAGTCAAACAATTCCTGCTATCAGCCGAATTACACAGATATCAGCGAGTGATGATCTTCTTTCTTGTTCCTGTGTTAAAACGTTAATAGCGACTTCCTGTTTTCAGAAAGCTTTTTATCCCAGTTCTTTACGAAGTTCAAATAAAAACGGTTAGCCTTTATAAATACTATCAGCACCTCACTGTTAGACATAAACTGATGTAATCAATCTTTTGAACCTCAAAAATGCTTTGGGGGGGGGGGGGGGGGTGGTTATAAATCATAATTTTTTTTTCAGAGGGGATTTTTGGTGCTCGATAATAAAGAGGACACTAAGTGTGAACTCTGAAATTGAATTTGTTACAAGCAGATTGTAGTTTATAGAAATGCTGAAAGGAATGAATTTCATTCATAAATTTATTATAAAATCATCTGAGAAATTCATGTTCCCAGACACACTATATTAGAGAGAGAGAGAGAGAGAGAGAGAGAGAGAGAGAGAGAGAGA
>WFKH01011925.1:25896484-25909941 GCA_016163765.1 Magallana hongkongensis | reverse complement strand
CTATCTATCTATCTATCTATCTATCTATCTATCTATCTATCTATCTAGAAACTGGTGGAATGAAATCTTCGCGACCGAGTTCTGAACAGTTTATCAATTGGTCTAAAACTTCAGCAACCTATATAGCTAAGAAAAATTCCTGACTACGAAATAATTACGATGACGCCAGTCTCAAATTCCCATATAGGAATACATGGCTACTAATATTTCTTTTATCCAACGTACTGATGTACTGATGTACATTAACAATAATTCACTTAGTTACTTTTACCTACTACGTGTAATCATGATTAATTTAATAATTTATTGCAAGAAAGATGAAAATAAAAACAACAAAAAGATCTTCATTATTCATGGGGACTATGAAGGTAGTGATCATTGCAGAAAAAAATACATAAATCGCTTACGCGGGTTCTGACTTTTTGGCAATGTCGCTACCTTCATTCCTCGCATGAATCACCAAAGAAAAATCAGTAAACTATGAAAAAATGCATGTTTCCTCTTTCATTTAATGATGATATACATCTTTAATTCTTAACGGCCTGGAGCCACAAACAAATCTGTAATAGAATTGTGATAACTTGGAAATGAACTTAAATTGTCGATTTTAATGAATTACATGTACTGTGTTCATTTTCGGAAAACTGTAACTATAACAAACTGCATGTACATACAGCAAAACTCTTTTATAGCGAATTTCAAGGGACCATATAAAAAACTTCGTTATAGCCGTAATTCGTTATACGGTTATAGCGAATTCGTAAGAAATCTTATAGCGAATTCGTTATAAAATAATTAGCTTCATACTATCGTAAGTTATAAAATCAATATTTATATCATTTACAAAAAATGTCAATATAACCTACCTCTCTTCAATTAAAAAAAAATTATGTATAATGTATGAGTTTAATTATTTTTTATATGCATCTTAAAGTTTCATGTATCTTCAATGAAATTTGTAATGGAAAATATTCGTTATATAAATGATAAAACACGTTAAAATTTTGCAAGCGGGTATCTGAAAATAACTTCGTTATAGCCGTAAATTCGCTATAACCGTGTTCGTTATATACTGCAATTTCTTGTAGGTTTAGATAAGAAAATTGCCGGGACATGCATAATAAATTGTTATAGCCGTAAATTCGTTATATCCGTGTTCGTTATATTCGAGTTTTCCTGTATATGTCGTTTTTTATAGATAAAATGATATGAGAGTAGCTTAGTTGAGCCAAGTTAGGTTCTGTTAAGTATTGTCAAGCTTAATTTGATTACAATGTTTCTCATGATTAATGTATACGGTTTTTTTTGGTTTGCAAAACACTTACTCCATCTCACAGATGTACCCTGCTTTAACTGTGCAGTAATGATCATTCCAATGGAAACCTTCTGGTGCATAAAACATGGCGCAATCTTGATGATGTCCAGCATTGTTCGGACTAGTGGAGGACCAGTCTGTGTAGGAGGGAGAGGTCTGTGAGGAGGTCCACAGCCAGTCCCCCTCAAACAGGATATCTGAGAGCCCTATCCAGTAACCCTCTACAAATTAATTGTAAAGATGTGCTAATCAAGATCTTTTAAACTCAATAACCCTCTACATATGGTAAATGTCTGTTATTCAAGTTATTTAAAAAAACCCATACTAAACCTTTCTAAAAATGGTAAAAGTGAGTTAATTTAGTTATTTTATCTATTTAGAAATATATTAAAAATTTAGAAAAATATTTAAATTCCCCATGATGTATACTCAATAACTTATTACACATGGTACAGGTGTGTTATTCAAATTGCTTTATTAGTGTCCTCTTCAGTACTACACTACTATCTATAATATTATATTTTTTTTCTTACAGCATTTTTGTCTTTAAAATATATCTGGTTAATTCAAACATAATGGGGAATTAAAATATTTTCTAATCAGTTAATTCTTAAAATATTTTATCAACAATTAATCTGTTTTTTAATTATGATCCCGTTTGTAATAATTGTATTAGTGTATATTACCTATAAGGACGTGTATTGCCTTAATTCTATTCTCTATTGCTAAACGTAGAATTACTTTGATATGTTCAACAAAGGAACAATGCAACAAACTACATGTACATATATAATGACAACAGTATTGAGCGTTCTGTTGCAAATTCAATTTTTTGGGGTTTATTCTTCAGTGACGGGTAATTAGTGATAATATATTTTTCTTATTAAGAAACGCTTGCAATCTCTCTCTCTCTCTCTCTCTCTCTCTCTCTCTCTCTCTCTCTCTCTCTCTCTTGAAAACTTACCTTGTGGGTGTGTACCAATAATTTGCGTACGTAGAAAGTTATTTTCATCAGCAGATTCAATTTCTACAAGCTTTGAATTTCTTCTTTCACAGAAAGACTGAAACGTTTGAAACAAAACTGCGGATGTTTTTTTTTCAGGATAAAATGAATGTCATGAAAAACTAAATTATCATCGTTTTTTTTTTTTTTTTTTTTACATTACATGCATTACAAATTGACGAATTAAAGATCTTAAATGTATAAGATGAAAAATAATACCTTATAAGTAATAATTGAATAATTTAAATCTAAAAAAAATGCATTAAAACCTTTCTTGAAAGGCAAGAGCGATATTTAAATTGGTAGAGGTGATGTAATTGTTCCTTACAGTACTGTATGCATTTATTATCCAAAGGCAATGCAACTAGTTTTCAACCATCACGATACTTTAATGTTTTTCTCACTCGTTTGATAGAATCGTTATAAAGCTCTTTAGGGATGCATTATTTCTTAAAAAAAAACTATCTATATCGAAGAGACGAAAATTCCAAAACTTCATGTGTTTGTCATAACTACTAGTACGTATTTCAGAAATAAAAATTGTCATACCCCGGCCTCAATAAAATCCTCTGGAACATCCTGTATAAAGGCGTAACAAGAATTTCCGTGCATTTTCCAATGGTTTGGACATCCCGCTGACCAAGCATCTTCAGAAAGAAAGACAGAACTTCATCAATGTGTATGCAAACCTATAAATTAGTTTTATAGTTAATCAGCGAGTTAAAAGGAAAAAAATGACAATAACAAACCGTCAACCATCTCAAAACTCCATAAAATGAAATACAAATTCAAAGCAGAGCAAAACGGACCTCCAAGATAGAGATAGGATCAGGTGCCTAGGAGGAGTGAGCATCCTCTGCTGACCGATCGCACCCGCCGTGTGCTACTTGTCGCAATTGCGCATGTCATAATCAAGGTAAATTTTAAGGTAAATTAAAAGGCGATTTTAAAATAAAGATAAAATATGGATGTAGCTATAGTTCAACATGAATGGTCTTACCATTACCTCAGTATGAATAACTTGTATGCTTTTTTACAAGACCATGGTTACAATTTTGTTCAAAATTTATTTTCTTGATTTAACAATGCTTTGGTAACGCTGTTCTAATGATAAACCAAATTCTAAATGTCTGTTTTAGAGTCATGAGCGAGACAAAGAGTTCACATTTCTTTGCTTTGCAAACAAAGCTTTTGATTACATTTTGAATGTTGAAAAACAACATTTCAGGTTTTGACTTAATGAATGTGACAAGCACTAGAAACTGTTTAATTAAGTCAAAATGAAGTAGCAGAAATTAACAACACAACAATACACATGAGTCTAATATGCTTTAGATGAAAACGTTGAACAATTTTAAGCATTAATTATTATTTTATCAAGAATAATCTCGTACACTTACTTTTTATGAAAGATATTATGGTTAAAAGTAGAAATAGTTTCTTCTCCATTTCTATGGTATTACACTCTTTACCTGTCTGTTTTTCCTTATATATCAGGTCCACAATATAAGTATAATTGAATTTCAGGTGCATACGTAAGATATAAATATATGTAAATAGAACAAGATTGTTATCGCAATTTTTTTTTCTGAATCAATTTTTATGGCAATTTACAAACTAAAATTTAGAAAATTATGCGAAAAACAACGCGCCAAAAATTTCAGTTTTTAATACAATTTAAAGGTGAATTTAAAAGCGTGTCAAATCATTATTTTACTTTCACGAAAAAAAAATAAGGAAACTAAATTTAAAAGAGGAAAGTTTATTCATTAACGACATTAAATGTTCCACATTAAAGGTCATATAAAACGATATCCTGACCATATTCAGTTATATATGGGAATGAGTTCGTAAGTGCCTATTTAATAAAACTGGCATATCAGCGCCACAGTCGATCAAAATCACTGAATCGGGAAAAGGAACACTGACTTATGCGGCTTACCTCCCTTGCTTATGACGCAAGTAAGACCCAATGGTCTTATAAAGCTCTGTAGTGAATACAAATATCCATATCATTTTGCAGTATTTTGAAAGAAAAAACCCCACTATTTTATGCAAAAACTAATATAAGTATATATGCAATTATCAACCACGGCAGATTATTTTTTCTCAGGAAATTAAATTATGTGCGTTTATATTTGATAGCTTGTACATATATTTAGTTTAGAGACTCGAGATTGCGGAATGATTTTCATCATAGATCTACATGCAAGTATAATAAAATTTTAATATATGCATGTATATATGTTTTATTCAATTAGATATTTTAATGAAATTGTCAAATTAAAAAATAAACTTGTCGTTTTTTCCCAGTTGCATTTTTACTAGTACTACAGTGATTTATTTTTGCAAAATATCCTGGTGCTCCTATGTATATTTCAAACCACTCTGTTATTTCTTCGACATGTCGCCAAGTGTGTAAAGTTTCTTGACATAAAAACAGTAAACTTCTGACATCTTTGACTTTCTTTCATAATACTGGGCCAAATTTAGCCAAATTTGGGACAGAGAACCCTTGTTGAAAGGAAATTCTAAATTGTTAAAATGAACGGCGAAATCTGTTTTAAAAGCAAGATAATTTCGTTCTTCTAAAAAACCACGGCACCGGAAATGCAAATATTGAAACCAAAGTTTGAATATATCGTGAAGAATCTAAAATGTTAAAATTATAAAGAGAACATATTTAAAAATTTGGTTTTCAAGAACTGCAATGCTACAATTTGCGAGATTGCTTTTCAAGCATCCATATAAAGTGTAAACTTTACATTATTAAAATTACGACCCACATATTATTACTTGGGTCCTAAGAGGGATGAAAATTCAAACATAGAAATATGTAGGTAAAAAACATTAAAACATTATCTAAAGAATTCTATGTTACGTTTAATGATACCACTATGTAGCCATCCCCATTTTCTTCATATCTACATATAAAAATCACAGAGAGTTCTTCTCCAATGTTGCTATCTTTGATACGCTGAGACGTAGGATAACAAAATAAATATGGTCAATTGATGCATATATGGATTTTAGGATATAATGTATTTCGACTAAAAAATCCTCTTGGCAACGACCTTCTCCAGCCCTCTTACAATATTCCAGCCCTGACCACCACCTTTGCATCTACATGGAGTTACCATACATATTAGGCAATTAGGTAGCGTTTATGATGTACTTGTAAATATCACCTGTATATTACAATGGGTACACGTTTTAATATTTGTACGAGATTGGCCTCCTACCGAAATAATATCTATATCAATGGGCTGTCAATATCTGAAACAAAACAAAATTGTAAAATAATTATATAAATTAGACTTAATAGACATCATGAAATTCACTCATCTTCAAGAAAGGAACGGGGGAGGGTGGGGTGGGGGTAATTCACTCTGTGGCTGTGCGAATTCAAAGAAAGATAATTTCTACATGCGCAGATATCTTTAGGTATCACACCGGTAATCGGCCAATCAAAATAAACTCAATCGTAGTTCCACATATACTTCAGAATTATTTTTTCCTTGACTGCATTTTTACATTTTCCTTTACTAAGTTTTAAAAATTGTTGTACCACTGACAAGGATATTTCATGTATTTTGTTAGATGATGATCTTTTTTTATTTTTACAGGGACTACTTCTTTCAGGGCATATGCAGCAGCTTCCTGAGGAGTGTGCAGTCTGTTTACATACAAACGGAAAATACGTGATTTTGAGGGTAGATCTGTTTGGAGCTATATATTTTGAGAAAATGCCGTATCGCGTGCCCTTTTTTTTTTTTTGGGTGTTAGCTGATGAGATAGGTAACAAATAATATTTCTTCCGAATATTTTGCCATGAGAAATACAAACTGATTTTTAAGAATTTTTTCCCCCTCTATAGTGTTATATGAAAACAGTTACCGGTGTGATACCTTGAAGGAACCTCCCCACTAGAAAAATTCAAACATTCAAAATATTATTTCGAGAGCGCTATCTTAAAATGTATTCAAAGAAAACAAGCACTAGTGTTGCATAAAATGTTAAGAAACTCGTCTTGTCTTTCAAAATTGAAACCAATGGGATTTAATGTACTTTACAAGGACAGTGGAGTTGCAATCTAATGCTGTCAATAAGTTGCCTACTCCCACGTATAAGACTATGTATATCATAGATAAGACAGTACCACCACACAGGGTCAAAAGTTCTACTAAAGTCAAATAAGAAATAGGTACAGGTATTACTAACTGACGCGAGATTTACATTAATAAGAAATATGTTTGGTTCAAAATTTTTCTATTAGAAAACGAAATTAGTTTTTTCTTAGTTATTTTTTAGTTCTCTCATTAATACAGATATTTACAATCTTTCTACTTTGTCTATTAACGTTTTGAAATCTAATTATCAAGTAAAATAAAATAAAAAATATTTCTAAAACTGTGCATTTCAGGATTTTCTGGACAGTAGCAACTCTTCGAACCTCAAGCCCTCAAGCATTTAACTTAATTATAAACCTTTTAAATCCTCTTAAAACTTTTCTACTATATCGATGAAAAGATAGATATAATAAAGTAAAGTTAAGTAAAAGGCAATTCTACAAACTATTTCATTATACGATCCTCCAGACAGCCCAGTAGAAACTGTTGTTCGAACCTCAAATATTTAAGAAATAAGAAAAAAGAACACAAAGAGGTCACATATATTTAATGTATAAGATGTTCTTTTTAAACAATATAGTTTAATGTACAAGATCTTTATCCAACGACATCTATTGGCTCCGTTTGTGCTCTGTAATAAAAAAATTATAATTACAGGTGTGTATCTATCTATCTATCTATCTATCTATCTATCTATCTATCTTTCTATCTATCAATTGATGGGCTGAAATCTTAACGATCGAGTTCTGAACAATTTTTTAATTGGTCTAAAACTTCAGCATCCTATAGCTAAGAAAAAGTCCGAACTGTACGAAATAATCACATTGATGCCAGACCAAAATTCCCATATAGGAACATGGCTACTAAAATTTCTTTTATCCAACGTACTGATATACTGATGTACATTAACAATAATTCACTTAGTTACTTTTACTACTACATGTATTCATGATTAATTTAATAATTTATTACAAAAAAGATGAAAACAAAAACAACAAAAATATCTTTCTATGAATGGTTTGCAAAACACTTACTCCATCTCACAGATGTATCCTGCTTTAACTGCGCAGTAATGATCATTCCAATGGGAACCTTCTGGTGCATAAAACATGGCGCAATCTTGATGGTGTCCAGCATTGTTCGGACTAGGCGGGACCAGTCGGTGTAGGAGGGAGAGGTCTGTGAGGAGGTCCACAGCCAGTCCCCCTCAAACAGGATGTCTGACAGCCCTATCCAGTAACCCTCTACAAATTAATTGTAAAGATGTGCTAATCAAGATCTTTTAAACTCAATAACCCTCTACATATGGTAAATGTCTGTTATTCAAGTTATTTAAAAAAAAACATACTAAACCTTTCTAAAAATGGTAAAAGTGAGTTAATTTAGTTATTTTATCAACTTAGAAATATATTAGAAATTTAGAAAAATATTTAAATTCCCCATGATTTACACATGTATACTCAATAACTTATTACACATGTTACAGATGTGTTATTCAAATTGCTTTATTAGTGTCCTCTTCAGTACCACTCTACTTCCTATGATATTATATTTTTTTTCTTACAGGAGTTTTGTCTAAAAATATATATGGTTAATTTAAACATCATGGAGAACTAAAATATTTTCTAATCAGTTAATTTTTAAAATATTTTCTCAACAATTAATCTGTTTTTATTATGATCCCGTTTATAATAATCGTGTTAGTGTATATTATCTATAAATATGTTATTGCCTTAATTATATTGTCCATTGCTAAAGGTAGAATTACTTTGATATGTTCAACAAAGGAACATTGCAACAAAATATTCATGACAACAGTATTGAGCTTTCTGTTGCAAATTTAATATTTCGGGTTTTTCCTTCAGGAACGGGTAATTAGTGATAATATATTTTTCTTAAGAAACGCTTGCGATATTTTCTCTCTTTCTCTATCTCTGTCTCACTTACCTTGTAGGTGTGTACCCAGAATTTGCGTACGTAGAAAGTTATTTTCATCAGCAGATTCAATTTCTACAAGCTTTGAATTTCTTCTTTTACAGAAAGACTAAAAAGGTTGAAACAAAACTGCCGATGTTTCTTTTCAGGATAGACTGAAGATCATGTAATTAAGCTAGCTATGATAATTAAGACTAGAATAAACAAAGCCGCATGCATTGTTTTATACAAAACACTAAATTATCATCGTTTTGGTTTTTCTTTTTACATTATTACAAATTGACAAAGTAAGAAAGAATTGAAGATTTTAAATGTACAACAGGAAAATTTATGAATAATAATACCTTATAAGTAATAATTGAATAATTTAAGTGTAAAAAATTGTATTAAAACCTATCTTGAATGGCAAGAGCGATGTTTAAATTGGTACATGTGATGTAATTGTTCCTTACAGTACTGTGTGCATTTACTATCCAAAGGCAATGCAACTAGTTTCCAACCATCACGGTACTTTTATCTTTTCTCACTCGTTTGTAGATCGTTATAAAGCTCTTTAGGTTTGCATTGATTCTTAAAAAAGCCCATCTATATCGTAGACACGAAAAGGACAAAATTTCATGTGTTTGTCATAACTACTAGTATGTATTTCAGAAGTAAAAATTGTCATACTTCGGCCTCAATAAAATCCTCTGGAACATCCTGTTTAAAGGCGTAACAAGAATCTCCGTGCCTTTTCCAATGATTTGGACATCCCGCTGACCAAGCATCTCCAGAAAAAAAGACAGAACTTCGTCAATGTGTATGCAAACCTAAACATTAGTTTAATAGATAATCAGCGAGTTAAAAGGCGATTTTAAAATAAAATGAAAAATTTGAATGTAGCTATAGTTTAACATGAATGGTCTTACCATTACCTCAGTATGAATAACTTACATGCTTTTTACAGGAGCATGGTTACAATTTTGGTCAAGATTTATTTTCTCGATTTAGCAATGCTTTGGTAACGCATTTCTAATGACAAACCAAAATTTAAATGGCTGTTGTAGAGTCATAAGTGAGATAAAGAGCTCACAATTCTTTGTTATGCAAACAAAGCTTTTGATTACATTTTGAATGTTTAAACAAAATTCCAGGTTTTGACTCAATGAATGTGACAAACGCTAGAAACTGTTTAATTAACTCAAAATGAAGTAGCAGAAATTAGCAACACGACGATACACAGAGGTCTAATATGCTTTGAATGAAAACGTCGAAAAATTTTAAGCATTATTATTTTATCAAGATTAATCTTGTACACTTACATGTAACTTATATAAAAGATATTATGGTTAAAAGTAGAAATAGTTTCTTCTCCATTTCTATGGTTTTAAACTCTTTACTTGTCTGTTTTTTCTTATCGGGTGCACAAAATAATTATAATCGAATTAAAGATGCATACGTAAGATATAAATATAACTTTCACGAAAAAAAAAAAAAAATAAGGAAACAAAATTTAAAAAAAAAGTTTATTCATTAAGGACATCAAATGTTTTCCACATTAAGGAACTGCTATTTTTGCAAAATATCCTGGTGCGCCTATGTTATTTCTTCTGTTATTTCTTCTACGTGTGTAATTTTCTTGACATAAAATCAGTAAACGTCTGACATCTTTGACTTTTTCTTTCATAATACTGGGCCAAATTTACCCAGATTTTGTACAGAGCACCTTTATTGAAAGGGAATTCAAAATTGTTAAAATGAACGGCGAAATCTGTTTCAAAAGCAAGATAACTACGTTCTTCTAAAAAACCACGGCACCGGAAATGAAACCATTTAAACCAAAGTATGAATATATCGCGCAGAATCTAAAATGTTAAAACCGTGACCCCGGCAGAATACTAGGGTCTCGAGAGAGTTCAAAGTTCCACATAGTATTATACAGAGAACCTGTTAAAAAAACTTGTTTTCAAGAACTGCAATGCTACAATTTGCGAGATTGCTTTTCAACCATCCATTTATAGTGTAGAATTTGAATCATTAAAACCATGTCCCCGGATTATTACTTGGGTCCTTAGGGGGATTTTAATTTGAACACAACAGTATGTACTTAAAACATTAAAACATTTCCTGAAGAAATTCTATGTTACGTTTAGTGATACCACTATGTAGGCATCCCCATTTCTTCATATCTACATATAAAAATCACAGTGACTATTTGTCAACTTTTATAAATATTTATAGTTCTTCTCCAATGTTGTTATATTTGATACGCTGAGGCATAGGATATTGAAATAAATATGGTCAATAGATGCATGTTCGGATTTTAGGATATAATGTATTTCGACTAACTCTCCAGCCCTGTTAAAATATTCCAGCCCTGACCACCACCTATGCATCTACATGAGTTACTAATACACAGGCAATTTGGTATCTATCATGCAGGTAAAGAAATACTTGTAAATATCATCTGTATATTTCAATGGATACACGTTTTAATATTTGTACGAGATTGGCCTCCTACCGAAATAATATCTATATCAATGGGCTGTCAATATCTGAAACAGAACAAAACAAACGTCTAAAATAATTATAATAATTAAACTTATTAGACAGCATGAAATTCACTCATTTTCAAGAAAGGAAGGGGGAGGGGGTAACCCACTCTGTGCCTGTGCGCAAATCTATAGGGACCTCCCCATCAGAAACTTCAAACGCCTCGAAACATTAAACAGATTATTTCGAGAGCTTTATCTTAAAAGATATTCAAACAAAACAAGCACTAGTGGTGCAAAGGTTTAAAATGTTTAGAAACTGATCTTGTCTTTCAAAATTGAAACCATTGGGATTTGGTGTACTTTACAAGGACAGTTGAGTTGCAGTCTAATGCTGTCAATAAGTTGCCTACTCCCACTTTTAAGACTATGTATATCGTAGATAAGACAATACCACCAGACACGGTCAAAAGTTCTACTCAAGTAAAATAAGAAATAGGTACAGGTATTTCTTACTGACGCGAGATTTACATTAATAAGAAATATGTTTGGTTCAAAATTATTCTAAAAGAATCAAAATTCATTTTTTCTCAGTTATTTTCGAGTTCTCTCATTAATACAAACAATTACAATCTATCTACTTTATCAATGAAATCTAATAAAGTAAAATTAAACAAAAGATATGTCTACAAACTATGCTTTTCGGGATTTTCTGGACAGTAGCAACTTTTTGAGCCTCAAGCATTTAAAATAATTATATAAAACGAACACAATGATGTCTCAGATTTGTCATGTATAAGATGCTTTTTTTTTAAACAGTGTAGGTTAATGTACAAGATGTTTATCCAACGACATCTACTGGGTCGGTTTGTACTCTGTAATTAAAAAAAATAAATCCTTAATTATTTCTTAATGACCTTAAACCACAACAACAAATCTAAAACTGTTTGATAACTTTTTAATGAGCTGATCATACGATCCAAAAAAAAAAAAAAGAAAAAAAGAAAAAATATTTTAATTTTTATAAATATATATAAAAAATATATATATATATTTTTCACTATAGTCATTTCTGAAATAGTATTATAAAGCTTAATTTGCTAAATAGATTTCACAAACTTTAAAATAGTCATTATATTTTCATTCAGATATGATGCATAATTATCTTCATCGGTTTCTTTGTTTTAGCGTTTTTCTTAAAAGAATAAAATTCAAAACAATATTTTAAGCATGGATTATGTTGTTCTAATATCTGGATAAAATGGGACGGGAGTAGCTTAGTTTAACAGAGTAATGCAATTATCTAGTGGTATTAAATGTATTTTGTGTTGTTTTGGGGTTTTTTTTTCTGTTAACGTTTACGTTTAAATATCATTTCATGAAGTTTATCATTTAAAACTGGGATTGTTGTAAGATCAAAATGTTTTCAATAATCTTGTGTTTGATGACAATGCCTATAAATAAATGAATAATCTATGTCTTTTTAATGCAATTCACTTACTCCATTTCACAGATGTACCCCGCGTTTACTGTACACAAATGGTCATCCCAATGGAAATGAGTGGGCTCATAAAACATTGCGCAGTCTTGGTAGTGATGGAAATTGTCCGGCTGATTTTGGGACCAGTCGGTGTAGGAGGGAGATTTCTGTGAGGAGGTCCACACCCAGTCCCCCTCAAACACAATGTCTGACAGCCCTATCCAATAACCCTCTAAAAAAGGTATTGTATAGAATATTAAAGTTGTTTTATCAACCCCATAATTATAACCCCCGTATAAAATTTAAATTTTAATTATCAAAATCTTTATTGATATACATGCGTTGCATAGATCGGCATTAGAGAGCTTTATATAAAACCAAACATTAACTCCAAAATTTTCTGTCACTAACAAGTATATGGACCAAAAAGAATAATACCAGGATGGAAATATTGACACCTAAAAGTAATTTTACACTTGGATTCTTTTATGGAGAGAACTCGTTCATACTTACGTCATAGGTCGAATGTAAATATAACAGAAACTGAAATAATATGTAGTGATTTACTTGTGAAAAAAAATCACCTCATCAAATACTATAAACGTTTCCGGTAAATCAGAAGATCTTCCACTTGGTCTACGAGGTTATCTGACCTAGCTGACCGATGCAAACAACTAAAAATCAACACCATTATAATAACACGATTTATCTATATCTAAGTGACCCGAAATGGATTTTTGTTGTATTTATAAAATGTATTTCATTGTCTACAATATTTTTAGCTTAAAAATATATCTAGTTAACTCAAGCATCATTATTGCAATTAAAATGTTTCAATATAAATAAATCTGGAATAAATATGACTCCAAGTGTAATAAGTATGTGTGCATATATTATTTGTAAGAACGTAAATTAAATTTCTATTCGCCGTTGCCAAACGTTGATTTAGTATCTCATATTCAACATCCGAACAATGCAACACACTATTCATGACAATAGTATTAATTGTTCTGTTGCAGATCATTTTCTGGATTTTTCGGGAACCCATGTATTGTGTAAATAACTAATTCCATTAGTAACTCTCTCTCTCTCTCTCTCTCTCTCTCTCTCTCTCTCTCTCTCT
>WFKH01011925.1:25874812-25896384 GCA_016163765.1 Magallana hongkongensis | reverse complement strand
CTCTCTCTCTCTCTCTCTCTCTCTCTCTCTCTCTCTCTCTCTCTTAAAAAACCTTACCTTGTGGGTGTGTACCAATAATTTGCGTTCGAAGAAAGTTATTTTCATCGGCAGATTCAATTTCTACAAGCTTTGAATTTCTTCTTTCACAAAATGACTGAAAAATATGGAATACAAAATTGTCGATTTTTTGTAAGCCGTTATTTTTAGTTATTTTTTATACTAATAAATACAGGATCATTTTCGGCACGTGCATTTTTCGCTCCATACGGTTGCAAAGGTTTTTGCCTTGTCTTGAATTCGCCGAGAAACAGATTCTCTATAAAGTTTAAAAAGGCATTATTATATATTTCTTGTACTTAATTCGCCAAGTTATTAATTCGCCTGCTGACAACAAGGGAAAAGTGGCAAAAAATAAAATAGTGGCGAATATTTCCTTGTATACAGTCTAGTATCACAAGACTTGTTTCTTTCTTGTTTAATAGAATGTAAAACTCTCTTTAGGTATGCATTAAATTTTTACAAATTTTCTATATTGTAGACGTTAAAGGCAAAATTTTCATGTGTTTATGTAAAAATATGAATATCAGAAGTAAAAGTTGTTATACCCCGGCCTCAATGAAATCCACCGGAACATCCTGTATGAACAAATAGCAAGAATTGCCATGCCTTTTCCAGTGGTTTGGACATCCCGCTGACCAAACACCTTCAGAAAGAAAGTTAAACTAAACTAATGAGTATGCTAGCCAGCAAGTCACTTTAAACAACCTTGGCTTATGGCGATTTTAAAAGCTCATTATTATGCTAACTTAATAAATGAATGAAGCCATGAAACCATGTACACTGTGTAAAGAAAATTAACTGCTGTGGTTTATTTTTTCTATACTCCCATATACATGTACATGTACATCCAAACAACCCGAAATCTAGATTTTACATATATACGTACATCCAAAATATCATGTATTAGAATATTAAATTCTGTCATACTGTTAATTTTAAATTTACTGGTTGGATGTAAATACAAAATTTACAATATGACAATACTATGCTTGGAATGAAAACATTGTAAATGTATGTGTATGTATTATTAAAGATTAATCTAGAACATTTACCTTCTATGAAAGAAATTATGGTAATAAGTAGATAAACCTTCTTCTCCATTTCGTGGAAGTAAAGTTTTACTTGTCTCTTTTACTTAATAAAGGTCCAAAATAGAGGTATGATCGAATTTACAGTGCATGTGTAAAGATATAAAAGGATATAAATAGAACATGATTGTAATCGCAATTTTTGAAGTGACTCAAATCTGAGTGTAATTTAGTAAAATTCAGCACATTATAGCAAAACCTGCAAAAAGGAGCGGATAACAATTGTAAGTACAATTTATATCATTGTTTTAAAAGAGTGTCAAACTGTTTACATTTATTTCACTTTTAGTAAAACATGAAGAAAGCTAGAAAAACAAAAAATGTATATACATGTAGATATACAGTGGGCCTAAAACAAATTTTGAACGGTAACCTGCAGTAACGACTAACTGACGACAAAATATCTTCGAACATTACTTAAAATTACTTTAAATTTGAAATGATATTATTCAATAAAAAGTTCCTTTTTACAGTCTTTACATACTATCAGAATCAAAAAGGGATAGACTACCATAGGCCTCTAATTGTAAGAAGTCACATTTGATGATAGTGAGATTATTTTTAAAGCAAAATTTGATTTTCAGAATAAAGTAATTACCATGTGTACTAATGTCATCCACTCCTTGTAAATAAATTCTAAAGAAGTTATTTCTTGAAATAAAAACTTAATTATATAATAAAATATTTAGTTTTAGTTATAACAGTTTTATTTATAGATATGACAAAAATGTCTTTTTTTAAAAAAAATAACAGTATAAAAAATAACAGATTTTTTTCAAGTTTCTCGGAAAAAAAAATCTATTGTCTTCAGGTCTGTGACGAATAAGAAATGAACATAACATATTTAAAATACAATAGATATATAATTCGATAAAACGATTATTGGTTAAAATAGAGATCATAAGCATAGTAATAATTATATATTCACATTCTCTCTTATGTTCTCTGCTTTTTACCTGATCTGAATGTTAATGAGTACTGTCGTTCTGTAACAGTCTACTTTTTCACCAATTCTGTTTAATAAGTCGACATGATTATTTTCAAGTTTCTTTGTAAAGACAATTATTAATATGACGTATTTTTCCTCCATATTATTTTCCAACAATATCTGAAGTTAAAATAGGCTTAAACAAATGTGTACTTATCATTATAAACAGCGCTTTACATGTCAAAATTTCCAGTGAGACAAGCTGAATGTTGTTGGATAGTTATAAAGAAATTCACTCCAACGGGTAACGCCCCTGCTAAATTAGCTTCACCGACAGCTATGTATATCAATGTGGTGATTAAAATGCTAGTTAAAGGCAAGAATAAAAATAAAGAATTTTAAAATCAACTTAAAAAGGTAAAGATTGCCGACTGAAACCTATTTTGTATTTAACCGAAATATACCTAAAACGTGAATTTAAAAAAGAACAAAATTAAAAGAAGCCATAAATTGTGTTTGAATTTAAATCGTGTTATATACATGTATATATAAAATTACATGGAAAACGACATTCAACAAGCGAAAACAGGCATTTTCAACAAAGAGAATTCAGACATGTAAATATATATACTTCAATATATTTATAAGACTAGTGTATTATATATGTCAACTTTCCTTACTTATGTAGCAATATACCTTCATCACCTGCATTTGGTGTTTTTGTTTCTCAGTTAATTCGATACGCAATGGCATGCTCTTCTTACATGTATGAACAGTTTCTAAGACGAGGCAAGCTATTGACAAACACGTTGATAAAACAGGACTATCAACAGTTTCGTTTAAAGTCATCTTTTAGTAAGTTCAACGGTCGATAAAACGACCTTGTCAGCAAATACAATATTCCACTGAGTCGCATGCTGAATGACGTTTTTCATACTAATTGTTAGACCATAATTAATTACCTAATTGTCTACGGACTTTTGCGGTTTTTATTTTCCCGATTACGACAAAGAGCACACGGCGGGTGTGACCGGTCAGCAGAGGACGATCACTCCTCCATGGCACTTGATCCTGCCTCTGAGGTTTTCCAGAGGTCCATGATTGCTCTGCTCCTGATTATTGATTGAATACCGAATTGTCCACGGATTTTTCCCCGTTTTTCCCGATCATGATATTTTTCCCAAATTACGACATTTACACCGATATTGACATTTTTACCAATATGACAATGGGCGCACGGCGTGTGTGACCGGTCAGCAGAGGATGCTTACTCCTCCATGGCACTTGATTCTAACTCTATCTTGGAGGTCCATGTTGCTCTTCTTTGAATTTGTATTTCGTTTTATGGATTTTTGAGATGGTTGGCGGTTTGTAATTGTCATTTTTTCATATCAAAGATTTGTAAACAAAATAATTTTTGACAATTATACGTAAATACACCACAGCGCCAATTTCTTGAATGGCCAGCTCCGCACTGAAAAATTAACAAATATTAGAGTAGTTCGATATTCGCACTACCTCACAATCACAAGATACAATATAGGACTACCCTAAAAGGTTGACAAAAGATAAACAATGTGAACTAGATGCTGTCATTAGACAGTAATACCCGTACCAAGTGTTTGGCCCTAAAAAACACTATTTTGTACCAGTTTTAGTAAAAATGAAGGCCATATTCACATAATACACATGAGCGGCCCAATATGTACAATTTGTGGTTGAACTGTTTGCATGTGAAATTTAAGTTAATCAATAATATTTTCATTTTATGTCACAGAAAGTATGGTCTATATAATTATTACAAACAACATAAAATAAAATTATGCCCCCTCCCCTCGGCTGTTGCCGGTTTAATTTAGATTTACTTCTACATCGTGTGCACGGATTTAGAGAAGGGTTGGGAGTGAGGGGTCCAAACCCTCCTCCCCCTTGAAAAAATCATTTATATTAATGCATGTAGTAAAATTACCACGAAATACACCTTCCCCACCTCCTGCAAACACAATTACATGTAATACTTGCCCCCCCCCCCCCCCCCCACACACACACACTCCTCAAAGATAAATAAACATCAGAATATTTTGATAACAACGAAAGCCTGTACATTTAGTTCAGTGCGTTATAATCAAAATTATTTCATAGTGACGTCTTATAATTTTAAATTTTTACAATACATGTATTTGGCCAAAGAAAAAAAAAATAAGTATTTAATATTTTTGGAATCTTAAGTAAAAAATAGAAGCGCTCTAACCAATTGCACTTCAGTGTTAGGTAACATTATTTTTGGGGAAAATATTATATTTATACTCTATTGTTTATTTCAATAGGGAGTACATCACAATATTCAGGTGTCCTGTACCATCTTAAAGCTGAAATGTGTGCTTTACATAGTTATTTACTTAATAAAATAGTGCAAGGGGTTTTAAAGAATAAAGTCATGAAAATACATGCATGTTACAAGTAAATGATCTTTGTCTGAAGTTATGTATACAACACAGGTCTACAGGTCGCATTTGTGGGTACTAGTTTTACCCAGCTCTTCGGTTAGATGGGTTTCACGTGGTGTACATACTGGTATGTGTTTTCCATATGCACAATAGGATTAATTAAGCGTTTCTTTTGTGATGATAAGCTAAAGAGATTTATATTGTGCTCTAATTGGATTATCATAATGATGTTGACCAATATAGGTAAGCATAATACATGTACCTGGTAAAACTAGCACAATATTATGAGACACCGGAATACATAAGTCTTACTTCCACTTTCTAAATAAGTTATCGCCCTTTGCCAGCATACTGTATCATCATCTTTTAATATTTATCAATAAAGTAGCTCATCATTGTTGCCTATCCTATCACATTTGTACAGTTTCCGTCATTTTAATTGCAAAAGATATTTTTTTCATTTGTCAGACTTGCACTATTAAGTTGACCCCATATTGACCCTGTGACATATTGTATTAAATTTGTGTATTACATGTAAATAAGTGTTGAGACTTATCATGTCTATATGAGTTATGATAGGGATGAAGGGGTCTTTTTTTCTTAATGTATTATGATGCATCAAATAAAATGTAGGCTATGACCCTATGGGATTGTTGTCTTTAAACCACAACCACCCACCAACCCCAACCCCCCTTCTGAAATAGGGAATGATGATATACTTTGATAATTTTTAACTTTCGAGATCCCCCATCCCTAAACCATATTTATTCTTGCTCTTTGTGCGCATCAAATTGTATTAAGGTTATTCCCCCTTGGAGACACCCTGACTTTCCAGAACTGGACATAATAAAGTATTTTATCTTATTCATATGTAGTGTTTGATCCATATGGGTAATTCCTAGCTTAATGATGATCCTGCTTTTTTTTTTTAGGAAAATTTACAATTGCCCCGAATACATATAACATTTTGTTTATGCTATCGATAAAAATTAAAAAGCAATTTCCAAAATCTTTATGTGCATCTAGAGAAAAATACCAATCAAGAAATGATTTAAAATTTGCTACTGTACACATGTAAGAATGTAAAAAGACTCTGAATCTGATGGGGTGTGTGGAGGATAAACATTTAATTTTAATCATTTATTGCCATTAATTTTAACTTGAATATTAGGCAGAAAATAAGACTTCTGATCATATATCAATAGATCATTTGTCATTGTTTTTTTTAAAACAAAAACATTATCTACCAATTTGTAAAACTTTTTAGACCCCAAATTATATTTCGATTTTGATAGATCATTTGACATTTAAGAAGAGTGTAAATGTAAGGTTTTTTTTTTAACTTTAAGCAAAAATAAATGCAAGTTTTTTTTTTATTTTAAGAGAAAAAAACTATCAATTTATTTACAGTCTAAGGAGGGATGTGTCGATCCAGAAAATTTTTCCAGGGGAAAGGTGGGAACAGTTATTTGAGTTGGGGGGGGGGGGTCCGGGGCAAATTTTTGGGAATTTTATAAATTAAATGTAATTTAAAGGATGCGCGCATGGGATAAATGTTAATTTCATACTACTATTTATCTACCAGGATTAAATGAAATTTTTCAAAATCTTATTGCACATCTATTGGACAGCCCCTATCATATCCCAAGATATGATGTGTCTATTCATTAAATCATAAGAGGAGTTCTGGGATCCTGGTTTTTTTTAGGAGTTATAAACATTATTTTCTGTAACTATTTGACTACCAGGATTAAGTTTAATTTTTCAAAACCTTATTGCATATCCATAGGACAGTCTCTATCATATCCTAAGATATGATGCGTCTATTCATTAAATCAGAAGAGGAGTTCTGGGATCTTGATTTTGTTTAGGAGTGATGAACGTCAATTTTCTGCTATTATTTGAATCCCTGGATGAAATTTAAATTTTTAAATCCTAACTGCACATCTATAGGACAGCCCCTTTCATATCCCAAGATATGATGTGTCTATTCATTAAATCATAAGAAGAGTTCTGGGATAGAGGTTGTTTAGGAGTGATAAACGTCAATTTCCTGCTATTATTTGAATCCCTGGATGGAATTTAAATTTTTAAATCCTTACTGCACATCTATAGGACAGCCCCTTTCATATCCCAAGATATGGTGTGTCTATTCATTAAATCAGAAGAGGAGTCTGGGATCTAGGTTTTGTTTAGGAGTGATAAACGTCAATTTTCTGCTACTATTTGACTCTCTGGATGAAATTTAAATGTTTAAAACCTTATTGCACATCTATAGGACAACCCCAATCATATCCCAAGAGATGACATAGCTACTCCAGAAGTTGTAAGAGGAGTTATGGGAACCATACTTTTTTTCCCAAAAAAGTCATTTTTTGTTGCCCACCAATCCCTGTGTTAAAAAAAAAAATTCTGAAACCCGATCACACTTTAAAATGACACCCCAATCATAATCTATCAGATCATTTGGCTACTGTTGAAAAAATGTTGACGTTTTTTGAAACCAGATTTTTTGTAAAAAAAAAAACACGTCATTTTTCAGCAACAAAATGACCCCCAAGAGATAATTGAAATTTCCGAAACCTTATTGCGCATCTATAGTATACCCCAAAACATATTCCAAAAGATGATTTGTCTAATGTTGAAAATGTAGGAGGAATTCGAGGAAGAAGGTTTTTTGTTAAAAAACGTCATTTTGTACCGATTATTTGACCCCCAGGACTACCAGAGAATTTTTGAAACCTTTTTACAAAACAACATGATACCCCAAATCAAACTCCAAAAAATCAGTTTGCTGGTTTTTAAGATGTAAGAGCAGTTTGAGAAAGTAAAACGTGACAGAAGGACGGACGGACGGACAGACGGAACAGGGTAACAACAATATACCCGAATTTTCTTTAGAAAGTGCGGGTATAATAAGTTTTATTTCATTTGGTTCACAAAGTATGACGGAAATTCAAGAAAACATGCTTTATCATTGCATGTTCGTAACATTCACCGTCTCAAAGAAATAAAATATATGAAGCGATAGTGTTAAAGGCAGTCGCAGTTTGTTTTACTATGTTATACTAAAGACCAGTATGATAATGTCGCACTTCTGTATCTAAGTATTAAATAAACTTCGTTTTTTTAAAAGCATGTTTGAAAGCATGTTTGATTTGTTTGTTTGAAACACAAATACTAGGAATAATAAACACTAATTCTTCGTTTTTATTATCTAAGTAAAAATGGTCATACCTTACAGAAACAAACGACAACTTAACATTTTCATATTTTTATCCAACCGCCTCATGACGTACTGTTACAAAGAACCAAGACATAGAAAACCCAATTGTCATTTTAAGACCTAGTTCAAGAAACGGGATGACGAAGTATACATGGTTTAGCGGTGTTTATCCAATAACATCTACTGGTTCGGTTTCTGCACTGAAATGATAAAAACAGTCAAATGTCTTTTACAGATGTATATAACTAAGTGACCAATCATAGCTCTGTTGTTAAATTAAAGCGTACTTAAAACCCAACCTCGGTTTTAAAACTGAACTGAAACAAGAGCTTAAAAGATAGATAACAAACGATATTGAATTGAAAATGCGTTCTTTAAAATATGAAAAGCTTTTTTCCCCTTACGCCATCTCACAGATGTACCCTTCTTTTACTGTACAAAAATGGTCATTCCAATGGAAACCATCTGGTGCCCAAAACATTGCGCAATCTTGATGGTTTTGATAATTGTCGGGACTAGTGGGGGACCAGTCAGTGCAGGAGGCCGATGCCTGCGATGACGTCCAAACCCAGTCCCCCTCAAACACGATGTCGGATAATCCTATCCAGTAACCCTCTACAAAGGTAAATACGTCTTTTTAAAGTTATTTCAACATATTCCTTATAGAAACACCTATCCGATGGCAATATTTAATATTAAAGTCGGTCGACTCAACGATTAACACAGTTTGTTTTAATCATCAATTTCTAAAATTCATTTTTTTCTCTCAGTATATTATTGCATTCTACATGTATATTTAAGCAATGTAATTAAGCAGTATTTTTCAAAAAAAAATATTTTGCTGCAAAAATGTATGATACTTCTGAATACTTAATTTTTCAAGATAATTAAGATTGATTAAAAACGTTAAACTTAATCAAGAGAAAGATTTCTGCATAATGAAAAAATGACAATAACAAACCGTCAACCATCTCAAAAATCCATAAAACGAAATACAAATTTAAAGCAGAGCAACACGGACCTCCAAGATAGAGGTAGGATATCATATATACAGCGAGCCAATTTTAGTTCAAGATAGTTTGTTATCTATATTTAACTGACGGATGTTTAAAGATGTAGACTGAATTCATTTTTGTTATTCTACATAGAAAATCAATTCTTTGCAGCTTGTAATGCATTAAAGTGTCAAAAATAACCCTTTTCGCCTTTTCATTTTCATTTTTTAGTGATCAGAACAAAGTTTTCGTCTTTTAACTTCTAGTTTAATTCAATAATAATAAGTGGAAAAAATGTTTATAAAACTTGTTTAATCATAAGTCTCTTTGTCCTGACAATATTTACGTATGGTTACTATTATGTTTTTATATTACCATGATGACGTATTGGTATGCTTAATGAAGACGACGAGTTGTAACTAGATAAGAAGAAACACAGCTTATGTATGTCAGGAATAAGTTATAAAGATATATATTGTAATATCAAGTAATTTATGATTTTTTTGTTTTTTTTTAACATTAACTCACCTAAAGCTCTTCTATTGAACGAAAAATTACATAATTTTTGATACGTCATTTAGCGATATTTTGTTACATTGATGATGTCATTATGAATATCTTTCATATCTTTTCCTCTATCTGTCTTTCAATAATCGTATCTTGTGGGTGTGTACGAAGAATCTGTGTTCTCAAAAAGTTATTATCATCAGCTGTTTCGATTTCTACGAGTTTCGAATTTCTTCTTTCACAAAATGACTAGAAAATATAATGGATTGCACATGTAAAAATAACATATTGCCTAGAGATAAGAAAAAAAACTGTTGAATGTGATGAAAAAGCCCTCCATATGTAAGACACATAATTTTGCGGGTTTATTTCAGGTTTAATAAAGCTTCCTTTGTTTGAAGCATAAACTTAATAGTCACCATCCTGCAGTTCCAAGAGCCTAACAACCCTACCTACAAGATTTTTTGTTATACGAGGGTCTATCAAAAAATACGATGAAAAAGTGACGTCAGGATGACGCGCGTACAATTAATATAAATACCCAATCTTTATATCACCCTCATTCTGTATTGCTTTTCATCATACAATTGAAATCGACACTTTATCACTTGACATCTAATTTGTTCATATTTGTTTTAGAATCATAAGTTAGTTCCTCGAAGTTTGCATTTTTTACCGCCTGTCTCTACGTTTACTGTAAGAAAAGCCATGAAGTCAGATGACGTTTATTCTTTTGACCATATATTTACAGATATTTTACTCTCTTTCGTACTTTTGATGTTCAAAATACAAATACCCCCACCCCCAAAAATGTAATACAATTAAACACAAACGTGAAAATAATTTTTGACATTTTTCCACCATTGAGCATTTTAACAGTTTGTATAGGCTTTTCCCCGAGTTAAATCCATACTGTTTATACTTTTCGTTGTGCCGTGACTTCCGGCGACGTCAATGTTTTTAGTCAATTTTAAAGAGGACTATCTGTCTGCAGTTACTGATATCTGTTCAACAAAACAATATATCCCGTCCATATTTAATACATAAAATATCATGACAGTTCTTAATTTGAGGTTTCAATATTATTTGGTTTTAAGCACAATTTATAGAGATATTACTTTCAACATACATATGTAATATGGTTTATTGCTGACAAAATGCAACTTTTGACCATGCGCCGTGACCTCATTTTTGCTGGATTAGATTCTATATAATTCCTAGAAATAAAGGAATATATTAACTTTTTGGATTTCAAATTGTTTGGAAATTTTGTTAAATTATGTCTTCTAAATTTAATATTAATATGACGTTAAGTAACAAAGCTATAGCAAAAGTCTTCGTATTTTTTAATTGACCCTTGTATTTACAAACTACCTTTAAACATTGAATGCCAAATATATACTAGTTTATCATTAAAGGGTGATATCAAGAAAACACTGTATAATATATTATACTTCAGCTTCAGTGAAGTCCACTGGAACATCATGTATAAAGAGGTAACAAGAATTCCCATGCCTTTTCCAGTGGTTGGGACAACCAACGGACCAAACACCTTTGAATAAAATTAAAAGATGACAGCAATTAGTTAGGTAAAATGAAAACGTCTAGAATAAATTTGACCTTACGTCACCTTTAAAAAAAATGGCGGTACAAGAGACAGCGTTTTTATGACAAATAAACTTTTACATATATTTTCACGCGGGGGTGTTAAGGAAGCATATGGAATCTGAGATACATGTAATTTCGTGAAATCACAAATCTTAGTTATTATGTACATATTCAAATATTTAAGCAACGAAACGTAGACAAAAAACAAATAAAAAATACTGGAGACAATTTTTATCACAAATAAGATTGTATTACGTAGATTTACACATTGATGACGTCATGACCGAAAGTTGAATATCGTGTAAATTTGATCGGAAAGCACTGTAAACAGATTCAAAATATAAGTAATCTAAGAATTCTAATAAAGTAGTTTGGTGGGATTTATTTAGAGTGGAACAAAAGAATACTGGGAGAGATGTTAGTTTTATCAATTATTCGCTAAATGGTATGTAAGTTTGCTTTTATTTCTCGGCCAGGCTTTCCTCTGTCGTTGTTTACGATATAAAAATCCGACTAGAACAACACTACCCCGTATATATTGAACTTCAAATTTTACATGTATCGATAGTTTAATCAATGCTTAAATTGAAAAGTGCTGCTAGAATCCTGTGTTATGTGTTGTTTTGATGCAACATATCGTTTTCCGTGCAAACTGAATAAAAGTTGGGAGGTTTTTTGAGAACCGAATGAATAACTATTTAACTAAGGAGAATATAGGATTCTAGCAGCGGTTTTGATAAAACTGAGATGTTTCGCCTTCACTTGATATGTTTATTGTTTTGTGGAAACCGCAGGGTAGTGTTGTTATATCTCATTTTATGTTAAGGAATATACGTAAGCTATTTATAGCTGTCACGTGATAATGCACCGATGTGGCAATGATGTACTACCCGATTTTATTGCATTGACATCTACACCCCTGCGAATGTTATTGTCATTTAAATTTTAAACCACGTGGTTTTATTTGACCCTTTCAGTTTCGCAGTAAAAATCGTGCCTCGTGTTTATAGTCTATTTCATAGAATCTAGGTACTTGTAATCAAATATAAAATCTAGACGTTTATTATTTTTAAACTTGATCTTCATTAATTGGTGGATAAAATGAGTTCTAGAAATAAATGTGACAATAGAAAAAATAGGTTTTTTTCTGCTGTTGCAACAATTAACTTGTTTAGTAGCGATCCCCCCTAAGGATTAATTTTCGATCCGCGCCTGACCTAGTAATAGCATCAATAGTGAAACAGACTATACTATTTTATGCATAATGTTCCTTGAAAATGGCTCGATATACTAAGTTTTTATACAAAACAGACACCCATTATTTTTTTAAAAAGTATAGTATTGCACACCACACGCATCAAACATGGTTATGATTTTATTAAGCAACCCAATGTTTATATTTTCAACCACGTGTAGAGTGGTTGAACACGAACGATAACTCTGTTCTGAATATCATCGTTTAATTTGAATAACCGCTAGATGATGAAATAAACATACATCTTAATAGATTTTCGTGTTTTAACATAAATCAAAGTAGGATATGATATGAAAAGCGACCAGTAATTACGTATTTTGAGAATATTATCCGAACACTTATACTTCCGCTCGAAATTTCACAGGAACTGAACAAATCTCGGGGAAGTCTCGTGAACTTTCATTCGAACACCTCTGGATTTATTGCATACTTAACAACGATAAAGAAAACATTCCGAACACATTCGCAGGGGTGATCTATTTCAAAGGATAATACTAAGTTTTTGATCTGATTCAAAACAGTTATTTAATCTCACGATTTTGAACATAACAGTCAAAATAAGACGCTAAATTGCCCATATGCTTCCTTAACACCCCCGCGCAGTGAAAATAGATTGTGCTTAACATATAATTCGTGGGAAAAAATGTTAACGTTTGAATGAAAGTATTTGTCATTAATAAAAAGATTGGTCATTTATCACAGACTCTCCATTTTGTCCTTCGTCTATAGGTCATACGTCATTTTACTCGACAAATGACAACTTAACTCCTTATTTTAAGTTAACTTAAAAAAAAGATATCGATATTTGTGTTAACTATATACAGATGCAGTCTCATTGTGATTAAATTTTGGACCTTGACTTTTCCTATCATATACATTGCCCTAGATATGATGGAAACACCGTAGACTGATATGCTTATCTTTCTGACATACTTACATGTGTTAGAACCTTTATCGCTCTATATAAAACGAGTGTGAAGAATGACAAAGTAAAAGTCTGGCTTTATTATGTACAAACATCAGAAAAAACAGTAACGAGAGATTTTGGTTGATGACTATGTACTTTTCCTTTTATTTATATTTAAAAAAGATAAATCGCATTTATCAGTTCATATTTTCGAGACTTATTACCTGCGTCCCTAAAAACACTTAATCACATACAATAAATGAAAGAGAAATCCCATATTGTCCTTGTATAGAATGCAATTAGATATATTGTCATTTTAAGTGTATTGATTACAGTTTAATGCCCTGAAAAATAAATTGACTATAGGAATAAAAATATCCATGCATTGCCTTTACGGACAAAATGTCTAACACCCTTTATATTTAGTTGTATTTTAAGGAAAAAGTAAATCTGAATACGGTCATTCTTTAAATTGAGATTATTAAACGCTGATATTTTTTGTGTTAACTTTTGAAAACAATTTTTGTTTGAATAATTAGCAGGTTATGTTAAAAAGAGCAACACTATTTATCACAATTTGAAAAACAAACTTATCCACAGAAACTTTCATAGCGAGCATACATTTGTGTTTCTGCTATACAGGACCCTCACGTTTTAATAATTTCTAACGCTATGAAATTACGATAAAACACATGACCGTCTTGGATCCCCTAGTTTTAATTTTATTGGTATTCCAAATCATTAGCAATGTTCAATCATGGTCTTCTACATAAAACAAAGATGCAAAATAACTTTGAATGAATGGAACTACGGCGAAAACCAGAAGGATGTTCCTGTCCATTTCTATGATATATACTTCGTATGTGTCTTTGTTAGCTTATCAGATTGACAATATACATGTAATCAATACCTAATCTTAAATGTGTATGAGCTGAACAAGACTGGTACCTTCATGATACAATATATCATGCGAAATTTATTTTGATTTTAATCCATTTCCTTTTAAGACCAACGTCAAATACATGTTCAGTGAATCTCGACGCATATGACAAAATACAAAAAAGACATTGGAAACTTTACACAAATTTTAAACTGTCTGCTCGGATATAAATGATGGTAATTTAATTTAATTTTTGTAGTTAGAATCCCATATCCGTTAAAGTTAGGTAAATTATTTGATCTAACTCACATACCATCTTATAGTTTTTAACACATACACATATTTTGTGAGATTGTTACTTTGCGTCCCTTATTGATCTGATTTATCATTTTTCTAAAACATTTCCTGACCTTTTCTTTTTTAATTCTCTTTCCTTTATAAATGCATATTATTTAAAGATAACTATGAATTTTTGCTTTCAAAAAGCTAACTCGCTCAGATTGCAATGTACATATTATTTTAATATACAAATATTGACTGGGGTTGAGGGCAACATTGATTATATTAGCCCCCGAGGGACGAAATATTGCCCCACGCAGACAAGAAACAAACAAAAAATCAAGAAAGGATTTGAAAACAGATCGCCGTAATTTTCTTGGCTCAACATAGAGTTCACGAATTCAGTTTTGCGCAAAGTTCATATCCAAAATATCGTCGGCATCAAAAGGTCAGTGGTGATATACCACTGTCTATAGGAACTAGGCTAAAGATATTTTACCTGATTTTACTTCACAATAATTCGCAAATCCATATTCCCGTTATGATAACAAACATTAAAAAATATTGACCGGTCAATATATTTTGGACGAACTAACATTACCATTATTGACTATTCGTCTATATAGAGTTATATAGTGAGAATACACTACTGAATATAACAATATATTATATATTACATATCTTTTTTTTTATTCAACGCTATGTTTAAATAAATAAAGAAATGAGATTAAATTGACAAATGCTATCAACAAATATTACTGTGCAAAGCAAGTATCCTACATTCTAGGACACATATATTTGTGTTGTTGTAGCTGCTAAAATGGACAATCGTCTTATTTTCGTCACGTGCTTCATACTTCACTGCATGATAAATGGACAAACGCTTACCACAGCTGGACACGAACATGGGAGAGAGATGGATCTAATACATTCCCTTCAGAACGAAATCAACAACTTGAAAACGGAACATGCATCAACTATGAATCAGTTGTCTTCGACATTGTTACATTTGAGTTCTACTTTATCACAGGTGACCGAACTTCAACACGACATGAGGGTAATCAAGGAAGAGCTTCAAAAAGAAAAAGACTCAAATCGTGTGTACCAAAGAGAGGTGATGCGTCTGAAAAATCTAACAAGTGATTTCGACTTGGAAATTAACAGAACCAGACTTCCACATTCTGATTTACTAGGTGTAAAAGAAGCGCTGGCCTTTGAATTGGACTTGGGTTTAAAACAACAGAAAGACGAGATCATGAATGAAATATCTGGAATGAAAAAAGTAAGGATATGTATTATGTTAATAAGTTTTTTTTATTTTTTTACAACTGAAGCAATAGCAATATGGTGGGTTATTGTCTTTTGCTGTCATTAAATGACGACATATGCTAATTCAAGTGTATGTTTAAAGGTTTACATATTAGTATAGGTTGAGTCAATTAAGAAATAAACAACTTGTTAAAGAAAGGTCCATCTAGATATGAACTTGGTTAGTCATGTGATCAAATCCTTGTGAAAACCATGTAATTAAAAGCTTTATCCCGGTGAACTGTTAAACGTGCCCTTTACTACTCAAGTTAGAGAAAAGCAAAATGCGCAGAATTATTTTCATTATTTCAAAAAAAGCAAATGTTTCAAGCAATTAGGCCATCCTTAAAAAGAAAGGTTTTTTGAATTTGCCGTCTGGGGGTTTCTAGACCAGGGAGGGAGGGAGGGATTTTTTTTTCAAACTTCAAGTTTAACTAATTAAAATTGGTGAAAAAAATAAAAATCTACATATAGAAAATTATCAGCGGGGATATTTCAATGAGGCAACTCCAAACAAACTATAATTTTGTTTTGGCCTTATAGCCTTTTAATGAAGTCAATACATGTTTTATTGTCCTGATGAAACCTCTTGTCGACAATATAACAGTAAAGTACATGTATTCATGCATTGACGTTGCTGTCGTTTTTGTTATGTAAGCTTTTCAAATTAAAATATAGCACGATTTTCTTTTTTAATTTATAAGGACATACTAGGATGTTATTGATAACGATAACAACGTTCTAGAGAAGCCGAGGACGTACAATTGTACAGTTTATAAACAAATCAAAATATAATACACTTACTTTGATTTTTACGGATAGCCAACTCGGTGGAACGCCTCAAATTCATGCAACCAATAATATTATTATGATTTGAAGATTCTGTTTTTGTTTATATAGTTTCGGACATTCAGAGAAAGATATACTTTACTGCTTGAACGATCCGCGACATAGATAAGCACTGGGCACCAAAGGAGATAATCATTTTTCCACACGTCATTTCTAATATTGGAGGAGGCTAAGACGCGTCCACAGGAGTTTTTACAACACCATACAGAGGGCTTTATGTTTTTATGTGCTTTTTAGCATCACATAAAGACGCGGCCGAAGCAAATATTGTTTTAAACGGGTCTCGTATAGTTGGAATTCCAGCTATAACAAGTGGCAGGAACGAAACCTACAGATATGGGTCTGCAGGGAACTCAGCTGTTCTTCAATTAGCTCAAGGCGATAGAATTTGGGTTGAGCATAAGGCCGGAAATTTTCTCCTTACTCGTGACTACTCACCTTTTCCGACCTTCTCGGGATTTCGTTTAGGATAGAATAGAATTGTTCACACAATGTTGAATTGTGTAAAACAGAAAACATTGTTCCGATTTTCAAGAAAATTAATTGATTTTTTATCACAATAATTTGTTTTCTTCCCTTTTTATGTTACAAATGTGAAGATTCCGCGTGTATGCTTTAAACCCTGCTTATTCACCCCCACCCCAGAAAAAACCCCAAATGTTTTTAATTGAATTCAATTTTTACTAGTTGGGGATACAATAAAATTTGTTGTAACCGAAGTGGCTTAATTATCTTTTGCATTTTTAAAAAAGAGACATTCATTCAAAGATTTAATGAGTCAGTTAAAAATATTAAAATTTGTTTATTTTAGGATGTCAGTGAAGCGTCTTTTTACGTATGCATTAAAAGAAAAGGTAATCTTATCATTTGGATGTGATAGGCTATTACTTGTGTTGCGGTAATTAGTCTAACCCCTTAAATAGTTGTGTACTTGTAAGTTGCTTTATATGAATTGTATTTTCAAAATTGTTGAATTCAAACAGAGTGATAATAACGTAATATGTTGCTTTAAAGAATTTAATTTTTATTCCGTGTATCCTTAGGTCCACGCAGAAAAATATATAAGCGAGGTAAAATCGTATGCGAAGGAGAAAATTCATATTGCACACGAGAGGTTGTCTGGTTCCTGTGCACGATTATTTATGTGTAGGCCAGAAAACCAGGCTAGGAAATGCTTATATCTGAATCGAGATTGGGATTCCATGCCATGAAAACATTATATAGGACGCATACTTTAATTATTTTTCCATCTTATGCCTGTGTACAATAAAAATCATCTAAAAAATTCCACCAGCTTAAAACACTTCAAATAAGCACACCTATAGTATGACACAAGTCCAACAACATATCCAAACTAGAAGAAAATCAATCTAGAGGGGACTGAGATGTGGTTCCTAAAATAACCTCTACTCTGAAAAATTCACTTTTACTTTGAAATATGTGTAAACATTGGCCTCTTTACACCCTTTGTATTGCGCCTTTTTCTGAATTTTTTCCATTTTTTTCAACCTTCTTCTTTCCATCCATGACCTAAAAGGAATCGAAATCGCCCATTTAGCACCCCTGTGCATTGTTGAAATAATACATACATTTTTAGAATGTTTCTATTTGCGTGATTAATGAGCAAGGGGTGAAAAAAGTGGTATGTGACCTATAGGAATGAGAGTTCTAATGCACCGGATGAAGGCATCAGAAAAGCGTTAATAAGATTGAGCCGATCAGAAAAGGTAGGGCTTATGCAATTGGCTGAATTAAGTGCTGAAATATATAATGTTTATAATGTTTATTTTAAAGTTAAATTATCGGTGTTTAAATTACATGATTAAATGAAAAACTACTGCAGAACGTAGAGAAATCATAGAGGTTTAAATAGGAGGCATTTGTCATTTTTGAGACATGAATTCATTTGCTGCAGATTACGGTAAGTTGTAAACAAGCTCGATTTTGACCTATAAACGAAATTGGGCCCTATATATTTCAAGTTATATTCTGTTAGTGCTTGGAACAAATTTTCAAATTTGACCAAGGATATGCCTGGAAAATAGCAAACTAAACAGGAGTGTTTAGGTCAAGATTGAGTGCTATGGGAAATAAATAGGTACTCTTTTCCCATAAAAGAAAGTTTAAAGGGACTGAGCTTATAAAGGTGTCGATAAACAGTAAAGAAACAAAGTATACAAGTATTCCTTTTAAAGATATAATCGGCATTTGGAATCAATTGACAGCATCATGAAATGTTCTTATGTAATCAATGTTCCAAAACTACTAAATGAAATAAATCCCTTTGTTTATCGTAGTTACCTCGCTTTCAAAGGAAAAACAGCGTAAAGGAGTTTATTACCATTCTTTTCTACAATAAATACCGACAAAAACATTCATTCAAATTTATTTTGAGTGTATCATAAAATATTTTGAAGAAGTAGACGAGATATAGGAATATACACTGCAGTATTTGACGTCTGTTTACGAAGGCGATTTTTTCACGAGGTGAGTTTTTTTTAAAACTTGAACTAAACCAAACATTGTCACAAATTATCGGTGTTTTGGAGTAGAGACATTCCACAAATAGTCTTTACTAAGGATTTCCCTTATAAAGTTTTATGTGGAGCATTGGGTCGTTACAGTCGTTCTCCATCTAACTCTGTTTTGGGATGTTGTTTTGCTTCCTGCATGTATAATTATACTCTGTCCCAGGATATCCTCCATTGACGTTTTGCTTAATCATTTGATATTTATAATTACCTCATGGTTCAAACGCTGTTCATTCAAAAGTTTGAAAAATATCAAGACTACTCTTTTGAAACGCCCCCTCTAGCTTATCAGGTTTATATACTCGGCTAAAAGATAAATATCATGTCTACTGGGATTTTGCATTGCAAGAGACATTGAAAATACTCAGCTGATAACGTTTAAAAATTGCGTAATGTAGTCCGAGTGACTTCCGAATTGAGAAAAGATGTCAACCTTATACATTGCAAACTTTCATAAGAAATTGATTTCGATCCTGTGAATCTTTCTGAGTGAAAAAATGATGACGTGTCAATGAAGATATATTGGATATTTTCCCTTTCATAAATTGTACCTCTTTTAAAGGTGTGTGTATTTTTATTTTAAAATGCGACAGTACAATAACTTAGGACCGACAATAGTACGCTCCAGTAACTACTTAGTTGCTATCTTTACTGGCTAACAAACTTTAAAGTTGAAAAATCGAGAGAAAAATCGCAACCTAGCACCAATACTCTTCCAGTTTGGTGTCAATTTTAAACATAGATCTACGAGTTTGTACAGCAGTTATGAAATCAGTTGTGCTATAAGTAAATTGATTTAAGGACGGCGGACCCAATTCATTTCTACAATAGATTTTTTATCCAAATTTTTATATAATGATAATTAGTTAGTGGTGAGTGAAAATCAACAAAAAAATTACATGATCATCGACTTCCATTTTTTACTAGGGGCGTTACAAAATTTGGGTACGAAAATCGGCAGATATAATAGAAAGTAATGGGAATTTTCTGGGGCGAGGTATAAAAACTGATATTCAAAAAATTCTGCAATAGATTTTTTACTCTTATTTAATTGTAATATTAAGAAGTCAATTAGCTTACCGATGAACAGAAAAAAATGTAGGTCATCGACCTAAATTTTTTGAGGGTTTGTGTCAAAGTTCACTGCATGGTTCATTTTACTTCAGAAATATCATTGAAAAAAGGACATAATTATTTATTGCCTGACGTTACATTAACTGCTGTATACATAAATATTGTTAAGTTTATGTATAAATTCAATATCTACCAGAATATAAGACTATAAACTGCCTTTCGGCGTTGTATGATTTATAAACCGTGGAAATATAACGGACTTGTCGCAAACAGAGGAAATTCGGAATAATTTTTTTTTTCTTAATTTTTCTCCACTAAAAATAATTTGGCATCACAAATTATGTTAAGTATAATAAAATTTTTGTTATTTTTCTCTTATTCTTATGTACGTAATTACGACAGTCATATTTATAGCATATGCGCGGTTTCTGCGCTGTGGTGCGAAATCTTGAATTGGGTCCGTCGTCCTTAAATTTATGTACATTGCACAACTAAAAATGATTTATAAAAGTCAACCAAACTGAAAGCTTTTAGATGAAAAAAAAATAACAATAACAAACCGTCAACCATCTCAAAAATCCATAAAACGAAATACAAATTTAAAGCAGAGCAAAACGGACCTCCAAGATAGAGGTAGGATCAGGTGCCATGGAGGAGTAAGCATCCTCTGCTGACCGGTCACACCCGCCGTGCGCCCAATGTCATTTCGGTAAAAATCTTGGGACCAGTGCATTAACAGATTAGAATAAAAAGTATTTCTTGCATATGTAATGAAACACTACAAAGCAGCATTGATGTTGCTATGTGGTGTTCCATGACATATACAAGAAATACTTTTATTTATAGCGCTTACCTAAGAAACTAACTTAATTTTTTTTATAAAAGCATATCATACATGTATGACACGACAGCTAGTTTTTATATCCTACTTATACATTAACGCCAAATTTTTGTTAAGGGGTAAAATACAATCATGCACGTGGATGCACCCTGTAAGAATGTATGAGGGGCGAAATATGTATTCTCTGTTCAAATTCTCCTAGTAGACACACTGACTAGACTACATTCAGTTCACTCAGAAGATTTTTTTCAATTTATTCACTGACGTTTTATCAAACATTTATTGTTAAAGGGTTTTTTCTCTCAAAATTTAGTAGAAACATAGGACTATTTAAGATAGAACCATTTAGCCCCGCTCAGCAAGTTAACAAAAATGTCAAAGATGAAGGTTATCAAAAATTCTCTTTTTTATTAATCTTTTACATTTGCTTTATATGAGATAGCAAATTAAAGTTGTTGATATAATAATAATAAAGACATTTCAATACATAAACCTTAGGCCTTCACCTAGAACAAGAAAAAAGCATTTCCTTTGTTATCTAAAAAGCTCAGTATTACTATTCAATGACATCGGACACCGTAAGATAAAGAGAACTATTATTAAATGACTGTATTGTGCTATAAGTTTTTATGCTTATCTATTTTATACATACAAAAAAATCGAGGGTTTCTTATTGCAGTGATTGCTTTTTATAAACGTTGATAAACTATCCTCAACTTTAAATTAAAGAAATATTTCAATTAGAGAGAGCTACATTCGATACAAAGAAATTATGACCTTTTAAATAAG
>WFKH01011925.1:25855833-25869162 GCA_016163765.1 Magallana hongkongensis | reverse complement strand
CTATCTATCTATCTATCTATCTATCTATCTATCTATCTATCTATCTAGAAACTGGTGGAATGAAATCTTCGCGACCGAGTTCTGAACAGTTTATCAATTGGTCTAAAACTTCAGCAACCTATATAGCTAAGAAAAATTCCTGACTACGAAATAATTACGATGACGCCAGTCTCAAATTCCCATATAGGAATACATGGCTACTAATATTTCTTTTATCCAACGTACTGATGTACTGATGTACATTAACAATAATTCACTTAGTTACTTTTACCTACTACGTGTAATCATGATTAATTTAATAATTTATTGCAAGAAAGATGAAAATAAAAACAACAAAAAAATCTTTACTATTCATGGGGACTATGAAGGTAGTGATCATTGCAGAAAAAAATACATAAATCGCTTACGCGGGTTCTGACTTTTTGGCAATGTCGCTACCTTCATTCCTCGCATGAATCACCAAAGAAAAATCAGTAAATTATGAAAAAATGCATGTTTCCTCTTTCATTTTATGATGATATACATCTTTAATTCTTAACGGCCTGGAGCCACAAACAAATCTGTAATAGAATTGTTTGATAACTTGGAAATGAACTTAAATTGTCGATTTTAATGAATTACATGTACTGTGTTCATTTTCGGAAAACTGTAACTATAACAAACTGCATGTACATACAGCAAAACTCTTTTATAGCGAATTTCAAGGGACCATATAAAAAACTTCGTTATAGCCGTAATTCGTTATACGGTTATAGCGAATTCGTAAGAAATCTTATAGCGAATTCGTTATAAAATAATTAGCTTCAAACTATCGTAAGTTATAAAATCAATATTTATATCATTTACAAAAAATGTCAATATAACCTACCTCTCTTCAATTAAAAAAAAATTATGTATATTGTATGAGTTTAATTATTTTTTATATGCATCTTAAAGTTTCATGTATCTTCAATGAAATTTGTAATGGAAAATATTCGTTATATAAACGATAAAACACGTTAAAATTTTGCAAGCGGGTATCTGAAAATAACTTCGTTATAGCCGTAAATTCGCTATAACCGTGTTCGTTATATACTGCAATTTCTTGTAGGTTTAGATAAGAAAATTGCCGGGACATGCATAATAAATTGTTATAGCCGTAAATTCGTTATATCCGTGTTCGTTATATTCGATTTTCCTGTATATGTCGTTTTTTATAGATAAAATGATATGAGAGTAGCTTAGTTGAGCCAAGTTAGGTTCAGTTAAGTATTGTCAAGCTTAATTTGATTACAATGTTTCTCATGATTAATGTATACGGGTTTTTTTTGGTTTGCAAAACACTTACTCCATCTCACAGATGTACCCTGCTTTAACTGTGCAGTAATGATCATTCCAATGGAAACCTTCTGGTGCATAAAACATGGCGCAATCTTGATGGTGTCCAGCATTGTTCGGACTAGTGGAGGACCAGTCTGTGTAGGAGGGAGAGGTCTGTGAGGAGGTCCACAGCCAGTCCCCCTCAAACAGGATATCTGAGAGCCCTATCCAGTAACCCTCTACAAATTATTTGTAAAGATGTGCTAATCAAGATCTTTTAAACTCAATAACCCTCTACATATGGTAAATGTCTGTTATTCAAGTTATTTAAAAAAACCCATACTAAACCTTTCTAAAAATGGTAAAAGTGAGTTAATTTAGTTATTTTATCTATTTAGAAATATATTAAAAATTTAGAAAAATATTTAAATTCCCCATGATGTATACTCAATAACTTATTACACATGGTACAGGTGTGTTATTCAAATTGCTTTATTAGTGTCCTCTTCAGTACTACACTACTATCTATAATATTATATTTTTTTTCTTACAGCATTTTTGTCTTTAAAATATATCCGGTTAATTCAAACATAATGGGGAATTAAAATATTTTCTAATCAGTTAATTCTTAAAATATTTTATCAACAATTAATCTGTTTTTTAATTATGATTCCGTTTGTGATAATTGTATTAGTGTATATTACCTATAAGAACGTGTATTGCCTTAATTCTATTCTCTATTGCTAAACGTAGAATTACTTTGATATGTTCAACAAAGGAACATTGCAACAAACTACATGTACATATATATAATGACAACAGTATTGAGCGTTCTGTTGCAAATTCAATTTTTTGGGGTTTATTCTTCAGTGACGGGTAATTAGTGATAATATATTTTTCTTATTAAGAAACGCTTGCAATCTCTCTCTCTCTCTCTCTCTCTCTCTCTCTCTCTCTCTCTCTCTCTCTCTCTTGAAAACTTACCTTGTGGGTGTGTACCAATAATTTGCGTTCGTAGAAAGTTATTTTCATCAGCAGATTCAATTTCTACAAGCTTTGAATTTCTTCTTTCACAGAAAGACTAAAACGTTTGAAACAAAACTGCGGATGTTTTTTTTTCAGGATAAAATGAATGTCATGAAACACTAAATTATCATCGTTTTCTTTCTTTTTTTTTTTTTTACATTACATGCATTACAAATTGACGAAGTAAGAAAGAATTAAAGATCTTAAATGTATAAGATGAATAATAATACCTTATAAGTAATAATCGAATAATTTAAATGTAAAAAAGAATGCATTAAAACCTTTCTTGAAAGGCAAGAGCGATATTTAAATTGGTACAGGTGATGTAATTGTTCCTTACAGTACTGTATGCATTTACTATCCAAAGGCAATGCAACTAGTTTTCAACCATCACGATACTTTAATGTTTTTCTCACTTGTTTGATAGAATCGTTATAAAGCTCTTTAGGGATGCATTATTTCTTTAAAAAAACTATCTATATCGAAGAGAAGAAAATTCCAAAACTTCATGTGTTTGTCATAACTACTAGTACGTATTTCAGAAATAAAAATTGTCATACCCCGGCCTCAATAAAATCCTCTGGAACATCCTGTATAAAGGCGTAACAAGAATTTCCGTGCATTTTCCAATGGTTTGGACATCCCGCTGACCAAGCATCTTCAGAAAGAAAGACAGAACTTCATCAATGTGTATGCAAACCTATATATTACTTTTATAGTTAATCAGCGAGTTAAAAGGAAAACAATGACAATAACAAACCGTCAACCATCTCAAAACGAAATACAAATTCAAAGCAGAGCAACACGGACCTCCAAAATAGAGGTAGGATCAGGTGCCTAGGAGGAGTGAGCATCCTCTGCTGACCGGTCGCACCCGCCGTGTGCTACTTGTCGCAATTGGGCATGTCATAATCAAGGTAAATTTTAAGGTAAATTAAAAGGCGATTTTAAATTAAAGATAAAATATGGATGTAGCTATAGTTCAACATGAATGGTCTTACTATTACCTCAGTATGAATAACTTGTATGCTTTTTACAAGAGCATGGTTACAATTTTGTTTAAAATTTATTTTCTTGATTTAACAATGCTTTGGTAACGCTGTTCTAATGATAAACCAAATTCTAAATGTCTGTTTTAGAGTCATGAGCGAGACAAAGAGTTCACATTTCTTTGCTTTGCAAACAAAGCTTTTGATTACATTTTGAATGTTGAAAAACAACATTTCAGGTTTTGACTTAATGAATGTGACAAGCACTAGAAACTGTTTAATTAAGTCAAAATGAAGTAGCAGAAATTAACAACACAACAATACACATGAGTCTAATATGCTTTAAATGAAAACGTTGAACAATTTTAAGCATTAATTATTATTTTATCAAGAATAATCTTGTACACTTACTTTTTATGAAAGATATTATGGTTAAAAGTAGAAATAGTTTCTTCTCCATTTCTATGGTATAACACTCTTTACCTGTCTGTTTTTCCTTATATATCAGGTCCACAATATAAGTATAATTGAATTTCAGGTGCATGCGTAAGATATAAATATATGTAAATAGAACAAGATTGTTATCGCAATTTTTTTTCTGAATCAATTTTTATGGCAATTTACAAACTAAAATTTAGAAAATTATGCCAAAAACTACGCGCCAAAAATTTCAGTTTTTAATACAATTTAAAGGATGAATTTAAAAGCGTGTCAAATCATTATTTTACTTTCACGTAAAAAAAAATAAGGAAACTAAATTTAAAAGAGGAAAGTTTATTCATTAACGACATTAAATGTTCCACATTAAAGGTCATATGAAGCGATATCCTGACCATATTCAGTTATATATGGGAATGAGTTCGTAAGTGCCTAATTAATAAAACTGGCATTGTTTCTTGGATATTTTATGCAAGATATCAGCGCCACAGTCGACCAAAATCACTGAATCGGGAAAAGGAACACTGACTTATGCGGCTTACCTCCCTTGCTTATGACGTCAGTAAGACCAAATGGTCTTATAAAGCTCTGTAGTGAATACAAATATACATATCATTTTGCAGTATTTTAAAAGAAAAAAACCCACTATTTTATGCAAAAAGTAATATAAGTATATATGCAATTATCAACCACGGCAGATTATTTTTTCTCAGGAAATTAAATTATGTGCGTTTATATTTGATAGCTTGTACATATATTTAGTTTAGAGACTCGAGATTGCGGAATGATTTTCATCATAGATCTACATGCAAGTATAATATAATTTTAATATATGCATGTATATATGTTTTATTTCAATTAGATATTTTAATGAAATTGTCAAATTAAAAAATAAACTTGTCGTTTTTTCCCAGTTGCATTTTTACTAGTACTACAGTGATTTATTTTTGCAAAATATCCTGGTGCTCCTATGTATATTTCAAACCACTCTGTTATTTCTTCGACATGTCGCCAAGTGTGTAAAGTTTCTTGACATAAAAACAGTAAACTTCTGACATCTTTGACTATCTTTCATAATACTGGGCCAAATTTAGCCAAATTTGGGACAGAGAACCCTTGTTGAAAGGATATTCTAAATTGTTAAAATGAACGGCGAAATCTGTTTTAAAAGCAAGATAATTTCGTTCTTCTAAAAAACCATGGCACCGGAAATGCAAATATTGAATCCAAAGTTTGAATATATCGTGAAGAATCTAAAATGTTAAAATTATAAAGAGAACATGTTTAAAAATTTTGTTTTCAAGAACTGCAATGCTACAATTTGCGAGATTACTTTTCAAGCATCCATATAAAGTGTAAACTTTACATTATTAAAATTACGACCCACTAATTATTACTTGGGTCCTAAGAGGGATGAAAATTTAAACATAGAAATATGTAGGTAAAAAACATGAAAACATTATCTAAAGAATTCTATGTTACGTTTAATGATACCACTATGTAGCCATCCCCATTTTCTTCATATCTACATATAAAAATCACAGAGAGTTCTTCTCCAATGTTGCTATCTTTGTACGCTGAGGCGTAGGATAACAAAATAAATATGGTCAATTGATGCATATATGGATTTTAGGATATAATATATTTCGACTAAAAAATCCTCTTGGCAACGACCTTCTCCAGCCCTCTTACAATATTCCAGCCCTGACCACCACCTTTGCATCTACATGGAGTTACCATACATATTAGGCAATTAGGTATCGTTCATGATATACTTGTAAATATCATCTGTATATTACAATGGATACACGTTTTAATATTTGTACGAGATTGGCCTCTTACCGAAATAATATCTATATCAATGGGCTGTCAATATCTGAAAACAAAACAAAATTGTAATAAACTCAATTGTAGTTCCACATATACTTCAGAATTATTTTTTTCCTTGACTGCATTTTTACATTTTCCTTTACTAAGTTTTAAAAATTGTTGTACCACTGACAAGGATATTTCATGTATTTTGTTAGATGATGATCTTTTCTATTTTTACAGGGACTACTTCTTTCAGGCATATGCAGCAGCTTCCTGAGGAGTGCGCAGTCTGTTTACATACAAACGGAAAATACGTGATTTTGAGGGTAGATCTGTTTGGAGCTATATATTTTGAGAAAATGCCGTATCGCGTGCCCTTTTTTTTGGTGTTAGCTGATGAGATAGGTAACAAACAATATTTCTTCCGAATATTTTGTCATGAGAAATACAAACTGATTTTTAAGAATTTTTTCCCCCTCTATAGTTTTATATGAAAACAGTTACCGGTGTGTTACCTTGAAGGAACCTCCCTACTAGAAAAATTCAAACATTCAAAATATTATTTCGAGAGCGCTATCTTAAAATGTATTCAAATAAAACAAGCACTAGTGTTGCATAAAATGTTAAGAAACTCGTCTTGTCTTTCAAAATTGAAACCAATGGGATTTAATGTACTTTACAAGGACAGTGGAGTTGCAATCTAATGCTGTCAATAAGTTGCCTACTCCCACTTATAAGACTATGTATATCATAGATAAGACAGTACCACCACACAGGGTCTAAAGTTCTACTAAAGTCAAATAAGAAATAGGTACAGGTATTACTAACTGACGCGAGATTTACATTAATAAGAAATATGTTTGGTTCAAAATTATTCTATTAGAAAAAGAAATTAGTTTTTTCTTAGTTATTTTTTAGTTCTCTCATTAATACAAATATTTACAATCTTTCTACTTTGTCTATTAACGTTTTGAAATCTAATCATCAAGTAAAATAAAATAAAAAATATTTCTAAAACTATGTATTTCAGGATTTTCTGGACAGTAGCAACTCTTCGAACCTAAAGCCCTCAAGTATTTAACTTAATTATAAACCTTTTAAATCCTCTTAAAACTTTTCTACTATATCGATGAAAAGATAGATATAATAAAGTAAAGTTAAGTAAAAGGCAATTCTACAAACTATTTCATTATACGATCCTCCAGACAGCCCAGTAGAAACTGTTGTTCGAACCTCAAATATTTAAGAAATAAGAAAAAAGAACACATAGAGGTCACAGATATTTAATGTATAAGATGTTCTTTTTAAACAATATAGTTTAATGTACAAGATCTTTATCCAACGACATCTACTGGCTCCGTTTGTGCTCTGTAATAAAAAAAATTATAATTACAGGTGTGTATTTATCTATCTATCTATCTATCTATCTATCTATCTATCTATCTATCTATCTATCTATCTATCTATCTATCTATCAACTGATGGGCTGAAATCTTAACGATCAAATTCTGAACAATTGTTTGATTGGTCTAAAACTTCAGCAACCTATAGCTAAGAAAAAGTCCGAACTGTACGAAATAATCACAATGATGCCAGACCAAAATTCCCATATAGGAACATGGCTACTAATATTTCTTTTATCCAACGTACTGATATACTGATGTACATTAACAATAATTCACTTAGTTACTTTTACTACTACATGTATTCATGATTAATTTAATAATTTATTACAAAAAAGATGAAAACAAAAACAACAAAAATATCTTTCTATGAATGGTTTGCAAAACACTTACTCCATCTCACAGATGTATCCTGCTTTAACTGCGCAGTAATGATCATTCCAATGGGAACCTTCTGTGCATAAAACATGGCGCAATCTTGATGGTGTCCAGCATTGTTCGGACTAGCGCGTGACCAGTCGGTGTAGGAGGGAGAGGGCTGTGAGGAGGTCCACAGCCAGTCCCCCTCAAACAGGATGTCTGACAGCCCTATCCAGTAACCCTCTACAAATTAATTGTAAAGATGTGCAAATCAAGTTCTTATAATCTCAATAACCCTCTACATATGGTAAATGTCTGTTATTCAAGTTATTTAAAAAACATACTAATAATAAACATTTCTAAAAATGGTTAGAGTGAGTTATTTTAGTTATTTCATCAACTTAGAGATAAATTAGAAATTTAGAAAAATATTTCAATTCCCCATGATTTACACATGTATACTCAATAACTTATTACACATGTTACAGGTGTGTTATTCAAATTGCTTTATTAGTGTCCTCTTCAGTACCACTCTACTTCCTATGATATTATATTTTTTTTCGTACAGGAGTTTTGTCTAAAAAATATATATGGTTTATTTAAACATCATGGAGAACTAAAATATTTTCTAATCAGTTAATTTTTAAAATATTTTCTCAACAATTAATCTGATTGATCCCGTTTATAATAATTGTGTTAGTGTATATTATCTATAAATACGTTTATTGCCTTAATTCTATTGTCCATTGCTAAAGGTAGAATTACTTTGATATGTTCAACAAAGAAACATTGCAACAAAATATTCATGACAACAGTATTGAGCTTTCTGTTGCAAATTTAATATTTCGGGTTTTTCCTTCAGGAACGGGTAATTAGTGATAATATATTTTTCTTAAGAAACGCTTGCGATATTTTCTCTCTTTCTCTATCTCTCTCTCACTTACGTTGTGGGTGTGTACCCAGAATTTGCGTACGTAGAAAGTTATTTTCATCAGCAGATTCAATTTCTACAAGCTTTGAATTTCTTCTTTTACAGAAAGACTAAAAAGGTTGAAACAAAACTGCCGATGTTTCTTTTCTGGATAGACTGAAGATCATGTAATTAAGCTAGCTATGATCATTAAGACTAGAATAAACAAAGCCGCATGCATTGTTTTATACAAAACACTAAATTATCATCGTTTTGATTTTTCTTTTTACATTATTACAAATTGACAAAGTAAGAAAGAATTAAAGATTTTAAATGTACAACAGGAAAATTTATGAATAATAATACCTTATAAGTAATAATTGAATAATTTAAGTGTAAAAAATTGTATTAAAACCTATCTTGAATGGCAAGAGGGATGTTTAAATTGGTACATGTGATGTAATTGTTCCTTACAGTACTGTGTGCATTTACTATCCAAAGGCAATGCAACTAGTTTCTAACCATCACGGTACTTTTATCTTTTCTCACTCGTTTGATAGATCGTTATAAAGCTCTTTAGGGTTGCATTGATTCTTAAAAAAAACCCATCTATATCGTAGACACGAAAAGGCCAAAATTTCATGTGTTTGTCATAACTACTAGTATGTATTTCAGAAGTAAAAATTGTCATACTTCGGCCTCAATAAAATCCTCTGGAACATCCTGTTTAAAGGCTTAACAAGAATCTCCGTGCCTTTTCCAATGGTTTGGACATCCCGCTGACCAATCATCTCCAGAAAAAAAGACAGAACTTCGTCAATGTGTATGCAAACCTAAACATTAGTTAAATAGTTAATCAGCGAGTTAAAAGGCGATTTTAATATAAAATGAAAAATTTGGATGTAGCTATAGTTTAACATGAATGGTCTTACCATTACCTCAGTATGGATAACTTACATGCTTTTTACAGGAGCATGGTTACAATTTTGGTCAAGATTTATTTTCTCGATTTAGCAATGCTTTGGTAACGCATTTCTAATGACAAACCAAAATTTAAATGGCTGTTGTAGAGTCATAAGTGAGATAAAGAGCTCACAATTCTTTGTTATGCAAACAAAGCTTTTGATTACATTTTGAATGTTTAAACAAAATTCCAGGTTTTGACTCAATGAATGTGACAAACGCTAGAAACTGTTTAATTAAGTCAAAATGAAGTAGCAGAAATTAGCAACACGACGAAACACAGAGGTCTAATATGCTTTGAATGAAAACGTCGAAAAATTTTAAGCATTATTATTTTATCAAGATTAATCTTGTACACTTACATGTAACTGATATAAAAGATATTATGGTTAAAAATAGAAATAGTTTCTTCTCCATTTCTATGGTATTAAACTCTTTACTTGTCTGTTTTTTCTTATCGGGTGCACAAAATAAGTAAAATCGAATTAAAGATGCATACGTAAGATATAAATATAACGTTCACGAAAAAAAAAAATAAGGAAACAAAATTTAAAAAAAAAAGATTATTCATTAAGGACATCAAATGTTTTCCACATTAAGGAACTGCTATTTTTGCAAAATATCCTGGTGCGCCTATGTTATTTCTTCTGTTATTTCTTCTACATGTGTAATTTTCTTGACATAAAATCAGTAAACGTCTGACATCTTTGACTTTTTCTTTCATAATACTGGGCCAAATTTACCCAGATTTTGTACAGAGCACCTTTATTGAAAGGGAATTCAAAATTGTTAAAATGAACGGCGAAATCTGTTTCAAAAGCAAGATAACTACGTTCTTCTAAAAAACCAGGCACCGAAAATGAAACCATTTAAACCAAAGTATGAATATATCGCGCAGAATCTAAAATGTTAAAACCGTGAAGCCGGCAGAATACTAGGGTCTCGAGAGGGTTCAAAGTTCCACATAGTATTATACAGAGAACCTGTTTAAAAAACTTGTTTTCAAGAACTGCAATGCTACAATTTGGAGATTGCTTTTCAACCATCCATTTATAGTGTAGAATTTGAATCATTAAAACCATGTCCCCGGATTATTACTTGGGTCCTTAGGGGGATTTGAATTTGAACACAACAGTATGTACTTAAAACATTAAAACATTTCCTGAAGAAATTCTATGTTACGTTTAGTGATACCACTATGTAGGCATCCCCATTTCTTCATATCTACATATAAAAATCACAGTGACTATTTGTCAACTTTTATAAATATTTATAGTTCTTCTCCAATGTTGTTATATTTGATACGCTGAGGCATAGGATATTGAAATAAATATGGTCAATAGATGCAAGTTCGGATTTTAGGATATAATGTATTTCGGCTAACTCTCCAGCCCTGTTAAAATATTCCAGCCCTGACCACCACCTATGCATCTACATGGAGTTACTAATACACAGGCAATTAGGTATCTATCATGCAGGTAAAGAAATACTTGTAAATATCATCTGTATATTTCAATGGATACACGTTTTAATATTTGTACGAGATTGGCCTCCTACCGAAATAATATCTATATCAACGTGCTGTCAATATCTGAAACAGAACAAAACAAACGTCTAAAATAATTATAATAATTAAACTTATTAAACAGCATGAAATTCACTCATTTTCAAGAAAGGAAGGGGGAGGGGGTAACCCACTCTGTGCCTGTGCGCAAATCTATAGGGACCTCCCCATCAGAAACTTCAAACGCCTCGAAACATTAAACAGATTATTTCGAGAGCTTTATCTTAAAAGATATTCAAACAAAACAAGCACTAGTGGTGCAAAGGTTTAAAATGTTTAGAAACTGATCTTGTCTTTCAAAATTGAAACCATTGGGATTTGGTGTACTTTACAAGGACAGTGGAGTTGCAGTCTAATGCTGTCAATAAGTTGCCTACTCCCACTTTTAAGACTATGTATATAGTAGATAAGACAGTACCACCAGACAGGGTCAAAAGTTCTACTCAAGTAAAATAAGAAATAGGTACAGGTATTTCTAACTGACGCGAGATTTACATTAATAAGAAATATGTTTGGTTCAAAATTATTCTAAAAGAATCAAAATTCATTTTTTCTCAGTTATTTTCGAGTTCTCTCATTAATACAAACAATTACAATCTATCTACTTTATCAATGAAATCTAATAAAGTAAAATTAAACAAAAGATATGTCTACAAACTATGCTTTTCAGGATTTTCTGGACAGTAGCAACTTTTTGAGCCTCAAGCATTTAAAATAATTATATAAAACGAACACAATGATGTCTCAGATTTGTCATGTATAGGATGCTTTTTTTTTAAACAGTGTAGGTTAATGTACAAGATGTTTATCCAACGACATCTACTGGGTCGGTTTGTACTCTGTAATTAAAAAAAATAAATCCTTAATTATTTCTTAATGACCTTAAACCACAACAACAAATCTAAAACTGTTTGATAACTTTTTAATGAGCTGATCATACGATCCAAAAAAAAAAAAAAGAAAAAAAGAAAAAATATTTTAATTTTTATAAATATATATAAAAAATATATATATATATTTTTCACTATAGTCATTTCTGAAATAGTATTATAAAGCTTAATTTGCTAAATAGATTTCACAAACTTTAAAATAGTCATTATATTTTCATTCAGATATGATGCATAATTATCTTCATCGGTTTCTTTGTTTTAGCGTTTTTCTTAAAAGAATATAATTCAAAACAATATTTTAAGCATGGATTATGTTGTTCTAATATCTGGATAAAATGGGACGGGAGTAGCTTAGTTTAACAGAGTAATGCAATTATCTAGTGGTATTAAATGTATTTTGTGTTGTTTTGGGTTTTTTTTCTGTTAACGTTTACGTTTAAATATCATTTCATGAAGTTTATCATTTAAAACTGGGATTGTTGTAAGATCAAAATGTTTTCAATAATCTTGTGTTTGATGACAATGCCTATAAATAAATGAATAATCTATGTCTTTTTAATGCAATTCACTTACTCCATTTCACAGATGTACCCCGCGTTTACTGTACACAAATGGTCATCCCAATGGAAATGAGTGGGCTCATAAAACATTGCGCAGTCTTGGTAGTGATGGAAATTGTCCGGCTGATTTGGGGACCAGTCGGTGTAGGAGGGAGATTTCTGTGAGGAGGTCCACACCCAGTCCCCCTCAAACACAATGTCTGACAACCCTATCCAATAACCCTCTAAAAAAGGTATTGTATAGAATATTAAAGTTGTTTTATCAACCCCATAATTATAACCCCCGTATATAATTTAAATTTTAATTATCAAAATCTTTATTGATATACATGCGTTGCATAGATCGGCATTAGAGAGCTTTATATAAAACCAAACATTAACTCCAAAATTTTCTGTCACTAACAAGTATATGGACCAAAAAGAATAATACCAGGATGGAAATATTGACACCTAAAAGTAATTTTACAGTTGGATTCTTTTATGGAGAGAACTCGTACATACTTACGTCATAGGTCGAATGTAAATATAACAGAAACTGAAATAATATGTAGTGATTTACTTGTGAAAAAAAATCATCTCATCAAATACTATAAACGTTTCCGGTAAATCAGAAGATCTTCCACTTGGTCTACGAGGTTATCTGACCTAGCTGACCGATGCAAACAACTAAAAATCAACACCATTATACTAACACGATTTATCTATATCTAAGTGACCCGAAATGGATTTTTGTTGTATTTATAAAATGTATTTCATTGTCTACAATATTTTTAGCTTAAAAATATATCTAGTTAACTCAAGCATCATTATTGCAATTAAAATGTTTCAATATAAATAAATCTGGAATAAATATGACTCCAAGTGTAATAAGTATGTGTGCATATATTATTTGTAAGTACGTAAATTAAATTTCTATTCGCCGTTGCCAAACGTTGATTTAGTATCTCATATTCAACATCCGAACAATGCAACACACTATTCATGACAATAGTATTAATTGTTCTGTTGCAGATCATTTTCTGGATTTTTCGGGAACCCATGTATTGTGTAAATAACTAATTCCATTAGTAACTCTCTCTCTCTCTCTCTCTCTCTCTCTCTCTCTCTCTCTCTCT
>WFKH01011925.1:25834802-25855733 GCA_016163765.1 Magallana hongkongensis | reverse complement strand
CTCTCTCTCTCTCTCTCTCTCTCTCTCTCTCTCTCTCTCTCTCTTAAAAAACCTTACCTTGTGGGTGTGTACCAATAATTTGCGTTCGAAGAAAGTTATTTTCATCGGCAGATTCAATTTCTACAAGCTTTGAATTTCTTCTTTCACAAAATGACTGAAAAATATGGAATACAAAATTGTCGATTTTTTGTAAGCCGTTATTTTTAGTTATTTTTTATACTAATAAATACAGGATCATTTTCGGCACGTGCATTTTTCGCTCCATACGGTTGCAAAGGTTTTTGCCTTGTCTTGAATTCGCCGAGAAACAGATTCTCTATAAAGTTTAAAAAGGCATTATTATATATTTCTTGTACTTAATTCGCCAAGTTATTAATTCGCCTGCTGACAACAAGGGAAAAGTGGCAAAAAATAAAATAGTGGCGAATATTTCCTTGTATACAGTCTAGTATCACAAGACTTGTTTCTTTCTTGTTTAATAGAATGTAAAACTCTCTTTAGGTATGCATTAAATTTTTACAAATTTTCTATATTGTAGACGTTAAAGGCAAAATTTTCATGTGTTTATGTAAAAATATGAATATCAGAAGTAAAAGTTGTTATACCCCGGCCTCAATGAAATCCACCGGAACATCCTGTATGAACAAATAGCAAGAATTGCCATGCCTTTTCCAGTGGTTTGGACATCCCGCTGACCAAACACCTTCAGAAAGAAAGTTAAACTAAACTAATGAGTATGCTAGCCAGCACGTCACTTTAAACAACCTTGGCTTATGGCGATTTTAAAAGCTCATTATTATGCTAACTTAATAAATGAATGAAGCCATGAAACCATGTACACTGTGTAAAGAAAATTAACTGCTGTGGTTTATTTTTTCGATACTCCCATATACATGTACATGTACATCCAAACAACCCGAAATTTAGATTTTACATATATACGTACATCCAAAATATCATGTATTAGAATATTAAATTCTGTCATACTGTTAATTTTAAATTTACTGGTTGGATGTAAATACAAAATTTACAATATGACAATACTATGCTTGGAATGAAAACATTGTAAATGTATGTGTATGTATTATTAAAGATTAATCTAGAACATTTACCTTCTATGAAAGAAATTATGGTAATAAGTAGATAAACCTTCTTCTCCATTTCGTGGAAGTAAAGTTTTACTTGTCTCTTTTACTTAATAAAGGTCCAAAATAGAGGTATGATCGAATTTACAGTGCATGTGTAAAGATATAAAAGGATATAAATAGAACATGATTGTAATCGCAATTTCTGAAGTGACTCAAATTTGAGTGTAATTTAGTAAAATTCAGCACATTATAGCAAAACCTGCAAAAAAGGAGCGGATAACAATTGTAAGTACAATTTATATCATTGTTTTAAAAGAGTGTCAAACTGTTTACATTTATTTCACTTTTAGTAAAACATGAAGAAAGCTAGAAAAACAAAAAATGTATATACATGTACTGATACAGTGGGCCTAAAACAAATTTTGAACGGTAACCTGCAGTAACGACTAACTGACGACAAAATATCTTCGAACATTAGTTAAAATTACTTTAAATTTGAAATGATATTTTTCAATAAAAAGTTCCTTTTTACAGTCTTTACATACTATCAGAATCAAAAAGGGATAGACTACCATAGGCCTCTAATTGTAAGAAGTCACATTCGATGATAGTGAGATTATTTTTAAAGCAAAATTTGATTTTCAGAATAAAGTAATTACCATGTGTACTAATGTCATCCACTCCTTGTAAATAAATTCTTAAGAAGTTATTTCTTGAAATAAAAACTTAATTATATAATAAAATATTTAGTTTTAGTTATAACAGTTTTATTTATAGATATGACAAAAATGTCTTTTTAAAAAAAATAACAGTATAAAAAATAACAGATTTTTTTCAAGTTTCTCGGAAAAAAAAATCTATTGTCTTCAGGTCTGTGACGAATAAGAAATGAACATAACATATTTAAAATACAATAGATATATAATTCGATAAAACGATTATTGGTTAAAAAAGAGATCATAAGCATAGTAATAATTATATATTCACATTCTCTCTTATGTTCTCTGCTTTTTACCTGATCTGAATGTTTATGAGTTCTGTCGTTCTGTAACAGTCTACTTTTTCACCAATTCTGTTTAATAAGTCGACATGATTATTTTCAAGTTTCTTTGTAAAGACAATTATTAATATGACGTATTTTTCCTCCAAGTTATTTTCCAACAATATCTGAAGTTAAAATAGGCTTAAACAAATGTGTACTTATCATTATAAACAGCGCTTTACATGTCAAAATTTCCAGTGAGACAAGCTGAATGTTGTTGAATAGTTATAAAGAAATTCACTCCAACGGGTAACACCCCTGCTAAATTAGCTTCACCGACAGCTATGTATATCAATGTGGTGATTAAAATGCTAGTTAAAGGCAAGAATACAAATAAAGAATTTTAAAATCAACTTAAAAAGGTAAAGATTGCCGACTGAAACCTATTTTGTATTTAACCGAAATATACCTAAAACGTGAATTTAAAAAAGAACAAAATTAAAAGAAGCCATAAATTGTGTTTGAATTTAAATCGTGTTATATACATGTATATATAAAATTACATGGAAAACAACATTCAACAAGCGAAAACAGGCATTTTAACAAAGAGAATTCAGACATGTAAATATATATACTTCAATATATTTATAAGACTAGTGTATTATATATGTCAACTTTCCTTACTTATGTAGCAATATACCTTCATCACCTGCATTTGGTGTTTTTGTTTCTCAGTTAATTCGATACGCAATGGCATGCTCTTCGTATGAACAGTTTCTAAGACGAGGCAAGCTACTGACAAACACGTTGATAAAACAGGACTATCAACAGTTTCGTTTAAAGTCATCTTTTCGTAAGTTCTATGGTCGATACGACGACCTTGTCAGCAAATACAATCTTCCACTGAGTCGCATGCTGACTGACGTTTTTCATACTAATTGTTAGACCATAATTAATTACCCAATTGTCTACGGACTTTTGCGGTTTTTATTTTCCCGATTACGACAAAGAGCACACGGCGGGTGTGACCGGTCAGCAGAGGATGATCACTCCTCCATGGCACTTGATCCTGCCTCTGAGGTTTTCCAGAGGTCCATGATTTCTCTGCTCCTGATTATTGATTGAATACCGAATTGTCCACGGATTTTTCTCCGTTTTTCCCGATCATGATATTTTTCCCAAATTACGACATTTACACCGATATTGACATTTTTACCAATATGACAATGGGCGCACGGCGTGTGTGACCGGTCAGCAGAGGATGCTTACTCCTCCATGGCACTTGATCCTAACTCTATCTTGGAGGTCCATGTTGCTCTTCTTTGAATTTGTATTTCGTTTTATGGATTTTTGAAATGGTTGGCGGTTTGTAATTGTCATTTTTTCATATGAAAGATTTGTAAACAAAATAATTTTTGACAATTATACGTAAATACACCACAGCGCCAATTTCTTGAATGGCCAGCTCCGCACTGAAAAATTAACAAATATTAGAGTAGTTTGATATTCGCACTACTTCACAATCACAAGATACAATATAGGACTACCCTAAAAGGTTGACAAAAGATAAACAATGTGAACTAGATGCTGTCATTAGACAGTAATACCCGTACCAAGTGTTTGGCCCTAAAAAACACTATTTTGTACCAGTTTTAGTAAAAATGAAGGCTATATTCACATAATACACATGAGCGGCCCAATATGTACAATTTGTGGTTGAACTGTTTGCATGTGAAATTTAAGTTAATCAATAATCTTTTCATTTTATGTCACAGAAAGTATGGTCTATATAATTATTACAAACAAAATAAAATAAAATTATGCCCCCTCCCCTCGGCTGTTGCCGGTTTAATTTAGATTTACTTCTACATCGTGTGCACGGATTTAGAGAAGGGTTGGGAGTGAGGGGTCCAAACCCTCCTCCCCCTTGAAAAAAATCATTTATATTAATGCATGTAGTAAAATTACCACGAAATACACCTTCCCCACCTCCTGCAAACACAATTACATGTAATACTTGCCCCCCCCCCCCCCCCCCACACACACACACTCCTCAAAGATAAATAAACATCAGAATATTTTGATAACAACGAAAGCCTGTACATTTAGTTCAGTGCGTTATAATCAAAATTATTTCATAGTGACGTCTTATAATTTTAAATTTTTACAATACATGTATTTGGCCAAAGAAAAAAAAAATAAGTATTTAATATTTTTGGAATCTTAAGTAAAAAATAGAAGCGCTCTAACCAATTGCACTTCAGTGTTGGGTAACATTATTTTGGGGGAAAATATTATATTTATACTCTATTGTTTATTTCAATAGGGAGTACATCACAATATTCAGGTGTCCTGTACCATCTTAAAGCTGAAATGTGTGCTTTACATAGTTATTTACCTAATAAAATAGTGCAAGGGGTTTTAAAGAATAAAGTCATGAAAATACATGCATGTTACAAGTAAATGATCTTTGTCTGAAGTTATGTATACAACACAGGTCTACAGGTCGCATTTGTGGGTACTAGTTTTACCCAGCTCTTCGGTTAGATGGGTTTCACGTGGTGTACATACTGGTATGTGTTTTCCATATGCACAATAGGATTAATTAAGCGTTTCTTTTGTGATGATCAGCTAAAGAGATTTATATTGTGCTCTAATTGGATTATCATAATGATGTTGACCAATATAGGTAAGCATAATACATGTACCTGGTAAAACTAGCACAATATTATGAGACACCGGAATACATAAGTCTTACTTCCACTTTCTAAATAAGTTATCGCCCTTTGCCAGCATACTGTATCATCATCTTTTAATATTTATCAATAAAGTAGCTCATCATTGTTGCCTATCCTATCACATTTGTACAGTTTCCGTCATTTTAATTGCAAAAGATATTTTTTTCATTTGTCAGACTTGCACTATTAAGTTGACCCCATATTGACCCTGTGACATATTGTATTAAATTTGTGTATTACATGTAAATAAGTGTTGAGACTTATCATGTCTATATGAGTTATGATAGGGATGAAGGGGTCTTTTTTTCTTAATGTATTATGATGCATCAAATAAAATGTAGGCTATGACCCTATGGGATTGTTGTCTTTAAACCACAACCACCCACCAACCCCCCCCCTTCTGAAATAGGGAATGATGATATACTTTGATAATTTTTAACTTTCGAGATCCCCCATCCCTAAACCATATTTATTCTTGCTCTTTGTGCGCATCAAATTGTATTAAGGTTATGCCCCCTTGGAGACACCCTGACTTTCCAGAACTGGACATAATAAAGTATTTTATCTTATTCATATGTAGTGTTTGATCCATATGGGTAATTCCTAGCTTAATGATGATCCTGCTTTTTTTTTAGGAAAATTTACAATTGCCCCGAATACATATAACATTTTGTTTATGCTATCGATAAAAATTAAAAAGCAATTTCCAAAATCTTTATGTGCATCTAGAGAAAAATACCAATCAAGAAATGATTTAAAATTCGCTACTGTACACATGTAAGAATGTAAAAAGACTCTGAATCTGATGGGGTGTGTGGAGGATAAACATTTAATTTTAATCATTTATTGCCATTAATTTTAACTTGAATATTAGGCAGAAAATAAGACTTCTGATCATATATCAATAGATCATTTGTCATTGTTTTTTTTAAAACAAAAACATTATTTACCAATTTGTAAAACTTTTTATACCCCCAAATTATATTTCGATTTTGATAGATCATTTGACATTTAAGAAGAGTGTAAATGTAAGGTTTTTTTTTTAACTTTAAGCAAAAATAAATGCAAGTTTTTTTTTTATTTTAAGAGAAAAAAACTATCAATTTATTTACAGTCTAAGGAGGGATGTGTCGATCCAGAAAATTTTTCCAGGGGAAAGGTGGGAACAGTTATTTGAGTTGGGGGGGGGGGGTCCGGGGCAAATTTTTGGCAATTTTATAAATTAAATGTAATTTAAAGAATGCGCGCATGGGATAAATGTTAATTTTATACTACTATTTGTCTACCAGGATTATATGAAATTTTTCAAAATCTTATTGCACATCTATTGGACAGCCCCTATCATATCCCAAGATATGATGTGTCTATTCATTAAATCATAAGATGAGTTCTGGGATCTAGGTTTTTTTAGGAGTTATAAACATTATTTTCTGTAACTATTTGACTACCAGGATTAAATTTAATTTTTCAAAACCTTATTGCATATCCATAGGACAGTCTCTATCATATCCTAAGATATGATGCGTCTATTCATTAAATCAGAAGAGGAGTTCTGGGATCTTGATTTTGTGTAGGAGTGATGAACGTCAATTTTCTGCTATTGTTTGAATCCCTGGATGAAATTTAAATTTTTAAATCCTAACTGCACATCTATAGGACAGCCCCTTTCATATCCCAAGATATGATGTGTCTATTCATTAAATCATAAGAAGAGTTCTGGGATATAGGTTGTTTAGGAGTGATAAACGTCAATTTTCTGCTATTATTTGAATCCCTGGATGGAATTTAAATTTTTAAATCCTTACTGCACATCTATAGGACAGCCCCTTTCATATCCCAAGATATGGTGTGTCTATTCATTAAATCAGAAGAGGAGTCTGGGATCTAGGTTTTGTTTAGGAGTGATAAACGTCAATTTTCTGCTACTATTTGACTCTCTGGATGAAATTTAAATGTTTAAAACCTTATTGCACATCTATAGGACAACCCCAATCATATCCCAAGAGATGACATAGCTACTCCAGAAGTTGTAAGAGGAGTTATGGGAACCATACTTTTTTTTCCCCAAAAAAGTCATTTTTTGTTGCCCACCGATCCCTGTGTTAAAAAAAAAATTTTGAAACCCGATCACACTTTAAAATGACACCCCAATCATAATCTATCAGATCATTTGGCTACTGTTGAAAAAATGTTGACGTTTTTGAAACCAGAATTTTTGAAAAAAAAACAAAAACGTCATTTTTCAGCCACAAAATGACCCCCAAGAGATAATTGAAATTTCCGAAACCTTATTGCGCATCTATAGTATACCCCAAAACATATTCCAAAAGATGATTTGTCTAATGTTGAAAATGTAGGAGGAATTCGAGGAAGAAGGTTTTTTGTTAAAAAACGTCATTTTGTACCGATTATTTGACCCCCAGGACTACCAGAGAATTTTTGAAACCTTTTTACAAAACAACATGATACCCCAAATCAAACTCCAAAAAATCAGTTTGCTGGTTTTTAAGATGTAAGAGCAGTTTGAGAAAGTAAAACGTGACAGAAGGACGGACGGACGGACAGACGGAACAGGGTAACAACAATATACCCGAACTTTCTTTAGAAAGTGCGGGTATAATAAGTGTTATTTCATTTGGTTCACAAAGTATGACGGAAATTCAAGGAAACATGCATTATCATTGCATGTTCGTAACATTCACCGTCTCAAAGAAATAAAATATATGAAGCGATAGTGTTAAAGGCAGTCGCAGTTTGTTTTACTATGTTATACTAAAGACCAGTATGATAATGTCGCACTTCTGTATCTAAGTATTAAATTAACTTCGTTTTTTTAAAAGCATGTTTGAAAGCATGTTTGATTTGTTTGTTTGAAACACAAATACTAGGAATAATACACACTAATTCTTCGTTTTTATTATCTAAGTAAAAATGGTCATACCTTACAGAAACAAACGACAACTTAACATTTTCATATTTTTATCCAACCGCCTCATGACCTACTGTTACAAAGAACTAAGACATAGACAACCCAATTGTCATTTTAAGACCTAGTTCAAGAAACGGGATGACGAAGTATACATAGCAGTGTTTATCCTATTACGTCTACTGGTTCGGTTACTGCACTGAAATGATAAAAACAGTCAAATGTCTTTTACAGATGAATATAACTAAGTGACCAATCATAGCTCTGTTGTTAAATTAAAGCGTACTTAAAACCCAACCTCTGTTTTAAAACTGAACTGAAACAAGAGCTTGAAAGATAGATAACAAACGATATTGAATTGAAAATGCGTTCTTTAAAATATGAAAAGCTTTTTTCCCCTTACTCCATCTCACAGATGTACCCTTCTTTTACTGTACAAAAATGGTCATTCCAATGGAAACCATCTGGTGCCCAAAACATTGCGCAATCTTGATGGTTTTGATAATTGTCGGGACTAGTGGGGGACCAGTCAGTGCAGGAGGCCGATGCCTGCGATGACGTCCAAACCCAGTCCCCCTCAAACACGATGTCGGATAATCCTATCCAGTAACCCTCTACAAAAGGTAAATACGTCTTTTTAAAGTTATTTCAACATATTCCTTATAGAAAAACCTATCCGATGGCAATATTTAATATTAAAGTCGGTCGACTCAACGATTAACACAGTTTGTTTTAATCATCAATTTCTAAAATTCATTTTTTCTCTCAGTATATTATTGCATTCTACATGTATATTTAAGCAATATAATTAAGCAGTATTTTTCAAAAAAAAAAATATTTTGCTGCAAAAATGTGTTATGATACTTCTGAATACTTAATTTTTCAAGATAATTAAGATTGATTAAAAACGTAAAAAACGTAAAACTTAATCAAGAGAAAGATTTCTGCATAATGAAAAAATGACAATAACAAACCGTCAACCATCTCAAAAATCCATAAAACGAAATACAAATTTAAAGCAGAGCAACACGGACCTCCAAGATAGAGGTAGGATATCATATATACAGCGAGCCAATTTTAGTTCAAGATAGTTTGTTATCTATATTTAACTGACGGATGTTTAAAGATGTAGACTGAATTCATTTTTGTTATTCTACATAGAAAATCAATTCTTTGCAGCTTGTAATGCATTAAAGTGTCAAAAATAACCCTTTTCGCCTTTTCATTTTCATTTTTTAGTGATCAGAACAAAGTTTTCGTCTTTTAATTTCTAGTTTAATTCAATAATAATAAGTGGAAAAAATGTTTATAAAACTTGTTTAATCATAAGTCTCTTTGTCCTGACAATATTTACGTATGGTTACTATTATGTTTTTATATTACCATGATGACGTATTGGTATGCTTAATGAAGACGACGAGTTGTAACTAGATAAGAAGAAACACAGCTTATGTATGTCAGGAATAAGTTATAAAGATATATATTGTAATATCAAGTAATTTATGATTTTTTGGGTTTTTTTTTTAACATTAACTCACCTAAAGCTCTTCTATTGAACGAAAAATTACATAATTTTTGATACGTCATTTAGCGATATTTTGTTACATTGATGATGTCATTATGAATATCTTTCATATCTTTTCCTCTTTCTGTCTTTCAATAATCGTATCTTGTGGGTGTGTACGAAGAATCTGTGTTCTCAAAAAGTTATTATCATCAGCTGTTTCGATTTCTACGAGTTTCGAATTTCTTCTTTCACAAAATGACTAGAAAATATAATGGATTGCACATGTAAAAATAACATATTGCCTAGAGATAAGAAAAAAAAACCGGTTGAATGTGATGAAAAAGCCCTCCATATGTAAGACACATAATTTTGCGGGTTTATTTCAGGTTTAATAAAGCTTCCTTTGTTTAAAGCATAAACTTAATAGTCACCATCCTGCAGTTCCAAGAGCCTAACAACCCTACCTACAAGATTTTTTGTTATACGAGGGTCAACGAAAAAATTCGAAGACAATGTCTCTGTTTATCATATATTTTCTATAATAGTCATAACTTACAAATTAGTTAATGCACCAACACTTATTGTATTGCTATACGAAATTTCATTCCATTTGATGAAAAGGTAGTTTTGTTACCCGATTTTTAAAACAACATGTTTCGTCACCACGGCGCACAGTAACGATGAAAAAGTGACGTCAGGATGACGCGCGTATAATTAATATAAATACCCAATCTTTATATCACCCTCATTCTGTATTGCTTTTCATCATACAATTGAAATCGGCACTTTATCACTTGACATCTAATTTGTTCATATTTGTTTTAGAATCATAAGTTAGTTCCTCGAAGTTTGCATTTTTTACCGCCTGTCTCTACGTTTACTGTAAGAAAAGCCATGAAGTCAGATGACGTTTATTCTTTTGACCATATATTTACAGATATTTTACTCTCTTTCGTACTTTTGATGTTCAAAATACAAATACCCCCACCCCCAAAAATGTAATACAATTAAACACAAACGTGAAAATAATTTTTGACATTTTTCCACCATTGAGCATTTTAACAGTTTGTATAGGCTTTTCCCCGAGTTAAATCCATACTGTTTATACTTTTCGTTGTGCCGTGACTTCCGGCGACGTCAATGTTTTTAGTCAATTTTAAAGAGGACTATCTGTCTGCTGTTACTGATATCTGTTCAACAAAACAATATATCCCGTCCATATTTAATACATAAAATATCATGACAGTTCTTAATTTGATGTTTCAATATTATTTGGTTTTAAGCACAATTTATAGAGATATTACTTTCAACATACATATGTAATATGGTTTATTGCTGACAAAACGCAACTTTTGACCATGCGCCGTGACCTCATTTTTGCTGGATTAGATTCTAGATAATTCCTAGAAATAAAGGAATATATTAACTTTTTGGATTTCAAATTGTTTGGAAATTTTGTTAATTTATGTCTTCTAAATTTAATATTAATATGACGTTAAGTAACAAAGCTATAGCAAAAGTCTTCGTATTTTTTAATTGACCCTTGTATTTACAAACTACCTTTAAACATTGAATGCCAAATATATATACTAGTTTATCATTAAAGGGTGATATCAAGAAAACACTGTATAATATATTATACTTCAGCTTCAGTGAAGTCCTCTGGAACATGTATAAAGAGGTAACAAGAATTCCCATGCCTTTTCCAGTGGTTGGGACAACCAACGGACCAAACACCTTTGAATAAAATTAAAAGATGACAGCAATTAGTTAGGTAAAATGAAAACGTCTAGAATCAATTTGACCTTACGTCACCTTTAAAAAAAATGGCGGTACAAGAGACAGCGTTTTTATGACAAATAAACTTTTACATATATTTTCACGCGGGGGTATTAAGGAAGCATATGGAATCTGAGATACATGTACTTTCGTGAAATCACAAATCTTAGTTATTATGTACATATTCAAATATTTAAGCAACGAAACGTAGACCAAAAACAAATAAAAAATACTGGAGACAATTTTTATCACAAATAAGATTGTATTACGTAGATTTACACATTGATGACGTCATGACCGAAAGTTGAATATCGTGTAAATTTGATCGGAAAGCACTGTAAACAGATTCAAAATATAAGTTATCTAAGATTTCTAATAAAGTAGTTTGGTGGGAATTATTTAGAGTGGAACAAAAGAATACTGGGAGAGATGTTAGTTTTATCAATTATTCGCTAAATGGTATGTAAGTTTGCTTTTATTTCTCGGCCAGGCTTTCCTCTGTCGTTGTTTACGATATAAAAATCCGACTAGAACAACACTACCCCGTATATATTGAACTTCAAATTTTACATGTATCGATAGTTTAATCAATACTTAAATTGAAAAGTGCTGCTAGAATCCTGTGTTATGTGTTGTTTTGATGCAACATCCGTGCAAACTGAATAAAAGTTGGTAGGGTTTTTGAGAACCGAATGAATAACTATTTAACTAAGGAGAATATAGGATTCTAGCAGCGGTTTTGATAAAACTGAGATGTTTCGCCTTCACTTGATATGTTTATTGTTTTGTGGAAACCGCAGGGTAGTGTTGTTCTATCTCATTTTATGTTAAGGAATATACGTAAGCTATTTATAGCTGTCACGTGATACTGCACCGATGTGGCAATGATGTACTACCCGATTTTTTTGCATTGACATCTATTTCAAAGGATAATACTAAGTTTTTGATCTGATTCAAAACAGTTATTTAATCTCACGATTTTGAACATAACAGTCAAAATAAGACGCTAAATTGCCCATATGCTTCCTTAACACCCCCGCGCAGTGAAAATAGATTGTGCTTAACATATAATTCGTGGGAAAAAATGTTAACGTTTGAATGAAAGTATTTGTCATTAATAAAAAGATTGGCCATTTATCACAGACTCTCCATTTTGTCCTTCGTCTATAGGTCATACGTCATTTTACTCGACAAATGACAACTTAACTCCTTATTTTAAGTTAACTTAAAAAAAAGATATCGATATTTGTGTTAACTATATACAGATGCAGTCTCATTGTGATTAAATTTTGGACCTTGACTTTTCCTATCAGATGCATTGCCCTAGATATGATGAAAACAACCCTAGCCTGACATACTTATCTTTCTGACATACTTACATGTGTTAGAACCTTTATCGCTTTACATAAATGATTCCAAAAAAGGATATTGTAAAAGTCTGGCTTTATTATGTACAAACATCAAACAAATCAGTGACGAGAGATTTTGGTTGATGACTATGTAATTTTCCTTTTATTTATATTTAAAAAAGATAAATCGCATTTATCAGTTCATATTTTCGAGACTTATTACCTGCGTCCCTAAAAACACTTAATCACATACAATAAATGAAAGAGAAATCCCATATTGTCCTTGTATAGAATGCAATTAGATATATTGTCATTTTAAGTGTATTGATTACAGTTTAATGCCCTGAAAAATAAATTGACTATAGGAATAAAAATATCCATGCATTGCCTTTACGGACAAAATGTCTAACACCCTTTATATTTAGTTGTATTTTAAGAAAAAAGTAAATCTGAATACGGTCATTCTTTAAATTGAGATTATTAAACGCTGATATTTTTTGTGTTAACTTTTGAAAACAATTTTTGTTTGAATAATTAGCAGGTTATGTTAAAAAAAGCAACACTATTTATCACATTTGAAAAACAAACTTATCCACAGAAACTTTCATAGCGAGCATACATTTGTGTTTCTGCTATACAGGACCCTCACGTTTTAATAATTTCTAACGTTATGAAATTACGATAAAACACATGACCGTCTTGGATCCCCTAGTTTTAATTTTATTGGTATTCCAAATCATTAGCAATGTTCAATCATGGTCTTCTACATAAAACAAAGATGCAAAATAACTTTGAATGAATGGAACTACGGCGAAAACCAGAAGGATGTTCCTGTCCATTTCTATGATATATACTTCGTATGTGTCTTTGTTAGCTTATCAGATTGACAATATACATGTAATCAATACCTAATCTTAAATGTGTATGAGCTGAACAAGACTGGTACCTTCATGATACAATATATCATGCGAAATTTATTTTGATTTTAATTCATTTCCTTTTAAGACCAACGTCAAATACATGTTCAGTGAATCTCGACGCATATGACAAAATACAAAAAAGACATTGGAAACTTTACACAAATTTTAAACTGTCTGCTCGGATATAAATGATGGTAATTTAATTTAATTTTTGTAGTTAGAATCCCATATCCGTTAAAGTTAGGTACATTATTTGATCTAACTCACATACCATCTTATAGTTTTTAACACATACACATATTTTGTGAGATTGTTACTTTGCGTCCCTTATTGATCTGATTTATCATTTTTCTAAAACATTTCCTGACCTTTTCTTTTTTAATTCTCTTTCCTTTATAAATGCATATTATTTAAAGATAACTATGAATTTTTGCTTTCAAAAAGCTAACTCGCTCAGATTGCAATGTACATATTATTTTAATATACAAATATTGACTGGGGTTGAGGGCAACATTGATTATATTAGCCCCCGAGGGACGAAATATTGCCCCACGCAGACAAGAAACAAACAAAAAATCAAGAAAGGATTTGAAAACAGATCGCCGTAATTTTCTTGGCTCAACATAGAGTTCACGAATTCAGTTTTGCGCAAAGTTCATATCCAAAATATCGTCGGCATCAAAAGGTCAGTGGTGATATACCACTGTCTATAGGAACTAGGCTAAAGATATTTTACCTGATTTTACTTCACAATAATTCGCAAATCCATATTCCCGTTATGATAACAAACATTAAAAAATATTGACCGGTCAATATATTTTGGACGAACTAACATTACCATTATTGACTATTCGTCTATATAGAGTTATATAGTGAGAATACACTACTGAATATAACAATATATTATATATTACATATCTTTTTTTTTATTCAACGCTATGTTTAAATAAATAAAGAAATGAGATTAAATTGACAAATGCTATCAACAAATATTACTGTGCAAAGCAAGTATCCTACATTCTAGGACACATATATTTGTGTTGTTGTAGCTGCTAAAATGGACAATCGTCTTATTTTCGTCACGTGCTTCATACTTCACTGCATGATAAATGGACAAACGCTTACCACAGCTGGACACGAACATGGGAGAGAGATGGATCTAATACATTCCCTTCAGAACGAAATCAACAACTTGAAAACGGAACATGCATCAACTATGAATCAGTTGTCTTCGACATTGTTACATTTGAGTTCTACTTTATCACAGGTGACCGAACTTCAACACGACATGAGGGTAATCAAGGAAGAGCTTCAAAAAGAAAAAGACTCAAATCGTGTGTTCCAAAGAGAGGTGATGCGTCTGAAAAATCTAACAAGTGATTTCGACTTGGAAATTAACAGATCCAGACTTCCACATTCTGATTTACTAGGTGTAAAAGAAGCGCTGGCCTTTGAATTGGACTTGGGTTTAAAACAACAGAAAGACCAGATCATGAATGAAATATCTAGAATGAAAAAAGTAAGGATATGTATTATGTTAATAAGTTTTTTTTTTTTACAACTGAAGCAATAGCAATATGGTGGGTTATTGTCTTTTGCTGTCATTAAATGACGACATATGCTAATTCAAGTGTATGTTTAAAGGTTTACATATTAGTATAGGTTGAGTCAATTAAGAAATAAACAACTTGTTAAAGAAAGGTCCATCTAGATATGAACTTGGTTAGTCATGTGATCAAATCCTTGTAAAAACCATGTAATTAAAAGCTTTATCCCGGTGATCTGTTAAACGTGCCCTTTACTACTCAAGTTAGAGAAAGGCAAAATGCGCAGAATTATTTTCATTATTTCAAAAAATGCAAATAGTTTCAAGCAATTAGGCCATCCTTAAAAAAAAGGTTTTTTGAATTTGCCGCCTGGGGGTTTCTAGACCAAGGAGGGAGGGAGGGAGGGATTTTTTTTTTCAAACTTCAAGTTTAACTAATTAAAATTGGTGAAAAAAAATAAAAATCTCCATATAGAAAATTATAAGCGGGGATATTTCAATGAGGCAACTCCAAACAAACTATAATTTTGTTTTGGCCTTATAGCCTTTTAATGAAGTCAATACATGTTTTATTGTCCTGATGAAACCTCTTGTCGACAATATAACAGTAAAGTACATGTATTCATGCATTGACGTTGCTGTCGTTTTTGTTATGTAAGCTTTTCAAATTAAAATATAGCACGATTTTCTTTTCTAATTTATAACGACATACTAGGATGTTATTGATAACGATAACAACGTTCTAGAGAAGCCGAGGACGTACAATTGTACAGTTTATAAACAAATCAAAATATAATACACTTACTTTGATTTTTACGGATAGCCAACTCGGTAGAACGCCTCAAATTCATGCAACCAATAATATTATTATGATTTGAAGATTTTGTTTTTGTTTATATAGTTTCGGACATTCAGAGAAAGATATACTTTACTGCTTGAACGATCCGCGACATAGATAAGCACTGGGCACCAAAGGAGATAATCATTTTTCCACACGTCATTTCTAATATTGGAGGAGGCTAAGACGCGTCCACAGGAGTTTTTACAACACCATACAGAGGGCTTTATGTTTTTATGTGCTTTTTAGCATCACATAAAGACGCGGCCGAAGCAAATATTGTTTTAAACGGGTCTCGTATAGTTGGAATTCCAGCTATAACAAGTGGCAGGAACGAAACCTACAGATATGGGTCTGCAGGGAACTCAGCTGTTCTTCAATTAGCTCAAGGCGATAGAATTTGGGTTGAGCATAAGGCCGGAAATTTTCTCCTTACTCGTGACTACTCACCTTTTCCGACCTTCTCGGGATTTCGTTTAGGATAGAATAGAATTGTTCACACAACGTTGAATTGTGTAAAACAGAAAACATTGTTCCGATTTTCAAGAAAATTAATTGATTTTTTATCACAATAATTTGTTTTCTTCCCTGTTTATGTTACAAATGTGAAGATTCCGCGTGTATGCTTTAAACCCTGCTTATTCACCCCCACCCCAGAAAAAAACCCAAATGTTTTTAATTGAATTCAATTTTTACTAGTTGGGGATACAATAAAATTTGTTGTAACCGAAGTGGCTTAATTATCTTTTGCATTTTTAAAAAAGAGACATTCATTCAAAGATTTAATGAGTCAGTTAAAAATATTAAAATTTGTTTATTTTAGGCTGTCAGTGAAGCGTCTTTTTACGTATGCAATAAAAGAAAAGGTAATCTTATCATTTGGATGTGATAGGCTATTACTTGTGTTGCGGTAATTAGTCTAACCCCTTAAATAGTTGTGTACTTGTAAGTTGCTTTATATGAATTGTATTTTCAAAATTGTTGAATTCAAACAGAGTGATAATAACGTTATATGTTGCTTTAAAGAATTTAATTTTTATTCCGTGTATCCTTAGGTCCACGCAGAAAAATATATAAGCGAGGTAAAATCGTATGCGAAGGAGAAAATTCATCTTGCACACGAGAGGTTGTCTGGTTCCTGTGCACGATTATTTATGTGTAGGCCAGAAAACCAGGCTAGGAAATGCGTATATCTGAATCGAGATTGGGATTCCATGCCATGAAAACATTATATAGGACGCATACTTTAATTATTTTTCCATCTTATGCCTGTGTACAATAAAAATCATCTAAAAAATTCCACCAGCTTAAAACACTTCAAATAAGCACACCTATAGTATGACACAAGTCCAACAACATATCCAAACTAGAAGAAAATCAATCTAGAGGGGACTGAGATGTGGTTCCTAAAATAACCCCTTCTCTGAAAAATTCACTTTTACTTTGAAATATGTGTAAACATTGGCCTCTTTACACTCTTTGTATTGCGCCTTTTTCTGAATTTTTTCCTGCCTGTTTTTTTTAACCTTCTTCTTTCCATCCATGACCTAAAAGGAATCGAAATCGCCCATTTAGCACCCCTTTGCATTGTTGAAATAATACATACATTTTTAGAATGTTTCTATTTGCGTGATTAATGAGCAAGGGGTGAAAAAAGTGGTATGTGACCTATAGGAATGAGAGTTCTAATGCACCGGATGAAGGCATCAGAAAAGCGTTAATAAGATTGAGCCGAGCAGAAAAGGTAGGGCTTATGCAATTGGCTGAATTAAGTGCTGAAATATATAATGTTTATAATGTTTATTTTAAAGTTAAATTATCGGTGTTTAAATTACATGATTAAATGAAAAACTACTGCAGAACGTAGAGAAATCATAAAGGTTTAAATAGGAGGCATTTGTCATTTTTGAGACATGGATTCATTTGCTGCAGATTACGGTAAGTTGTAAACAAGCTCGATTTTGACCTATAAACGAAATTGGGCCCTATATATTTCAAGTTATATTCTGTTAGTGCTTGGAACAAATTTTCAGATTTGACCAAGGATATGCCTGGAAAATAGCAAACTAAACAGGAGTGTTTAGGTCAAGATTGAGTGCTATGGGAAATAAATCGGTACTCTTTTCCCATAAAAGAAAGTTCAAAGGGACTGAGCTTATAAAGGTGTCGATAAACAGTAAAGAAACAAAGTATACAAAGTATTCCTTTTAAAGATATAATCGGCATTTGGAATCAATTGACAGCATCATGAAATGTTCTTATGTAATCAATGTTCCAAAACTACTAAATGAAATAAATCCCTTTTGTTTATCGTAGTTACCTCGCTTTCAAAGGAAAAACAGCGTAAAGGAGTTTATTACCATTCTTTTCTACAATAAATACCGACAAAAACATTCATTCAAATTTATTTTGAGTGTATCATAAAATATTTTGAAGAAGTAGACGAGATATAGGAATATACACTCTAGCCGTATTTGACGTCTGTTTACGAAGGCGATTTTTTCACGAGGTGAGTTTTTTTTAAAACTTGAACTAAACCAAACATTGTCACAAATTATCGGTGTTTTGGAGTAGAGACATTCCACAAATAGTCTTTACTAAGGATTTCCCTTATAAAGTTTTATGTGGAGCATTGGGTCGTTACAGTCGTTCTCCATCTAACTCTGTTTTGGGATGTTGTTTTGCTTCCTGCATGTATAATTATACTCTGTCCCAGGATATCCTCCATTGACGTTTTGCTTAATCATTTGATATTTATAATGACCTCAGGGTTCAAACGCTGTTCATTCAAAAGTTTGAAAAATATCAAGACTACTCTTTTGAAACGCCCCCTCTAGCTTATCAGGTTTATATACTCGGCTAAAAGATAAATATCATGTCTACTGGGATTTTGCATTGCAAGAGACATTGAAAATACTCAGCTGATAACGTTTAAAAATTGCGTGATGTAGTCCGAGTGACTTCCGAATTGAGAAAAGATGTCAACCTTATACATTGCAAACTTTCATAAGAAATTGATTTCGATCCTGTGAATCTTTCTGAGTGAAAAAATGATGACGTGTCAATGAAGATATATTGGATATTTTCCCTTTCATAAATTGTACCTCTTTTAAAGGTGTGTGTATTTTTATTTTAAAATGCGACAGTACGATAACTTAGGACTGACAATAGTACGCTCCAGTAACCACTTAGTTGCTATCTTTACTGGCTAACAAACTTTAAAGTTGAAAAATCGAGAGAAAAATCGCAACTTGACACCAATACTCTTTCAGTTTGGTGTCAATTTTAAACATAGATCTACGAGTTTGTACAGCAGTTATGAAATCAGTTGTGCTATAAGTAAATTGATTTAAGGACGGCGGACCCAATTCATTTCTACAATAGATTTTTTATCCAAATTTTTATATAATGAAAATTAGTTAATGGTGAGTGAAAATCAACAAAAAAATTACATGATCACCGACTTCCATTTTTTACTAGGGGCGTTACAAAATTTGGGTACGAAAATCGGCAGATATAATAGAAAGTAATGGGAATTTTCTGGGGCGAGGTATAAAAACTGATATTCAAAAAATTCTGCAATAGATTTTTTACTCTTATTTAATTGTAATATTAAGAAGTCAATTAGCTTACCGATGAACAGAAAAAAATGTAGGTCATCGACCTAAATTTTTTGAGGGTTTGTGTCAAAGTTCACTGCATGGTTCATTTTACTTCAGAAATATCATTGAAAAAGGACATAATTATTTATTGCCTGACGTTACATTAACTGCTGTATACATAAATATTGTTAAGTTTATGTATAAATTCAATATCTACCAGAATATAAGACTATAAACTGCCTTTCGGCATTGTATGATTTATAAACCGTGGAAATATAACGGACTTGTCGCAAACAGAGGAAATTCGGAATAATTTTTTTTTTCTTAATTTTTCTCCACTAAAAATAATTTGGCATCACAAATTATGTTAAGTATAATGAAAATTTTATTATTTTTCTCTTATTCTTATGTACGTAATTACGACAGTCATATTTATAACATATGCGCGGTTTCTGCGCTGTGGTGCGAAATCTTGAATTGGGTCCGTCGTCCTTAAATTTATGTACATTGCACAACTAAAAATGATTTATAAAAGTCAACCAAACTGAAAGCTTTTAGATGAAAAAAAAATGACAATAACAAACCGTCAACCATCTCAAAAATCCATAAAACGAAATACAAATTTAAAGCAGAGCAACACGGACCTCCAAGATAGAGGTAGGATCAGGTGCCATGGAGGAGTAAGCATCCTCTGCTGACCGGTCACACCCGCCGTGCGCCCAATGTCATTTCGGTAAAAATCTTGGGACCAGTGCATTAACAGATTAGAATAAAAAGTATTTCTTGCATATGTAATGAAACACTACAAAGCAGCATTGATGTTGCTATGTGGTGTTCCATGACATATACAAGAAATACTTTTATTTATAGCGCTTACCTAAGAAACTAACTTAATTTTTTTTATAAAAGCATATCATACATGTATGACACGACAGCTAGTTTTTATATCCTACTTATACATTAACGCCAAATTTTTGTTAAGGGGTAATATACAATCATGCACGTGGATGCACCCTGTGAGAATGTATGAGGGGCGAAATATGTATTCTCTGTTCAAAACCTCCTAGTAGACACACTAACTAGACTACATTCAGTTCACTCAGAAGATTTTTTTCAATTTATTCACGGACGTTTTATCAAACATTTATTGTTAAAGGGTTTTTTCTCTCAAAATTTAGTAGAAACATAGGACTATTTAAGATAGAACCATTTAGCCCCGCTCGGCAAGTTAACATAAATGTCAAAGATGAAGGTTATCAAAAATTCTCTTTTTTATTAATCTTTTACATTTGCTTTATATGAGATAGCAAATGAAAGTTGTTGATATAATAATAATAAAGACATTTCAATACATAAACCTTAGGCCTTCACCTAGAACAAGAAAAAAGCATTTCCTTTGTTATCTAAAAAGCTCAGTATTACTATTCAATGATATCGGACACCGTAAGATAAAGAGAACTATTATTAAATGACTGTATTAAGCTATAAGTTTTTATGCTTATCTATTTTATACATACAAAAAAATCGAGGGTTTCTTATTGCAGTGATTGCTTTTTATAAACGTTGATAAACTATCCTCAATTTTAAATTAAAGAAATATTTTAATTAGAGAGAGAGCTACATTCGATACAAAGAAATTATGACCTTTTAAATAAG
>WFKH01011925.1:25804579-25834702 GCA_016163765.1 Magallana hongkongensis | reverse complement strand
ATGGCTCCCTATCAAGACTTCAGAGAACACAGAGTAATAATGAGGACTATGAAGCAGCATCATAATACACCAACCCTGATTTCTCTGCACCGGTTGCCAGTGGAAGTTCCAGTATAACATTATTATAACTGTATTCAAAGCACTATATAGGATGTCTCTATTTTATATTCAAGGCTTTGTAAATTTTTATATCCCAGCGAGATCATTGCACTATGAGAATCCATGTGTTTAGTTCAATCTCATTGCTCAAACCAAAGGGCAGTTTCAAGAAGTATCTAAATTAAGACTCACTTTTTTAGGATGGCCTTTTACCGTTGACAAAATTAAGGTTTTTTTCTTCGGGACTGTATTTATTTGTTTTAATTCTTCATTAAGCCACTAGAAGACTTAAAATGTTCAGAACTTTTACTATTACTGTTTTTTTTTACTATCTATAGATTAATCTTTAATTCTTACGTCATTTGAATTTTGTGTATTTGTACATGCATTTTAATGTAAAAGCACTTATAGAATAATTTTCATTATACATGTATTTAGTGCTATGCAAATTTTATACAATGTAATAATGATTTTAAACAAAATATGCAGTTGCCATATCTTATATTACAATCTAATAATACAGTCAACAGTTTCATCATTTTTTGCCTTTTTTATTTATGTTAGGAAAAAACCAATATGATATGTTTGATACATGTAAAATAAATTTCAACTGACTTATTTTTTGATAATAGTCACATTCTATGTATATTATTCACAGGCACTCTCCATCTTTATTTATGTATAAAAAAAATTGTTTTTGCGTGGATCCAAAAATGTTCATGGGGCCTCTGGTGTGTTTAAAAAGGACAATATGAAATTAACTGTATATTCTAAACTTCGATGCTCTTGAATTAGTATTATTTAAATCATTGATAATGATTATAATAAAATGTAACATTATTAGATTTATTTACTTTATAATAAAAAATATTTACACCATTGAAAATGTTTTTCTTCATGCATTCCTGCACAATTATATTTTCATATCTTTGCACATGCAATCATTATAAAATTAATCAGCATAGCAACATGTTAATAATCTAACAAATAAATGAACCTTATATATTATATGGTATAGCATAATGCCAGGTTGAGGTGTCCAGTAGGTCAATAGTCTCTTATTATAACATAACATTGCAAGGGGAAAACATGTCATGCTGTGCTGTCTTGCATTTACATCATGTGAGAGTGACAGCATGGTTTGAAAATCATATTGCTTGGCGTTTTACACTAAACTCTCTCTCTCTCCTCTCTCTCTCTCTCTCTCTCTCTCATTTAATAAGCTTACCAGTTATATACATGTATACCAATGATAATACATGTACCAATTTACCCATTTTTCCATTATTTCATACGTACATAAAACACTCGTAAAGGAAGTGATAGCCAATTCAGAAATATAAAGATGAAGTATACTTATTTTAGAGTCTGCACCTTTGGAAAGACCAAATAATCATTTGCTTCTCTTAAAAATTTAAAGCATCATCTGCATCCAACTTTGAAGTACAGAACAATTTGTGGTAAAATATTCCATCGAATCAAAATATTGTACATTGTGTAATCAATCAGATCAAATTACAGTGGAGGGTTATTTCAAACTACTAGAGTTTTACTTTGTAAGAACCTTTTATATTTAGAAAGATTATGTAATTAGTCATTTATATTTCTATTTGAGTCTGTATGGGGCAGTTCCAAATTGTGACGCACTTTCGATTGAAATAAACAATAAAATCAGATAGGATTTTATAATTGTTTTTTTTGGGTTAGAGATGTACTAAGACTATAGAAGTCATGAGTTTAAATCCCGCTCGGCCTTTTATTATTTTGGCATTTCCAAAAATTTTAAAACTTACTTTTTGGATAAATATTTCAAAATTTGAAAATTCTCATCCGGTGAAATTATTTTGATTATACTGTACTTTTATCCATATTAATATTGACAGGTGTCACATACCACCATACTCAATGCCAAATGCACTTTTAAAAATCTTATATGTAACCACTTTCTATATCTCAGCGCTTCAAACTGGTAACATTTTCATATACATTGTAAGCATAAGAATTATAAATTACTAACCGATTTTCCTCATTTTGACATAGTTCTTCTAACTACTTCCCTTTTAACTATCTAATATGCCTCAGCAGACTCTCTAAAACTGCGGATTATCGAAATACTAGTAATCCACAGTAAACATTCGTTGATAACACTTTAATTGTATCTTTGAAGACAAACCCCGTTTACAAATTAACTTTTTAGGATTAAATACACCACAATAACCCTCACCATAACCCTAATCCTAACTTCAACCCTCACATTAACACAAACCCTAATGTCAACACCCACCCTAACTCAAACCTTAACTTCAACTCTCACAATAACCCTAACTTCATCCCAAATCTTAACTTCACCCCTCACCATTATCCTAACTTCAACCCTCACCATAACCCTAACTTCAACCCCCACCATAACCCTAACTTCAACCCTCATCATAACCCTAACTTCAACCCTCACCATAACCCTAATTCTAACTTCAACCCCCAATATAACCCTAACTTCAACCCTCATTATAACCCTAACTTCAATCCTCACGATAACCATAACCCTAACTTCAACCTCCACCATAACCCTAGTCCTAACTTCGACTGTCACCATAACCCTAACTTCAAGGGTTGGGGTTAGGGTTTAACCCTAACCCACCATAACCCTAACTTCAACCCTCTCCATAACCCTAGCCCTAACTTCAACCTCCACCATAGCCCTAGCCCTAATTTCAACTCTCACCATAACCCTAACTTTAACCCTCACCATAACCATAGCCCTAACTTCAACTCTCACCCAACCTCAACCCTAACCCATATCTTAACCCTAACCCTAACCGCTATATATATATATCAACCACCATAACCCTAACTTCAACCCTCACCATAAGCCTAGCCCTAACTTCAACCTCCACCATAGCCCTAGCCCTAATTTTAACTCTCACCATAACCCTAACTTCAACTGTCATCATAACCCTAACCCTAACTTCAACCCTCACCATAACCATAGCCCTAACTTCAACTCTTACCCAACCTCAACCCTAACCCATATCTTAACCCTAACCCTATCCGCTAATATATATCAACCCCAACCCCAACCCTTAATCAATTAAGGGTCCAACACACAAGAATGGAGCAGTATTTGATATAAATTTTCATATGAAACAAAGTATTTCATATTAGACAGATGGCGGCACCCATAGTATCAGTTACTTAGAAATACTATCATATCATCAGTTAGTGAGTTACCAGATGAAACAGATTTAGTGGAAAGACGTAACTAAAAATAAAAGAATTTTTATTAGCATCTGAAATTTATATAGGAGACTAGTGTCATAATATTGTGTGTCCAGTGTTTATTGAAAGTATTAATGGTATATGCACCATTCCAGTCTCTAAATGTTCTGTGTTCAACGTCATACCTATAGATCCATTCGTTTTATTAAATTTGGAATGGAAAATAATATCGTAATAGTTTCGGAACATGTTTTAAAAAATAACATGTAGTTCGAAACCAAACGAAATAAAATGAGATTGTGTCAGCTACATGTAGTAATGTCGAAACATTTTGAAAAAAATTTTATGTTAAAAAAGGTAGTTTGCCCCATTTGTCTTTTCTGCTTATACGCGATGTAATCAACAATTGCATATACATGTATATTAATAATAAACATCTCGTACTATCTCTACTATAGTATGAATTAATACAATAAAAAATGTTCTCTTCACCCAAAATAAATGAATCGGAAAAATGAAAAACGAAACATGTGCACGTACATTTAATTAAGTGGTATGCGATTCAACACACTAAACACATTTCGTTCTTGTATAGAGATTCGCTTGAAACAAATTACTTTTCCACTTTCAAGCAAAATTGTTGTGATATTTATGGGGAGTACGAAAAATCTCACACCATCCATAACTTTATAAAAGTCTAATCTATTTCTACAAAGTGACAATAGAAACATTTGCACATCAAACTAGAAGACACCAACTAGCCCTTAAGACATACGAGAGCATATGTAAGCTGTTATTGTTTATAGTTTAGACAAATATGAATTAAGGAATAAGGAATCAGTCTGAGTATGATTGATAATTTTGGTCGGGCGTGATCAAATCCAATAAAGCATCACACTTTGTTAAACATTTTATTGGCAACGTACAAGTAACCGCCCGGGAATACTGTAAACAGGGATATTTTCGCCCCGTGTAATTTTCGCCATTTTACACTGCAAACAGTTTGGCCCCGTCTTGAATTCGCCCAGACACAATTGTGTTTAAAAAGAGATAATTTAAAACATTGGAATTAGCTCAGTCTTAAATTCGCTACTGACAACGAGGGCGAAAATAAAACGAGGGCTAATATTTTCCTATATGCATGTCAAAATCGATTAAATAAGAGTATCGTCTCCGCGGGATAATGCAGATTCTCTGCCAACCTCCGCATCCCTGAAAATTTTAATTAGTAATTGTTAGGCCGAAAAAAAAATCAAGAACAAATATATTTCCCATTAATAATTTCTTCAATGATTTGAGTGTTGCGCTTCTAACACACATGTACAAAAATATCTCGCTTCAAATGGAATGTCTTGAGATCAAGGCAGTATTTTGACAGCACTGCTCACTGACATTTATAACTACCGCGATTACTTTATTTACATGTTATTTACCGTTAATATAAATGATAGGATATATCTCAGACATTAATAAATGTCCTCTTTAATAAAAGTGTAGGTGTAGCATGGAGTGCAATTGAAAATGCATCATAATTGCAACAATACATGCCATTTCCACATTTGGCAATGCTCCCAAGGAAGAACTCCATATATCTTATTACTACAAACAAACACAGAAACTAATTCTGATTTAATTCTTGCTGATTTATTAGTGTTTTATGTAACATAGTCCATATTATTTATAAGCACAGTCTGTGTAAACCTGTTGAATGAAATAAAATTAATTCTTTGCAATTTATATTAAGAAGACATGTTAGGCCACACCAATATAATTTCTTGTTCGTCTGACCAGCTGTATTTAAATAAAAACTAATTTACAAATAAATATTATAATTTCCCGCATCCAGGAAATTCTGCACTGTTTTCTGTTCTCAGTCTGCTTTATTTTTTGTATTTTAAATCATTTTTACTCATAAATCAGAAGAAAAATTATAATTGCCCGCACAAATTTATTTATGTACTGCCCAATATGTTGCCTAAAATAGAATTTATTATGCAATCGCACACCAGCTTAAACATTTTTTATTGGATGTCCGATGAACAATAAATATATTATAGTATATTGGAGTAACCTTAGTAATACGTATGTAGGAAACTTACTATTAGTTATAAATCTAAAGTCCAAAGTTATAATGCATCAAAAAATATTTCCATTCAACTTTGTTAAAATGATCACACAATAATGATTTATAAGTATAACTCATCAATATTATAATGGTTTGCTAAAAAAAAACACAGCAATACAGCCCATCAGTATAAAAATCATGTGTTTCACATTTTCTAGTGTTGTCTCAATGTACATTTAAAAGATCAAATTATAGCACAGTATATGCATGTAGAATAAGCAAGGTGATTATAAAATGTATGATACATGAAAAGAAGCTATATAATTATACAGAACTTCATGCCTGATTTCACATGTAATTTTCTCATTAGGGATTTTATAAAATTATTTTTAAGAAAAATACAAAACAAGATACAGTGTATCTGTGAGCCAATGCTCACTGGTAATACCCACTCTGATGTGAATATGCAGAATAAGCAAAGTCAACATTTAACAGGAAGTTGGCATCCGATTGGTACAAAAAAATATCCCACGATATGGCATGCCTAAACAAATACATGTAGTTGTTAAAATTTCAAGCATTTGCAATAAGTACATGTAGTTGCTGAGAAATCTTTGCCGAAAATTTGTTTGAAAAATAAGCAGTCATCTAACAGGAAGTTGACGTCCGATTGGTACAAAAATATATCCCACGATATGGCATGCCTAAAAACTAATAGTTATTAAAAATGTCAAGCATCTGCAATAAGTAGTTGCTGAGAAATATTTGATGATGATTTGTTTGAAAATTTAGGCTAAAAATAAACAAAGTCATCATTTAACAGGAAGTTGACATCCGATTGGTACAAAAATATATCCCACGATATGGCATGCATAAACAAATAGTGTATTAAAATTTTAAACATCTGGGATAAATACCGGTAGTTGCTGAGAAAAATGCGACAGAATTTTTTTCTACGGACAGACAGACACACAACGGTAAAACAATATACCCCCGTCTCTTTCAGAGCGGGGGTATAATTAGGGTTTGCAAATAAATAGTACAAATGATCAGGCATCATCAGCATACTAAATGGAAATTCTCCCAAACATGTACTGCTCATATAATTAAACATGTTTAGATACCTTACATACAGTCCTTCACGTTGAACTCAATAAGTATAAGCATGCCATCATAAAAAAAATATACACAGCTTCGCGTCGGTTGACAATGGTTTTCGAGAGGTGTCAATTTCAACTGTTACCCTCCCAAGCAGGCAATATTCATATAATGTCATCTTTTGCTTGCCTCAATTTCATCATATTAACTAAACACAACTGATCTTGAGGGAAAGCAAAATACATTTTAAGTTGAAATCGTGTGCTGCAAGACCAAGAATTTGAAAAGAATATACATTATGAAATGGTCATAATTTTCAAACCCTGTGTAATATTTCAGCATTGATAGGACTATTTTGTAATTGTTCAATAGAAGACCTGGTGAATTTTTCAAAATCACACTGTACAGATTGGTCACACTGCTCATTTTCATCTATCTCATCACTTTCACAATCAACACTGACTTACTATTTCACAGACTCCACCACCACTTTATTTAGCACACAATCGCTATCATCACACGATACAATTTCAAAACAGTCACTGTCACTCTTTACTATTTTATCGTATCTTCCTTCCCGTGCGCTACTTTGCTTGCTCTTGCATGCAAAGGGAAACACCGATGGAATAGCGGCTGGTTTTAGTTTCTTTCTCCGAATAAAAAACACACCGTTTAAAGCATATTTCATTTTATTAAATCAAAAAAAGAAACAATTTCATTATCATTTAGTTGATCATGATATATGAATACTTAAACAATTTTTGTCGTATATGGCTCCACGTTGATGATACGTTTTTATAAAGCACAGGCTAAAACTGTTTTTAGATAAAGTTCTTTCCAGTACTTTCTGTTTGGATGATCGCTAGCTTTTATTTACATTTTATAGGACCCGTTAATTTTAATAAATCACTTACGTTAAAAACCATATACACAATTAATTTCTACATTTATTCGTTGTTTAATCAAACAAACTAACAGAGTAGCGTAAACAGAGACGTAACTATCTGGTATAAAGTGATCTTCGCATACGCGGTCGTGAACAGCCGGTGTAAAGAAGTATTTTGATCCCCCCGTAGAATAATGATCAGGGGACATTTTTCAACGTAAAATAAAGACTCAACATCCCCCCCCCCCTCCCCCACAGTCTTAGAATAATTGGAATATTCTGAAATAAGACCCAGGAGTCATTTTTGTTCATGTTAAACATTAAGGGAAATGAACCTCTACAGAAAAATGACCCCTGCCGTTGTAAAGAAGAATAATGTTGTAAACAAGGTTACCCCATATCCTAGATATTCAACAGATTACTTGAATTTTCACTCTGTTCAGCAGATTTTGAAGTTAAAAACATTGAACTTGTTAAGTAATCGCTGTATATAGTTTATCAAATCTGTAGCAAACTCACTTATATGGACTCAAATTGATTGTTAACAGTTAGGTCTCTTCTCTCCTCGACATATGGCAGGAAAATGCACTGTGCTTGCGTAGAAATCTGCTGAACTGTACTTGTTACTTTACCATAAATGATTATTCTACGTCGAAAAATGACTCCCGGTCATTATTTTACGGGGCCATTATTCTACTTTACACCAGCCTTTTTAAAACCTTTCACATAATTAACCGTTTGTTAATCATAGGTTAAGAGTATATTGCAATTTTCTCTTAAGAGATTTTTTCACTCTTTACGATTATCCTTTTCAAATCACATCTCATCTCATTACGAATGCAGATAAGCTCACTAAGTCGGGATTATTTTGTTTGCTCTATTATTAAAACGGTTAAACAAATCATTTACATCAGTTTAAAAATGCTGTTCCTCAATTACGCCTGAATTGCACAATATATTCTTTTAATAATGATGGTTGAACAGTGATTTAAACAAATATTGAAGGTTGGAGTTCTGCCCATCACGATCATAAAAAATTCATCTTGACACATTTGGGTACCACAATTGATAAATTGATTTCTATTGCAAGAATCTTTACATTTTGTACACGAGCAAAAGGAGACCTTTAAAAGTTCGACATATTGAGAAGAAAACTCCTGATGAATAAAATGAATATCGCTTTCCAAAACAACATTCCCTATTAAAACTAAATTGAAAAAGTATTTAATTAAATATAAAAGAATCAAAATCTTCCCATCATTATTTCTAAAATCGGCAATAATGATATTCAAAATCTTTAAGAACATTTCTTTGGGTCAATAATCGTCCTGTATTTAAAACCGAGAAACTAAACATTTTGCACACGAGTTATGTTTTATGTTTGTTTAATCAACTGATGCAACATTTACCACCAGCGTTAAATCTCTAAATTACTCGAGATCTTAAATGTAAAGTTAAAATTCACATATTGTGAAGGCTAATTATATATCTTACAGCATTTTCTCACGACCTCTAAGTTCATTTGCAAGACATTTGAAGCTTAGGACGTCATAATGGTTATAACATGTATGTCAAAATATCAGACTAATAAAAAAAAATTGTTTTTTAAGATACCAAAATGATTAGTTTGCCATTGTACGAAACGACACATAAATGACTCATAAATATTTTTTCTTAGTTTCCTCTAAATTTCCGATAAATAAAATTTCTACAGTTTTTTAATACCTTTCACATAACTATCAACAGCTTGTGGATTTGTGTAGTTATAAGATGCTACAGGGAAATTAGTTTGTTTCTCTTCTAATCACTTTAATGTCAAATAAAAATTAATGAGCGCGTGAATTTTACTTGTTTATATATGTTCCTCACAGAAAATAGATAACATAAAGAAAAATAAACCTAGTAGGTAAAATAGCGTCAGATTAATCGTGGCTGCTGTTGATTTAAAAAAAAAAGTTCTTTAAAAACAAAGTATATTTCTTTTTATTTGTAATATATACAATACAATTTTTTTTTTAAATAGTTCTATAAAAAGTATATATCGTTTCTAATATTAACATCAAATGTTATTTGAAAGACAAACATTTAATTTCATTTGTTTGTGTCATATTTTGCAACAACCTGAATCTTGAAGGCATTCAGGTGAAACCAATCTTCAAGACGTTAAGTGGAACAAATCTGTTTGGATCTAAATAACCCATAAAAATTGAGCTCTTTATCAAATAATGCGTTTCGTTTACATGATCTAAAAGTTTAATTGCTTTTTATTTACAAAGATCTTATTAAATCTTGCACCAAAATACATTATGTGAGGTAATTCAGTTTGAAAAAAAATCCATTAATAGTAGTCAAAAGGATTATAAAAATTTTTGACAGAAAAATCAGTCAAAAAGCCTTGGACCAGATTTTTCTCCTTTGAAAAGAGACACGAAAGCCAACTTACGAATATCTGATTTGTAAAGCCTTACAAAATGAAAACAAAAACTCACTTTTATAGATGTATGTTTTTTATCTTATTTATAATAAGTCATTATTGGTACAGCGTGAACTATTTTTAATAAGAAAATTGGCGCTTTTAAAAATATATTTTAGAAGACGAATAAATAGTCGATACAATATGAGCATGAAATTCAATAAAAAACTTGATTCACATACCTACATCAATGTGTTACAAAAAATAAGCTAAGTTGAAATCATACATCTGAAATCATAGAAATGTCATTAAAAATAACAATTAAAAAGTGAGTATAATATTGCCGACCTGTAAATAAAATATGACCAAGAGTTGAGGTATATGCTATACGTGTTTTATTGTCGAAGCGTTTAGCAAAAGTGACGCGCTGGGCTTTGATACAAAAATTCCTCTTGGTCAAGGTATGGTTCACGATAGTTAATCGATATTAAAGTTAAAAAGAAAACACAATAATTTTCCTGTCGGGGGCCTCATACCCAAAAAGAAGGATAAGGCGTGGACAGGACAAAAGCAGTGCTAATCCATATTCCTGATAGTAATTGAGTAAAGAGGACAGCAAAAAGTTTTCTTAATTAATTTTCATTTGATTACGTTAAAGTTATTTGTCAGTAAATCATCCCGAATTCCTTGTGGCATTGATTGGTGTTAATGTGTACATAATTCTTAATATGTCTTATTAATTAAATAAAAGATATTGTTACGCTTGAGACAAGTTAAACAAAGACATAGTTAATAAATTTAGCAAAAAACATTTAAAGTAAAAGAACTGTTTTTGAATAACTTTTGGAAACCAAATATTACATCAAAGTTATGTTATGATAAAAATGATATCATCAATGAGACCTGATGATAGGAACATGAAATTAAGTGCATGAAGTAACAAGGTTAAAGTCCGTCTTGAGGCTGGAGACGTAGTAGAGAAAGGAAATACTCATATGACCGAAGCCTTGATTAAAGGTATTGTATGTGTAGGAAATATTATCTATATTTAAGTTTATCAATGAAGAACGGAATTTCGTTGCAAGATTTTATTTTTATTTGTTTTTGTTTTTTTTTGAAAACATAAAGATGTGACAGATTTTTATTTTTCAAAACTACATCTGTGAACCGATGTATAACATTTTTTTTACTACTAAAGACTCTGCAATCTGATGGCATATTCTTAACAAAATAAAAGCATGTTATTGTGTCCTAATCTCTTTGGCTTCTCTTCGTAACCTAGGAGTAACGTTCGGGGACCACTTGTGCCAGTCCTTCTAACCCTTGAAAAAGCAAGTGTTGGCGTGTAAAATATAATCAGTTTCACTAAAGTTTTGTTGTGGTATGAATTCTGAATTGAATTGGTCAAAGATGAAAAGGATGAAAAACTTGAGCTGTGTTCTAATTAAATTTAAATTGCACCGACTGCCTTACATATAGATATGTGTACATTAAAATTAATGCATGTACAAGTGACAAAGATATAAATTGATACTTATTATAAATTCATTTGATAATGAGTTGTATATGTAGAAATAGAATAAAGTATTATTATATACACATTTTAATATGTCATTAACTTTTTTTTAAACGTTCTATAACTGACTTTAATAAATCTCCAACATCCGTGTATAAAATTGTTATTTGCTCGTTATTTATATTTTAATCGTTTGACAAGGACTTACTACCCTAAGTATTAGATACATACCAATTATAGTTACACAGTTTGACGTTCAAAAATCATACAGATGAGATTGTCTATCCAATGAGTATTTCAAACGCAAAATATCCACAGAAACATATTTGGTTTGCTTTTATACTGCTTTTATGGAGATAAAAAGTTATGATTACAATTGTACCTTTAGAGTTAGTTTCATATGCTTCATACTTACAAATCCGTTACAATATTAATAATAGTCTTGAGGCTATATAATGTCGTTCAGTTTTTTTTTTCTTGAAAAAAATAAATGGGTTGCTTCCCTTGTCTTAATACTCGGAATATTTCACTTTCGAATAGCATCAAGTAAAATGGCTTGTATTATTACTGAGATCATTTCAGTTATGAATAGTATCAAGAAAAAATATGGTGTATTGTTTGGTTCATTCGCACCTTTGCGCTTTCGCCTATAGGGCGGATATTCAGGAGTATGAAGGTGCGAAGGTGAAAGTACAAATTTGCGAAGGCGAAGAGGCGGAAGTGCGAAGACGCGACGGTGAAGCGCAAAGATGCCAAGACAAAATTACAAATGTGCAAAGGCGAAGGAGCGATGGCAGTAACGCTCCTTGGCCTTTGCAACTACGCCTTCGCACTTTTGCACTCTCCTTTCTCTCTCTCTCTCTCTCTCTCTCTCTCTCTCTCTCTCTCATATTTAATTTCATACAGGTATCTTACTCGCCAAAGGCCAATGATATACTTCTTTTGGTAGGATCGAATTGCTGTTTTCTAGGAAATAATTTTTTTCTTAAAAACCTTACGTGTTTTCGGTGTGTTTAAGCAGTGTTCAGCTCATACACAGGTAATTATTATTTGTATAAAAATGGAAAGAATTTTTTTTAATTTGATTTATCAGCTTGCACTTTCGTAAGAAAGTTCGGGTTTATTGTTGTTACAATGGTCTGTCCGTCAGTCTGTCACGTTTTACTTTCTCAAACTCCTCTTACGTCTTATAAACAAATGAACTGAACTTTTGGAGTTTGAATTGGGGTGTCATGTTTTGAAAAAGGTTTCAAAAATTTTAAGGTAGTTTTGGGGGTCAAATAAAAGGTGAAAAATGACATAGTTTCACAAGAAACCTGGTTCCTCAGTCAGGTTTCAAAAACGTCAACATATTTTGCAGTAGTCAAATGATGAACTAGAATATGATTGGGATGTAATGTTGTTGTGTAATCAGGTTTCATATTTGTTTTAACAAGGGGGGGGGGGGGGCGGTGAGCAAAAAATATGATTCCCAGAACTCCTAGCCTCTTACAATTTATGCAGTAGCTAAATCATCTCTTGGGATACGATAGGGGCTGTCCTAAAGATGTGCAATAAGATTTTAAAAATTTAAATTTCATCTAGGGAGCAATATAGTAGCCGAAAATTGACGCTTTTCTTTCTCAAAATAACTAAGTTTCCAGAACTCCTTTTATGATTTAATGAGTAGCCACATCGGGTTTTTTTTGGGATATGATAGGGGCTGACCAAGAGATGTTCAATAAGGTTTTAACAATTTAAATTTCATCCAGGAAGTCAAATTGAAGCAGAACATTAACGTTTATCACCCCTAAAAAACCTATAGTTCCTATAGATTTTTTATGATTTAATGAATATAAGCCACATCTTATCTTGGGATATGATCGGGGCTGTCCTATAGATGTGCAATAAGGTTTCAAAAATTTAAATTTCATCCGGGGATTCAAATATAATTATAGTAGCCGAAAATTGACCTTTATCACTCCTAAAAAAACTATTTCCCAGAACTCTTCTTATGATTTAATGGATAGTCATGTCATCTATTCGGATATGATAGGGGCTGACCTATAGATGTGCAATAAAGTTTTAAAAATATAAATTTGATTCTGAGTTTCAATAGTATTTGCAAAATGATGTTCCTCCCCAAAAAACCTAATTCCTAGACCTCCTATGTCTTGTAATTAAATTAACAAAATACACAAGGAGGAAGAATATATATGGTTGAAGGGTAGGGATAACAAGCATTTTGTTCAAGATATTTGATCATTTCTGATTTTGTAGGTCGGGGTGGGGGGTCAGGGTGACCCATAGAGGTCATGGCCTACTAACAACACAAGATTTGTCTTGACAGTCATGGTCCAAGATACAAAAATATTTATGGTTTAGAGTGGGGATTTCATTGGTTTGAAGATATTTTAAAAATATTCGACTATTCTTACATTTTACAGTAGCCAAATCATTTCTTGATAGGTATTGTTCTCTATATGTACATAAAGATTTTGGAAATTGCTTTTTAATCTTATAGGTAAACAAAATGTTATATGTAATCGGGAATTTATAAAGTCCTAAACAAAGCAGAATCATCATTGGGCTAGGAATTACCTACATGTACATTGGTCAAAACTACATATGAATAAGATACAATGCTTGATTATTTCCAGTTCTGGAAAGTCACTGGGTGTCTCAAAAGGGGCATAACCTTTAAACCATTTGATGTACAATGACACAAGGAGCAAGAATGAATATGGTTTAAGAATGGGGATCTCAACAGTTATTAAAATGTACTGCTATTTCCTATTTCAGAAGAGAGGGGGCAGTTTGTCAATCATTTACTACAATAAGGAGTTATAATACCAAACGTATTTTTCGCCCAAACTCAGAAATATGGTGTTCATCAAAAAGTATATAAGTCAATATTAGGCACATAATCATGACCCAAAAGAATATTTTAAATGACAAATTAAGATCTTATTCAACTTTCATCAGTCTTTGTTGATCACATTTTTATGTGTAGCCTTTTTAAGACAATCAATCATGAAAACTTGGAAAATATTAATTGGAATAATATGTAATATTTAAAAATGTCTATATTTTCAAAACGATTTACCGATAAATCAGACAAAATGAGTTACAAATAACCGATTGCAATTCTGCAATTGATCGCTATCCTTAGAATAATATCACGTGACGTGGTGATAACGAACAGTGATCAAAATCAAGTCCAAAGGAAAAACACAAAACAGGAGCAGAGCAAACACGGTCCTCTAATAAAATTAGAGGAAGGATCAGGTGCCATGGAGGAGTAAGCATCCTCTGCTGACCGGTCACACCCGCCTTGTGCTCTTTGTCGTAATTGGGAAAACAGAAAAATCCGTAGAGAATTATAGGTGAGTACTTGTGGTCTAACAATAAGTATGAAAAACGTCAGTCAGCATGCGAGCCATTGGAAGATTGTATTTGCTGACAAGGTCTTTGTATCGACCATAGAACTTACGAAAAGATTACTTCAATCGAGACTGTTGGTAGACCTGTTTTATCAACTTGTTTGTCAGTAGCTTGTCTCGCCTTGGAAACTGTTCATACGTAGAGCATGCCCTTGCGTATCGAATTAACTGAGAGACAAAAACTCCATATTCAGGTGATGAAGGTATATTGCTACATACGTAATGAAAGTTGACTAAAGAAAAATTGAAGTCATCACGTTTATTGCAAAGTTTTTTTGTTAGGTTGCCATCAATATCCCTTTCCAGTAAAATATCTAAATATGAAACAGAGACGCAGACTCTGTAGTACTTTTATTTTAATTTCACTGGGATATATCGAGTCGATGTAAGTATGGAAGTAACAATTGTTAATTGATAACACGTCGTCGATATACCTGAATGTTGAGTTGAAGGCCACAGCGAGTGTTTTATATTTTCACGAACACGTTTTTGAATAAATTCTGCTTCATATGAATACAGAAATATGTCTGCTAACAATGGGGCGGAATTGGTACCCATGGGAATTCCAACAAATTGCATATATATAATTATTCATGTATATTGTTTACAATCAGGATTAAAATGCACACATTTTTATGAGTCATAAGTCTTGACCATTCTGTATCCATGTAAATCCCACATATCTCTTGACAAAAAGAATAAGCAAATTAAAAGAAACTTACACTCATTAACTTTTTTAATTACTGGTGTGTGATGATACGGTAGGGGGTTTGATGAAAAAAAAGCTGCTTTCATTCTTACTAGAAATGTATCTAATCCACTAATCCTGAGGATCCAGAAGGGTTAAGACCCCCTCCCTTTCCTCCCTATTATAACTCTTACAAACATAAAAAGTCTCTACAATTTTATATTTAATACACAAATTTAACACAAAATGTTACAGGGTCAATATGGGGTCAACTCAATAGTGTAAGTCTGACAAACGAAAAAATAACTTTTGCAACTAAAATGACAGAAACTGTACAACTGCAATAGGAAAGTTAACGATGACAAGTTTATTTAAATAAAGATGATGGTACAGTATGCAGTATGTGGGCAAAGGGAGATAACTTTTTAGATAGTGAAAGTAAAACTTAACTGTTATGTATACCGGTGTCTCATAATATTTGCTACTACATGTATTATACTTACCTAAATTGGTCAACATCATAATGATAATCCAATTAGAGCACACAATGAATTCCTTTAGCTGATCACCACAAAAGAAACATTTATTCATGTTAATAAATCATATCCTGCATATCGAAACACATATATATGTACACCACAAGAAACCTATCTAACCAAAGAGCTGAGTAAAACTAGTACCTGCTGATGCAACCTGTAGTCTTAAGTTTTTTACGTAACTTAAGACAAAGATGTATTTTCAAAACTTTATTCCTTAAAACCCCTTGCAATATTTTTTTTTAGGTAATTAACGATGTAAAGCACAAATTTTAGCTGTAAGATGGTATGGGACACCTGCATATTGTGATGTACTCCCTATTGAAATAAACAATAAAGTAAAAATATAATATTTTCCCCCAAAATAATGTTACCGCGTAGCGCAGTGGGTTAGATGGTTACAGCATTAACTACGTGTCTGTAAGTAGAGAGTTGAATCCTTCCGGGGCTTTTTCTAATTTTTAGGTCACCTGAGTCACTTGGATGACCTATTGCAATTGGTCTTCGTCCGTCGTCGTGCGTTGTGCGGTGTGCATCGTGCGGTTTGCGTTTTGTATCCAACGTCGTGCGTGAACAATTTTACATTTTTAACTTCTTGAAAAACTTCAAGGCCAGTTGTTACCAATTTTTGTGTGAAGCATATCTACGGTAACAGGAATCTAAATTGTGAAATTCATGGCTCTACTCTACCACCCCCCGGGGCCCCACAGGCGGGGCCAAATATGCAAAAAAGCAGCCAAAGTTTCAAAAATCTTCTCTACTCCCACACATGTGCGAAATAAACTATATGCATGGTAATGACGTCCATAATACCCTCTACTAAAATTGTGAAATTCATGGCCCCTGGGTTAGGAGTTCAGGCTCTAGGGTGGGGTCAATTTGGCCATGTAGTAAAAATGTATTAGATCCTCTTCTCTCATACATATCTGTATAAAACTAAATGCATGGTTATGATGTCCATGAAGTCTTCTACCTAAATTGTGAAATTTATGACCCCTGGGACAGGGGTTTAGGCCCTAGGGCGGAGCCAATATAGCCATATAATGAAAATATATGCATATAATATTTAAAAATCTTCTCAACTCTCTCACATCTGTAGAAAAAACTGACTTCATGATTCATAATTATGTTAACCAGGAGGTCCTCTACTTAAATTGTAAATTTAATGTCCCCTGGAGTATGGTTTCTGACTCTGGCGGAGCCAAAATGGATGTTAATGCATATAATGTTTCAAAATTATCTTCTCTACTCATACACACCTGTAAGGAAGACTAAATTCATAATTTTGTAGACCAGGAAGCCCTCTACAAGAACTATAAATTTTATGTCCCCTGAGGTAGGGGTTCTGACTCTAGGGCGGGGCCAAAATAGTCATATAGTGTCAATGCATTTAAAGATTACGTTTACTTAGGGGCAAAAAAATTCCACTAATAGGAACGAAAAACAACTTATTGTACATTGTAGCCCTACTATTGTGGTGCTATTTTTTACTTTCAAATAACTAGGTCAATGAACTATTTTTTTTAAGTTAGTGGACTACGATTGTTTATTGAATAAATTGTCAAATTTGCCAACCTTTACTAAGGTTTTTTTTTTTATTTAGAAATAATAAAACAATTTGTTGGTTGGAAAATTGTAAAATACGAATAACTTTAATAATTTGATATTTCAATGAAACCTTTTATGCTTAATTTTTTAATTTAATTCGGTCCGAATTTCCTCTAATATTTTTCAAAATTCTACCCATTTTTATCGAGTATTACAAACATCTGATTGATAGGAGCTCTAAACCATTGATTGCCTTAAACTATTTTTATTTCCTGTATTCTGTTGACAATAACATTATATAAGGTAAAAGATTAAATTTTCGAGATATTTCATCTGAAATTAATTTTATGTATTTTTTTTAGAATTTTCCCATCAAGTGCCAGCCAGTGATATACAATGATACACAAGATAGAACAACTATAAAATATGTAAAATGATAAGAAAAAACAGGTAGAAACTTAACTTTTGCAAATACAATCCTACAGAATGTTTTTAAGGGAAAAAAAAGAAAGTGTAAAAAAATTAGTCCGAATTTCCTCTGTTTCAATATAAATCTACCTTTGTCGTAGCATATCTTCCTCAAATAAACAAAACATGGATATCAATATCGATATTTGTTTATAAATTATTGTTATTATATTAATAGTATTATTATTGTTATTTTGTGTTTTCAAAAACAACTTTTGACTTTAGCTATTCAAATTTGTAAAAACATGTTTTGAAATCTGAAACTCTGAGTAAACGTAATCCTTAATGTTTAAAAAAAAAATCTTTTTTACTTCTGCTGAAACTGAATAAAAACTGACTGCATATAAAGAAAGACAATTAAGCCATTTATCAAAATTTTAAATTCCATGTCTTCTAATGTAGGGATTTGAATCTAGGGCGGGGCCAAAACAATCATATAGTGTATAGGTTAGGGATTCTTAATGCAGAGTGTGGCCAAAATGGTCATTTAGTGTTGATGTATATAAAATGTTTAAAAAACGTCTACTGACATAGAATAAAAACTGACTACATATTTAGAGAAAAAAAAATTAAACTGTCACCTTTACTAATATTTCACGTCACCTACATGTAAGGCAAGGGTTATGGCTGGGAGGGGGATATATATTTGTCTTGTTATTTTATTCTGTTCAGGAATTTCAATGAAAGAAATGAGTTAATTCACATATTTAAAAAAAAAGGAAAGAATGAAGCTGTCTATCAAAATAAAGATATTGTGAAAGCATTTGGAAAGAGTTCAAGGAATAATGTTGTAAGAGTTAATGGAGTTATCTTCCCTTGCTTCTTTATAATGAAGTTATCTTCCTTTTCTTGTTCATATTTAGTATTTTATCATTGCATATAATGTAATTAAGAAATATGACAAAAAAGAGTTATACAAGTATTTCTATCATTTGAAACAAAAACAGTTTTGATTTTAAAAAAAACCCAAAAAACAAATATACTTGTTAATAGTAAAGTAATGATTGGCTAACGAAAATCAATGATTAAACAGTACATGTAAAATAATTTTGGTATAAATGCCAGATGATGATTAAATGTCAATGATGATTGAATATTCAAAAGCTAGAACAGAAGTCAGTAACACTTCCTAGCTTTTAAAGCTTTTTTTTTGTTTTGTTTTAAATGCCCCAGGGAGAGTTTCTGTCTGCCACTGGAGATGGGGGATGCGAGGTTGTTTTAAATTAAACATGTATACTAGCCACTTTGTTTTAGTTTATCTATAAAAACATATACACATAAAACCTAAGTCAAAAAATATGGGAAAATTATTTTTTACAGAGTCTTGCACCTTTTCATTATCAGGTCATGCACTATACCGTAAATCTGGAAATTTTTACGTCGATTAATTTTTGCGAATCCGAGTAATAAAGCTATAGAGTAATTTTTACGTTTTAAATTTTTGCGAATTGTCATCGGCGCTAAAAATAAAAAGCACTCATATATTAAATGTCACACATATTGACATGCAGAATGTTAGCTAACCTTCGGATATCGTATATTACCGCCGCCTCTAATTTTCTCACGAATCGTATATGTTTACCAACTTCATATAGTATCATGTGAGAGTTGATGTCTGCGATTTCTATCTTGTTCAAAATACCGATATATACATTAGCAATGCTAAATAGCAGCAGCAAATGCAACAAAACTACCTAAAGGGGTATCTTGATACGGATTTATAGAGAGTTAATTATCCCAATTAGCAGTTCACACCTTCACATGCGACGGTTTGTGTACACTACACAAGTATCGGAGGGTCACGTGGAAAATGGCGGCATTCAGCGAGAAATTCAAAATACTATACAAATTTTCATAATCTGTGAATTTTGGTGTCCCGCCGGTACACTGTGAATGGGGTAAAAAAAAACACGCTACATTCTGCGTAACTCCGGTACATATCATATGTATGAATAAATCACGCATGCATGCAGTGTCATCAGTATACATGTACACTTAAGATATACATGAGACTGCTAGTCAATCGAAGATTCCGATTTTGAGTGAAACCATTCTCCACACGCTGGTTATAGCTAGGGGGTAATTACCTGGTTATATAAACAGGTTTTTAAAATGACTATCACTCACGGACACCTGTTCATATAGTAAGGAGCAGAGACCAGCCTTTGGCAAATTCTTATTTACTTTTTTTTATTGTTGATTAATTTTTAGGAAATTTTTTTTTGCGAATGCAGAGCACGCGCAAATTTGCTAAAAATTTATCTACGGTAAAAATTTCCAGATTTACGGTATTATGATCTTTAAGTTTTTCGCTAAATTATTAATAAAAAAAATTACAATATAACGATTTATATGAAAAATGAATTGACTGTTATTATATTATTGTGAAAAGGTTCGACCCCCCCCCCCCCCCACCAAAAAAAAATCCTGGATTCGCGCCTGAAAGTTCATCAATAATGGACGGCTTTATAGTAATTAGTACCTTAATGATAAAATTAAAACATTAACGATTACGATTCTATCCACTAATGCAACTTTGTTGTTGTTGTTAATTGAATTGTGTGGGGGTTTTTTGTCTTACAAAACCCAAAATTGCATGGACCATTCTATCTGGGAAATCACATGTAATATTTTTGAAACGAATCACCCCTCTTTCAAGTTTGCGATATGACTCATTTTTTTCTTTTCGAAGCTCTTCTTGAACCGCCCTCATATCGTGCTGAAGTTCGGCCACCTGTGATAAGGCAGAACTCAAATGCAACAACGTTGAAGACAACTGGTTCAAAGTAGATGCATGTTCCGTCTTCAAGTAGTTGATATCATTCTGAATTATTTTATTCAGTATTTTATTATCCATTTCATTAGGTTTACGCGTATGATCTTTATGATGCAAGATAAATGTATTCTAAATGTAGCGCACAGTAATATATATTGATAGCATTTGCTTATCTCTTAATTTAATCTCATGGTTTTACTTATCCCCAAAAATAGGAAAGATAAACCGATAACAGCGTTTATAATCATTGTGTACACATGCACAATGGCATATTTCCATTCCAACGGTCACATGTTTTTGTTTGTTGCGAAGTACAATGTATAATCTATTAGAGTAACTTTTACATTTGCAATCCGTGCGAATAAGGTTATTAAGAGCAAAAATCATTTTTATTCTCAAATGATAAGTATGGGTAAAGGACAGAGAATCAAAAAATAAAAGATCAGGAAATATTTTACACAAATAATTATTGAGATCAAAACGAGACACATAGTTACACTCATACAAAATGTGTAGGTGTTAAAAATCATAAGATAATATGTCAGTTTGATTTAATAATTATATATCTATAATTCACGAATAAAGGATTCAAATTTAAAAAAAAAATAAAATAAAAAAAAACGGAAAAACGAGCAGACAGTTTAAAAAATGTGTAAAATTTGAACATAATGTTTGATTGCTTGTAATTTGTAATATCGGACGAGATATTTGGACATGTATTTTAGGTTGGTCTTATAAAGAAAAGAATTAAAATCAAAATAATGTCGCATTACAACTCATACACATTAAATATTAGGTATTGAATACATTGTCAATCAGGTAAGGTAACAAAGCCACAGACGAACGTTACATCAAAGAAATGGACAAGAAAATTCTTCTAATTATTACCATAGTTTCATTCATACAAAGTAAGTTTGCATGTTTGTTTCATGTAGAAGACCATGGTTGAAAACTACTTATTATTTGGAATACCCATAAAATGTAAAGTAAGGGATCTAAGGAAGTCATGTGTTTTATCTAATTTGTAATACCATAATGTTAGAAATTCTTAAATCGTTTTGTTGGTCCTGTATAGCAGAAACACAAATGTATGCTCTCTATGAAAGTTTCTGTTGACACGTTTTTGTTTGTTTTTTTTTTTTCAAACGTGTTGCTTTTATGAACATTGCATGCTAAAAATTCATTTTTTTTTTTCAAAAATTAAAACAAGAATATCAGCGTTTAACTATTTCAATTTGAAGAATGACCGTAATCAGATATACCTTTTCCTTAAAATACAACTAAATATAAAGAGTGGCTAATGTTACTATCATACAAGTTGATGCCCTTGCAAAGAAGACTGCAATACCTTGACAATATGCATGTGTTTCTAACGGAAATAAAAAAAAAACCCTTAAGGTTATCCAAGATTCCTCCGACTAAAATCCCCACTTTTTTAATATGACATCTACGGGAAGACCTCCAATTGCAAACGTGTAACGATGAACAATAGAACTATGTCTGGATTCAAAATTTGTACGTTGTATCACGGATAGCTATGACCCGTTAACCTCAGAATTTTTTTTCTGCGTGGGTCCACTGGGTCCACGCAATAAAAATTACTTTCGTTAAAGCATATCAAAAAGGTTAGGCCACACCAATTTAATATCTTGTTCTTCGGACAAATGACTTAAAAAAGTAGGGGCGGGCGAGCGATTTGATAATTATAATATTATTATTTTGATTTGACATAATTTCCAGGCGGTACATAAAATAGGTGGAGCGAGCGATTATATATTTTTTTATTTTTTACATTTGTAGAGTAAAAAGGACTAAAAATCTATATAAAGTTAAATAATCATGTGAAATATCAAACATTAAATGATTTCCATCTATCTGCATTCAATTATTGTAGATCAACAATATATTTACAACCTATATTAATTATCGAGATTGACAGGGTTTTTTTTTTCATTGAATTCAACTTTTGAAAATATTGTTTGTTACATATATGACTTTATATGATAATTTTGCCTTTTTTTGGCTTGGTTTAATGTAAAAGTATTGTGGATTATTGTGATATAAAAAATAAGTCTAAATAAATATAGGATGAGAACAAACTATTTATTCAAAAGGCTTATAGATGTAGTTAGTCGTCCATGTTTGTGTGATCATAACTAGAAAAATAATTAAATCCAAAACATTGAACAAAATTACAATACAGAAAGTCTTTGGCTGATTCATAATGAATACAAATAGGAGGAAAATAATGTCTCAGTGAAGCATTGAAGAAGCAGGTGTCCACATCTCAAGAGCAGGCTAAAGTTCTTCTAACCATTAAAACCAAGCTTTGAATTCTTTGTTCCTGGAACAAGGGAAACACCAGAAGTGAAGTTAATCTCCCTACTTTATTTGTTGAAGAAGCTCTTTCTAAATGAAATATACCATATTCACAGTAGTTATAAATATCGTTACACAGCAAAGATATAATCAAGTTGACATTGTTCATTATTTCATCTGATAATAATTTAATTTTGGTTGTAACGCACTTTCTGATTGGCTAAAAAAATTATTTTATATCGTATAAAAAATGTTGCCTACGTCATAGTAAGTCTAATGTCAAAAATTTGATGTCATTTTAAGGGTCAAATGACCGTTTTTATCTACAGCTAATAGCAAAAACTTAAATTATAAGCAATGAATTCAAATATTTATTAGTTTTATACGATATAAAATGGTATGGAACAGTTTACGCTTTTTTATAAACCGCTTCCAATTTATAAAGCGTAAACTGCCCCAAACAATTTTATATCGTATAAAACTAATAAATATTAAATTCATTCCTTAAGTCATAGTTCACAATATCACTTACTTGGTTTATTGTCATTTTTTGTTGTTGTAAATGTAATTGCCACATTCTTCGCACAGGACTATGTTCCAACCCTTTTGATTATTGCATAAGTCTATATTTTGACGGCCAACTTCAGTTTAAGAATTAATATGACCCTTTGGCATCATTAGTATTCTACCAATAAACCTGTGTTAAAATTTAGAGAAGATATAGTAAATGTACATGTGTATTGTTAATTCTAAGACCAAAAAACACAATAAAAATAACGTACTAGTCATCTCTATAAAATCATTTCTATATTCCTCTGACTCAACCCCTGCTTTATATTTTAGATGGTGTGTGTGTGTCTGTCTTCCCCACACGCAATGCAACACTGAACAGTATGTAATAGAGGGGGTTAGAGCCAGAGGAATCTCAAAAAGTGTTATGATTTTTTATATACTTACATCCAAGTGTATCCAAAATCTTATTAACTCCAATGTCCGAATGTTTTGCTTCTATAAACTGAGCTGGTATATTGACCAATCCATGCTGTCATCCTCATTTCAATTACCAAGTCTCTCGAAGAGTTTAAATAAGTCGATAAAACATCGAAAGTTGTATTTATGGCAGTGCTTGTAGTAGAACACATCATCGTTTTCTGTTGTTTTTCAACTTTGAGATTCGAAAACAGCGTATTTTATTCAAGATAATCAACGTTTATTCTTTTACTACTAAGGATTTGTAAATTCCCGGTGATTTCTAAACGCAAATGAGATCGAGAATATAAAGTAAAAAATAAAAATGGAGCGGGAAACGGAACGAAATTTTTCGGACGCGGGATATTTAAAATAATATTATTTTTGCACTTTTGTTAAAATACGAGCGCGCGGGTCCGACGAACAAGAAATCTAATTGGTGTGGCCTTAGTATCTATTATAATAACTCAGTTTCAATTTAACATTTAACAAATACACACAAATCATATAACGCAATGCACAAGTAGAGAGACTCTTTCAAGGGTTGAGCTTATTACCGCAACACACTAACAAGTAATATTCCATCACATCCAAATGGTGGAATTACTTACTTTCTTTGTATTTTGCGTTTTTGTTTGTTTGTTTGGGTTTTTTGTGGGTTTTATTTGTCTTTTTCTTATTTTTTCATAAAAGATGCTTCACTGAGAGCTAAATAATACCAACTTTTTTTTTAATTTACAACCGATACAATAATTCTTAAAATGCATATGTCATGTTTTGCTGATGTCCAATATTGTTCTAGTAAAAATGTAATGAAAATCAAGACATCTGTTTTTGGTATGATAAAGCAGGATTCAATACAAACATGTGGAATTATCACATTTGTAACAAAACAAGGGAAGAAAAATTGTTATTGTGATAATAAATCAATTAAATTCCTTGTTAATCGAAACAATATTTTATGTCTTACTCACTCCAACATTGAGTGTAAATTTTATTCTATCCTAAACGAAATCCGGAGAAAGTCGGAAAAGGCGCGTAAAAACGAGTAAAAAGAACGCTTCCGAACGTATGCTCCACCCAAACTCTATCACCTTGAGCTAACTGAAGAACAGCAGAGTTCCCTGCAGCGCTATATCTGTGTGTTTCGTTTAAGACTCCTGCTATAGCTGGGATTCCAACCATAAGCGATCCGTTTAAAACAATATTTGCTTCGGCTGCGTTTGTATATGATGCTAAAAAGCTCATAAAAATATAAACACCGCTATTTGGCGCTGTAAAAACTCCAGTGGACGCGTCGTAGCCTCCTCCATAATTAGAAATGACGTGTGGAAAAATAATTATCTCCTTTGGTGCCCAGTGCTTATCTATGTCGTGGATCGTTCCAGCAGTAAAGTATATTTTTCTGTGAATGTCCGAAACTATATAAACAAAAAAGACATGCAAAATTGCAATGGCTATATATTTGATTTAAAAAAATATGATATTATATCAAAGTTACAACATACCTCAAGTCATAATAATATGTTCCATGTATTTTAAGCGTTCTCCCGAGTAGGTCATCTCGATCAAATCAAAGTAAGTGTAATATATTTTGGTTTGTTAATAAAGTTTACAACTGTATGTCTTCGGCTTCTCTAGAACGTTGTTATCTTTATCAATAACATCCTAGTATGTCGTTATAAATAAGAAAAGAAAATTCGTGCTATAAATTCCATTTTAAAAGCTTACATCACAAAATCGCGGCAACGTCAATGTATGAATCGAATACTTTACTGTTATAATATCAACGAGAGGTTCCATCAGGCCTATAAAACATGTATTGACTTCATCAAAAGGCTATAATTGTTTGAAATTATTTACATTTTTTGAAATAATGAAAAAAATACACAGTGGTTATGTATCTTATGTATTAGACAAGTTATTCAATTTATATCAATTTTCAACAATTTAACGAATTACACACAAACTAAATATATTTACATTTGCAAAATGTTTCCTTATATGAACCTTTTACATGTGTAAATAGCGAAAACGTCAATACCGTGTGAAAATGTTCATGATGTCACAAAGATAACCGCATGCACTTATCTTTTGACTGTAGCATTATTGTAAACATAAAAACACGGATATGTTATAATTCTGCGCGATTTGCCTTTCTCAAACGTGAGTAGTAAAGGGCATGTAAAACAGTTCACCAGGATATGGCTTTACATGGGTTTCATAAGGATTTGATCACGTGACCAACCAAGTTCATATCGAGGTGAACTTTTTAACATATTGTTTATTTCTTAATTGACTCAACCTATATTTAATACCCAAACCTTTAAAAATACATCTGCATTAGCATATGTCGTCATTAGACAACACAAGACACTAACTAACTATTATGCTATTGCCATAAAAATGTAAATAAAAATTATTAACATATAATATATCCTTACTTGCATTAATTATGCCTGAAATTGTAATGGACGTTGCACTTGTTTTTGTGTTAAAGTTTGTTTTTATCCTAGATATTTCATTCATGATTTCGTCTTTCTGTTGTTTTAAACCCAAGTCCAATTCAAAGGCCAGAGCTTCTTTTACACTTAGTAAATCAGAATGTGGAAGTCTGGTTCTGTTAATTTCCAAGTCGAAATCACTTGTTAGATTTTTTAGACGCATCACCTCTCTTTGGAACACGCGATTTGATTCTTTTTCTTTTCGTAGCTCTTCCTTGATAACACTCATATCGTGTTGAAGTTCGGCCACCTGTGATAGAGTAGAACTCAAATGAAGCAAAGTCGAAGACAACTGGTTCAAAGTAGATGCATGTTCCGTCTTCAAGTTGTTGATATCACTTTGAAGGGAATGTAATAGATTCAGCTCCCTCCCATGTTCGTGCCCGGCTGTGGTAAGCGTCTGTGCATTTACCATGCAGTGAAGTATCAAACACGTTAATAAAGTAAGACTATTGTCCATTATAGCTGGTACACTCTCAAAAATATATATGTGTCCCAGAAAACAACATACTTTAAATGTTTCGCACAGTAATATTTATTGATAACATTAGCTAATTTAATCTCGTGACTTTATTTCTTCAGACGTGTTATAAATAAAAAAGATAAACTGATGACGAGATTATCGTTGTGTATACCTGTAGAGTGACTTCCTAAAGCTCACATATTTTTTGATAGTTGTACATGTAACATATTATCTATAGTCTGTCCCAAGTTATTGCTTCCGTTACTTTTTGATGATTTTCAATTAAATAAACATACCTGTCAATGAAGTACAATTCAAATCGATTACAGGGAAAAAATCAAAGATCTCTTAATATTGTTTGCAATGCAAAATCCCCATAGGCTTTCTGTTTTTGATTGTGTATTGAAACCTGAAGCGGTAGAAGGGGCGTTTCAGAACAGATAATCTGGACTTTTTTCATTCAAGTGAATGGATGTAATTTGGGCAAAAAAGGTATTTATAATTATCGAGATATTGAGAAAAAGGGTGGAAGCAGAAGCTTTGGACAAAGTGTAATAAAATAACATTTGCAATCTGTGCGAGTTAGCTTTTTGAGAGTAAAATCATAGTTATCATTAAATAACATGCATGTATATAGGATAGAAAAAAGAAAAGATCAATAAATGTTTTACAAAAATGATAAATGAGATCAATAAGAGACGCACAGTAACACACTCACACAATGTGTGTGTGTGTGTGTGTGTGTGTGTGTGTGTGTGTGTGTGTGTGTTATAAATCATAAGATAATATGTTATTTAGATCTAATAATGTATCTAACATTCATGAATGAAGAATCCTAACTATACAAAAATAACATTAAAATACAAAAACCGATCAGACAGTTTAAAATTATGTAAATTTGAACATGGTGTTTGCAATGCTATTTTTGTACTTTGTCATATTCGTCGAGATTAACTGAACATACGTTGGTCTTAAAAGGAAATGAATTAAAGTAAAAATAAATATCGCATGATATATTGTATCATGAAGGTACCAATCCTGTTCAACTCATAAACATTAAAGATTAGTTATTGAATACATTGTCAATCTGATAAGGTAACAAAGCCACATACGAAGTCAATATCATAAAAATGGACAAGAAAATTCTTTTGATTATCGCCGTAGTTCCATTCATTCAAAGTAAGTTTGCATGTTTGTTTCATGTAGAAGACCATTATTGAACAATATTAATTTGGAATACTCATAAAATGTAAACTAAGGGATCTAAGAAGGCCATGTGTTTTATGTGTTTTATCTAATTTGCAATGGCATGATGTTAAAAATAAAACGTTACGATGGTCCTGAATAGCAGAAACACAAATGTATGTTTGCTATGAAAGTTTTTGTGAATACGTTTGTTTTTCAAATGGCAAATACAATAGTGATGATTTTATGACCATTTCATGCTAAAAATCAAACAAAAATTGTTTTCCAATGTTAAAACAAATAATATCAGCGTTTAACTATCTTAATTCAAATGTTGGCATCAGATACACTTTTTCCTTAAATAAAAACTAATAATAAAAGGTGTTAGATATTTTGTCCGTATAACCGATGCATGGATATTTTCATTCTTCTTATTTCTTTGGGCATTGATCTGTTAACAGTACAATCAAAATAACACTATATCTAATCGCATTCTATGCAAGGACAATGTTGGATTTCTCTTTCGTTAATTGTATGTGAAGGAGTGTTTTGAGAGACGCAAATAATGAGTCTCGTAAATATGAACTGATGAATGCAAAATTTTTTTTATATAAATATAAAAGGAAAAGTACATTTTATTTTCCGCAAATGTCATCAACCAAAATCTCTCTTTACTGATTTTTCTGATGTTTGTACATAATCAAGCCAGACTTTTACATTGTCATTCTTTACAATCGTTTTATATAGAGAGATAAAGGTTCTAACACATCTAAGTATGTCAGTCAAGCTAAGTATGTCAGGCTAGGGTTGTTTTCATCATATCTAGGGCAACACATCTGATAGGAGAAGTCAAGGTCCAAAATATAATCACAATGAGACTGTATCTTTATATAGTTAACACAAATATCGATATCTTGAACTTTTTTTAAGTTAACTTAAAATAAGGAGTTAAGTTGTCATTTGTCGGATAAAATTAGATATGGAAGAAGGACAAAGTAGAGAGTCTATGCTAAATGACCAATCTTTTTATTAATGACAAATACTTTTATTCACACGTTAACAGTTTTTTTTCCCCTCGGATTATATGTTTAGTACAATCTATTTTCACTAGATATATTTGTAAAAGTTTATTTGTCATGCAAACCTGTCTCTTGTACCACCTTTTTTTTTTAAAGGTGACGTAAGATTAAATTGATTATGGACGTTTTCATTTTACCTACCTAATTGCTTTTAATTTTATTCAAAGGTGTTTGGTCCGTTGGTTGTCCCATCCACTGGAAAAGGCACGGGAATTCTTGTTACCTCTTTATACAGGATGTTCCAGAGGACTTCATTGAAGCCGGAGTATAACAGATTATACAGTGTTTTCTTGATCTCACCCATTAAAGATATACTAGTATATAGTTGGCATTCAATGTCAAAAGTAGTTTGTAAATATAAAAAAAATCTTGTAGGTAGGGTTGTTAGGCTCTTGAAACTGCATGATGGCGACCATTAAGTTTATGTTTTAAACAACGGGAGCAATTTATGAAACCTAACATAAACCCGCAAGATTATTTGTCTTACATATGGAGGGCTTTTTCATCACATTCAACAGTTTTTTCTTATCTCTAAGCAATATGTTATTTTTACATGTGCAATCGATTATATTTTCTAGTCATTTTGTGAAAGAAGAAATTCAAAGCTCGTAGAAATCGAAACAGCTGATGAAAATAACTTTTTGCGAACACAGATTCTTGGTACACACCCACAAGGTAAGTTTATTGAAAGACAGAGAGAGAGGAAAAGTTATGAAAGATATTCATATTGACATCATCAATGAAACAAAATATCGCTAAATGACATATCAAAAATTAATTAATTATTCGTTCAATAGAAGAGCTTTAAGTGAGTTAAAGTAAAGACAAACAAAAAAATTCTAAATTACTTGATATCACAATATATATCTTTAT
>WFKH01011925.1:25765522-25784262 GCA_016163765.1 Magallana hongkongensis | reverse complement strand
TATATATATATATATATATATATGATTTTTTCCACTTAAAGCATCATATAAGTAAGTTTATGTTTGAGTTGTTTATAAATTCAATGTGTGTAAAATCGCGTGTCATAATCAAATTATTCACCTGACAGGTAGCGGTATCACAGCTGAGTCCGTTAGTTACCTGTGTGTGCGGACTAGCAGGGTACAGGATAAAGAAATGCACAAAGCTGTCATATAACGTCCCCTCTGCACCGTCTCATATAGCATGTCAAGATATTTCAAACATTACCTGTCAACCTTGTTAGTTATAAAATTGTCAAATCTATCCCCATCGTCAATGTACGAGGATGTGTGGTCAGTTTGTTAATTCTCCAAATTCTTTCATAAATAATCAAGTTTGCAAACACAAAATCATTTCCTATTTGCAAATCATACGAACAATTACTTTATCAAATTATTGACAGCAGAATGCCTGCTCTAAAAAGGCGTAAAATTAAGGCTTCTTCAAAAGCCACTTTATTTTGGCCGTGCGGAATATGCAGGAAAAATTGCAAGAAAGCTAGTATTTGTTGCGACATTTGCGACGTTTGGTATCATCCTCATTGTGAGAGTTTGAACCTGCAAGAATTTGAGATGTTTAAAATTTCAAATTCTCTTAAATATACGTGCACTAACTGTTTTTCCGTTTTTATGAATGTAAAATTTCCTTAAGACATATTGGGATATTTCTGCTAGCCGTGTATATTTTTATACTGGAATTATCGTTCTTCTTTTGCTCACTCGGTTATGTAATGTGAGCAAATGTGAAATAATCGTAATTTCTTAACAGATTTCCATTAAACTAACATAAATTTTCTCCCGGGAGACTATTTTTGCTCCTCGGGTGCTCCCGGGGGCTATTTTATTATCCCTGGCGCTCTCAGGCGCTCCCGGGCGCTTTTTAGTGAGACCCAGTAATATACATCCATGAATATCATATTTATAGAACATCATAAACATATCATCTATAAAAAAAAGAATATATAGATATATACAGTAGGCCTATAACAAATCTTTAGGGTGACCTGCAGGAACGACTTATTGATGACAAGATATCTATGAACATTGCTTGAAATTACTTTAAATGATATCTTCAATAAAAATGTGATACTATTTACTGTCTTTACAAACTATCATAATAAAAAAAGCCAAAAAACAAACAAAAAACCAAAAAAAAAACCCCCCAAAAACAAAACAAAAAACAACAACAAAAAACAAAAAACAAAAAAACAAAAAAACAGAATAACGTCGAACCGTTAGAAATAACATAAATTTGATGATAATGTGATGATTTTTTAATTTAATCTTTTAATTTATTTTGATTTTCAGAACAATGTAACTACCGTATGTATTTAGGTTATGCACTCCATGAAAATAAATTCTAAAGGGTATATCATTTCTTGAAATGAAAACCTAACTATATTCAAAATAGCTTTAGTTAACAAAAGACAACAGTATAAAAATAATATGTTTCTTTTCCCTTATCTCGGAGAAATCTAGTGTTTTAAGATATGTCACAAATAAGAAATGAACATAACAGATTTTAAATACAAGATAATGATAATATAATGTGTAATTTTTTATTTTTTTTTACCTAAAATGAATATTTATTTGTGAGTTGTTACTTTTCTTTCAAAAAAGACAATACTAGTTCTGTTTTGTGAAACGCATGACTGTCTCAATGATAAAGGACAATTAATGTCTGTCATCAATGAAACCTCAGCCTTAGATTTTTCGATGTAATTGTTTTATACGCTAATAATTATAATCAACAACCTAAACTCATTTACAGAGACGTATGTTTTGCGTCATGTCAATTAACAATGTTGATGAACATTCGAAATATTTCAAATTTCAGGTTTTTGCTTTTTCCGTTTTATTTCAGAATCTAGCTAGTATGCCAGATACAAAATGTAGGATGTAGATAAATATTCGTTCTTAATTTTGTTAACGTACATTCAACAAAGCTAGAACTGCCGTTCTGTAACAGTTTACTTTTTCATTTATTCTGTTTAAAACTCATGGAATTCATAAGACAATTTTCATATGACGTATTTTTCCTCCAAGATATTTCCCTAGGTTTTCATGTGGGTCAAGCCATTACATTTTCCTTTTTGAGCAACTAATTCCAAAGAATATGGCATGAACATACAGTAAATAATCCCAACAATATCACAATTTCAAACTAAATAAGGCTCTTACATATGTGCACGTATCATTTAAAACAGTGCGATACACATCAAAATTTCCAGTGGGACAAGTTGAATGTTGTTGAATAGTTCTAGGCATCACACCGGTAATCGACCAATCAAAATGAATTCAATTGTAGTTCAAAATATACTTCAGAATTTTTTTTCCTTGACTGCATTTTTACATTTTCCTTTACTCAAATATAAAAGTGTTTGTACCACTGAGAAGGATATTTCATGTATTTTGTTAGATGATGATCTTTCTTCACAGGGTTTACTTCTTTCAGGGCACATGCAGCAGCTTCCTGGGGAGTGTGCAGTCTGTTTACATACAAACGGAAAACACGTGGTTTTGAGGGTAGACCTGTTTGGAGCTAGATATTTTGGGAAATGTCGTATCGTGTGCCCTTTTTATGGTGTTGGCTAATGAGATAGGTAACAAATAACATTTCCTCCGAATATTTTGTCAAGAGAAATACAAACTGATTTTTAAAGATTTTTTTCCCCTCTATAGTGTTATATAGTGAAAACAATTACCGGTGTGATACATGTACGTTGAAAGAAATTTACTCCGACGGGAAACAACTCCTGCTAAATTTGCTTCACCGACAGCTATCTATATCAATGTGGTAATCAAAATGCTAGTTAAAGGTAAAAATAAAAATAAGTAAAAAAATCAACTAAAAAAGATGAAAATTAGCGACTGCAACCTATTATTTTATTCAACATAAATATGTTTAAACGTGTATTCAAAAAAGAACAAAATTAAAAGAAGGCATAAATTTTGTTTGAAATTAAGTCATGTTAGATACATAAATATATCAAATTACATGGAAAACCATCTAACAGACATTCCAACAAAGTGATATTAGACATGTAAATATATGTACTTGAATATATTTATAAGAATAGTGTATTATATATTAAAGGTTTGTTAACAAAATAAATTTTTGACAAATATGTACAAATACATCACAACCCTAATTTCTTGTATGGCCAGCTCTGTCTGTGAAAAGTTAACAAACATTAGAGTAGTTCGGTATTCGCACTACTTCACAATCATACGATTACAATATAGGACTACCATAAATAGTTGAAAAAAGATAAAGAAAGCAAATAAGTTTTATTTCATTTGGTTCACAGACAAAAATTCAAGGTAACATTATCCTCTCATGTTCGTAATATTCACCGTCTCAATAGAATAAAATATATGAATCGACAGTGTTAAAGGCAGGCGTAGTTTGTTTTACTAGATTATACTATAGACCAATATGCTAGTGTCCTACTACTGTAGCAAGGTATTAAATTCTGTTTAATATGTTAAGTACTAGCTTTGGGTTTTTTTAAAAGCATGTTTGAAACTGAATTTTCGTTAGAATCACAAATACTAAAAATGACACACACTAATTCTTTGTTTTTATTATATTTAAAATGGTCATACAGTTTCCTTACAGTGACAAACGAAGACTTAACATTTTCATATTTTTTATCCAACCGCCTCATGACGTACTGTTACAAAGAACCACAACATAGACACCCCAATTGTTATTCATATAACTTTCTTAAGAAACAGGATGACGTAATATACATGGTCTAGCAGTGTTTATCCTATTACGTCTACTGGTTCGGTTTCTGTACTGTAATGATAGAAAAAGTCAAATGTATTTTACAGAAATATGTAACTTAGTGACCAATCATTGCTCTGTTGTTAAAACTAAAGCGTACTTAATACCAAAAACCCTGTATTAAAACTGTTTGAACTAAAACAAAAGCTTGAAAGATAGATTACAAACAATTCATATGATATTGAATTAAAAATGCCTTCTTTTAAACATGAAAATTTGTTCACTTACTCCATCTCACAAATGTACCCTGCTTTTACTGTACAGAAATGGTCATTCCAATGGAAACCGTCTGATACCCAAAACATGGCGCAATCTTGATGGTTTTGATAATTGTCGGGACTAGTGGGGGACCAGTCGGTGTAGGAGGGCGATGTCTGCGATGACGTCCAAACCCAGTCCCCCTCAAACACGATGTCTGATAACCCTATCCAGTAACCCTCTACAAAAGGTAAATACGTCTTTTTCAAGTTATTTCAACAAATTCCTAAAGAAAACCCTATCCGATGGCAATATTTAATATTAAAGGCAGTCGACTCAACGATTAACACATTTTGTTTTAATCATCAATTTCTAAAACTTATTTTTTTCTCTCAGTATATTATTGCATTCTACATGTATATTTAAGCAATATAATTAAGCAGTATTTTTCAAAAAAAAATATTTTGCTGCAAAAATGTGTTATTATGATAATTCTGAATACTTAATTTTTGAAGATAGTTAAGATTGATTAAAAACGTAAAACTTAATCAAGAGAAAGATTTCTGCATAATATAATATATTCAGCGAGCCATTTTAGTTCAAGATAGTTTGTTATTAATATTTAACTGACGGATGTTTAAAGATGTAGACTGTAATCATTTTTGCAATTCTACATAGAAAATTAATTCTTTGCAGGTTGTAATGCATTAAAAGTGTCCAAAAAAAAAACAAACTTTTTGTCTTTTCATTTTCATTATTTAGTGATCAGAACAAAGTTGTCGTCATTTCATTTCTGGTTTAATTCAATAATAATAAGTGAAAATACAATGTTTATAAAACTGGTTTAATCATAAGTCTTTTTGTCCTGACAATTTGTACGTATGGTTACTAGTATATTTTGATATTAACATGATAACGTATTGGTATGCTTAATGAAGACGACAAGTTGTAACTAGATAAGAAGAAACACAGTTTATGTAGGTCAGGAATAAGTTATAAAGATATATATTGTGATATCAAGTAATTTAGAATTTTTTTGTTTTTCTTTACTTTAACTCACTTAAAGCTCTGCTATTGAACGAATAATTAAATAATTTTTTATATGTCATTTAGCGATATTTTGTTTCATTGATGATGTCAATATGAATATATTTCATAACTTTTCCTCTCTCTCTGTCTTTCAATAAACTTACCTTGTGGGTGTGTACCAAGAATCTGTGTTCGCAAAAAGTTATTTTCGTCAGCTGTTTCGATTTCTACGAGCTTTGAATTTCTTCTTTCACAAAATGACTAGAAAATATAATCGATTGCACATGTAAAAATAACATATTGCTTAGAGATAAGAAAAAAACTGTTGAATGTGATGAAAAAACCCTCCATATGTAAGACAAATAATCATGCGGGTTTATTTCAGTTTTCATAAATTGCTCCCGTTGTTTAAATCATAAACTTAATGATCGCCATCATGCAGTTCCAAGAGCCTAACAACCCTACCTACAAGATTTTTGTTATATTTACAAACTACCTTTAAACATTGAATGCCAAATATATACTAGTTTTATCATTAATAGGTGAAATCAAGGAAATACTGTATAATCTATTATACTCCAGCTTCAATGAAGTCCTCTGGAACATCCTGTATAAAGAGGTAACAGGAATTCCCGTGCCTTTTCCAGTGGTTGGGACAACCAACGGACCAAACACCTTTGAATAAAATTAAACGATGACAGCAGTTAGTTAGGTAAAATGAAAACGTCTAGAATCAATTTGACCTTACGTCACCTTTTTAAAAAAAGACGGTACAAGAGACAGCGTTTGTATGACAAATAAATTTTTACAAATACTTTCAGTGAAAATTGATTGTGCTTAACATATAATCCGTTGGAAAAAAAAAATTTAACGTGTGAATGAAAGTATCTGTTATTAATAAAAAGATCGGTCATTTAGCACAGATTTTGTCCTTCTTTCATAGGTCATACTTCATTTTATCCGACAAATGGCAACTTAACTCCTTCTTTTAAGTTAACTTATAAAAAGTTCAAGATATCGATTTTGTGTAAACTATGTAAAGATACAGTCTCATTGTGATTATATTTTAGACCTTTACCTTTCCTATCAGATGTATTGCCCTAGATACGATGAAAACAACCCTAGCCTGACATACTTGGCTTGACTGACATACTTAGATGTGTTAGAACCTTTATCGCTCTACATAAAATGATTGTGAAGAATGACAAAGTAAAAGTCTGGCTTTATTATGTACAAACATCAGAAAAAACAGTAACGAGAGATTTTGGTTGATGACATTGGCAGAAAATATTTTATGTACTTTAATTTTCTTTTATTTTTCTATAAAAGTTATTTCGTATTTATCAGTTCATATTTACGAGACTCATTACGTGCGTCTCTTAAAACGCTTAATCACATGCAATAAATGAGAGAGAAATCCCATATTGTCCTTGTATAGAATGCAATTAGATATATTCATTTTAAGTGTACCGATTACAGTTTTATGCCCTGAAAATTAAATTGACCATACTAATAAAAATATCCATGCATTGGCTTTACGGATTAAATGTCTAACACGCTTTATATTTAGTTGTATTTTAAGGAAAAGGTACATGTATATCTGATTACGGTCATTATTTTATTTGAGATACTTAAACGCTGATATTCTTTGTTTTAACTTTTGAAAACAATTTTTGTTTGAATTTTTAATTTGTAATATTCATAAAAGCAACACTATTGTATCACATTTGAAAAACAAACGTATCCACAGAAACTTTCATAGCGAGCACACATTTGTGTTTCTGCTATACAGAACCCTCACGTTTTAATAATTCCTAACATTATGACATTACAAATTAGATAAAACACACGACCTTCTTGGATCCTTTAGTTTACATTTTATGGGTATTCTAAATCATTAGTAATGTTCAACCATGGTCTTCTACATGAAACAAACATGCAAACTTACTTCGGATGAATGGAACTACGGTGATAATCAGAAGAATTTTCTTGTCCATTTCTATGATGCAAAGTTCGTCTGTGGGTTGTTACCTTATCAGATTGACAATGTATTCAATAACTAATCTTTAGTGCGTATGAGTTGAACAGGATTGGTACCTTCATGATTTTGATTTATTTTGACTTTAATTTATTTTCTTTTAAGACCAACGTCAAATACTTTTTCAGCAAATCTCGACGCATATGACGAAATACAAAAAAGACATTGCAAATTTTACACAAATTTGAAACTGTCTGCTCGATTATTGTATTTTAATATCATTTTTGTATAGTTAGAGTCCTTCATTATTAGATCTAGCTGACATATTATTTTTATGATTTATAACACACACATATATTTTGTGAATGTGTTACTTCACGTCTCTTATTGATCTTATTTGTTATTTTTGTAAAACATTTCCTGGTCTTTCATTCTTAAATTCTCTTTACTTTATCAATATATATTATTATAGGATACCTATAATTTTTGCTCCCAATAAGCCAACTCGCACGAATTGCAAATGTACAAGTTACTTTACTAGGTTATACCTTGCCGGCTACAAAAATATATGACCTCTAGAATGACCAAATGTTATTGTACAGGTACATGTATATGCTATGATTATAACCGCCGTGATCAGTTTATCTTTCATATTGTGTTTGAATAAATAAAACCATGAGATTAAATTAGCAAATGTTATCAATATATATCACCGTGCGCATTTTCGAAATCATACGGTTAACTTAAAAAATGGATAATGAAATACCTCTAATATATTTTACGTTTTTCATACTTTACTGCATGACAAATGGACAAACGCCTACCACATCTGGACACGAACATGGGAGAGAGCTGGATCTGTTACTTTCCCTTTAGAATGATATCAACATGTTAAAGACGGAGCATGCATATACTTTGAACCAGTTGTACTTAACATTGTTGCATTTAAGTTCTGCCTTATTACAGGTTGCCGAACTTCAACACGATATGAGGGCGGTTCAAGAAGAGCTTCGAAAAGAAAATCGCCTTTTCCAAAGAGAGATGATTCGTTTGAAAAATCTAACAAGTGATTTAGACTTGGAATTTAACAGAACCATATTTCAACATTCTGATTTACTAAGTGTAAAAGAAGCTTTGACCTTTGAGTGGACTTGAGTTTAAAACAACAGAAAGACCAGATCATGGATGAGTTATCTAGAGTGATAACAAATTTTGACACCAAAACAAGTGCTACGTCCACTGATATTTCAGGCATAATTAATTCAAGTAAGGATACATATATCTTACGTGTTAATAAGTGTTGATTGCTTAATGTCATATGTTATCTGATGACGACGTCTGTTATTTCAGGTGAAGTTTTAAAGGTTATAAAATAAAATAGGTTGAACCAAATTTTTCTCATGTAAATTTTTTAATTGCTGAAAATAATAATAATTGATTAACGTGTCTAATACATAAGATACAAAGCCATGTGTATTTTCTCCTTTTTCATAAAGAAATATTAATAATTTTATACAATTGTAGCCTTTTGATGAGGTCAATACATGTTTTTATTGACCTGATGAGACCTCTCTTCGATATTATAACAGTAGGAGTATTTGATTTATTATATATAGACGTAGTTGTCGGATTTATGACGTCATAGTGTCGTACATGCTATGATTGGTATCTTGTACAATTTTTTTTTTAGTAAAGTAAGGTCAATTCATTCATTCATTCATACTTTCTTTCCCTCATATGAGGATTATTTCAGAACATACAATTATACATATATGCAACACATATAATTAAAGCCAAAGCATAAATATTTACATATATACATAAAAAAGGGGGCGGGTAACAATACGGGAGGGGGGGGGGCACGAACAAACACAGGTAATAACAACATACTAGGATGTGACTGATAAATATATCTAGGTTCTAGAAAAGCCAAGAACTTATATTGTAAAGAAAACAAAGCAGAATACATTTACTTGTAATGCTTGCAAACAATTATGAGATAAGTTTGGCTTCACTTTTAAATAATATTTTATTTCAATCTGTTTCTTTCTGTTTCCAGTTTGAGACATTCAGAGGAAAACACATTTTACTGCAGGAACTATTCTTGACATAGACAAGCACTGGGCACCAAAGGAGATAATCATTTTTCCACACGTTATATCTAATAATGGAGGCGGCTACGACGCGTCCACCGGAGTTTTACAGCGCCAAATAGCGGTGTTTATGTTTTTATGAGCTTTCTAGCATCATATGAAAACTCAGCCGAAGCTAAGCTTGTTTTAAACTGATCTCCTCTAGTTGGAATTCCAGCTATAGCAAGTGGCATGAACGAACTTTACAGATAGGGAGCTGCTGGGAACTCTTCCGCTTGTTCAAGGTGAACAGATATAATGTGGGTGGAACAACATACATTGGGAATAGTTATTTTTACTCGTTCTAACGCGCCTTTATCTACTTTTTCCGGATTTCGTTTAGGATAGAATTTTTATGCAATATTTGATTGTGTTAGACACAAAACATTGTTTTCATTAACAGGAAATAAAATATTAATAATTTCTTGTATTACATTAAAAATTTGTCTACCCTCATAACATGTATATCACAAATGTGATCATGAATTAATTAGAGCTGAAACCTACAGTTCAGCAAAAACAGATATGTTTTTCGGATATAATTACATTACATAGGAAGCAGGAATTTGGTCCTACCAAAATGGAATGCATTGAACTTAAGATTCGATGAGTCGGTTGCACATTGAACAGTTCGTATTCCTTTAGTCATTGTAGTCTATTTCTACTTAAAGCTGACATGAAAATCATTAAAACATTTGGTCGCCATATTTGTTTTGATCGCTCCTAACTGCCACTGGGGTATATATACCGGTCGATAAAGTTACGGCCGGTTGCTTTCCGATCGAAGCATTCAGGTTGCACGGACTTCTAAATGCATGAACTACACATTGTAGTAAACTGTGTGGAAAAATGAATTAAGGAAACTATCAATCAATAAAACATAAAATATATTAATTCTTCGAAAGAATTTACAATATATCCGTGTTATTTTGTAAAATTGACAGATAGTGCTGTCTTACTTCGCATGCACATCGAAAACGTGTGTCGTTCATACAGAGTGCACAACGTCTGCGTCTTTTACAAGACCAGGGCGCGGCACTACATTCAACACAGTAAATCCAAGAAAGTAACAAAGTAACATCGTTTCTATCGGCTTCTACATAAACCCTCCGTTTCTTAAGTCCATGCGGTCATTGCACAATCTACCACAGTGTGTGTTTTGTGAATGTTCTATGTTATAACAGCCACGGGAAAACGTTCTACAACTATCGAGGATTTTGAAATATGTGTGCCTGGATTTCAGTTTGTCTTGTTTCATCGTTCATTGGATATTTCTTACCGGTGCATTGGTTGTCATATTATTTTGTTCAAAACGCGTTTCTACAAGTCTTTTCGTTCAATGTAACGTGTTCGGGTGAATGAAATACCAGAATGCGGTGAAGCATGAATAGTGCTATCAGCCTATATATAGGAGATGTGTAGCGATGAGCAGAACAATAGAAATCGACAACTAATATGGCGGTAATCGGAGATATAAGGGGAATAATGCGTATATATGAATTCATATCAGCTTGAACAAGTGTAACCCAATAACGGATGTGTTAGGATATTAATTGTTACTACAAGCAACTCTCTTTCCGTATTCCGCACACCCCCGCGGTCTTAATTACATCGCTGTTGAAAGAGGTTCGTTCCTCCTCTTTTAAGTAGATATCTTGGGTCACCTCCAGTCTAAAAACTCTGCATCATATATTAATTCTACTCATATGTTTACATGTTACAATGTCAAATAAACTATATCAATAAAATAGTTCAGGGAAAATTAATCATCTAACGAGTTTATTAAGGAAATATATTTTTTTGGCGGAAGGTTTTCTAGAGGAAAGTGAACATTTCTTGCCTGAATAGTTTGTAGAGAACTGTAAATTTAGCTTCCAAATTTTCAGATAATACTTAACTTCTAGAAATTGTGTGCATATGTATATCTTCATTTTGTCTAAAAAAACAAATAGATTTTAACATTTTTTTATGATTTCTATTGACATATTTTGGAATATTAAGCAAATATTTTTAATAGTTAAAAAACCTTCTTCTTTTTTTTACCTATTTCATGCTTCATCCAAAATTTTACATCATTGACCTATACTTTTGATTTTATTTTCTGAATTTACAAGATCTTTCTGTTATAATTGGAGTAAAAATTTTAGACTTTGTAATATTTTTATTGCATGTTGAACCTATTATTGTCTGAAAACAGCTTTTTATTAGTTCAAAAAGTCAAAATATTAAATAGGTGATAACATTGTGAACCTTTTGTTTATAATTATTTTGATTTTACTTGTTTTAAATGGAATAAGTTTGTATTTGGTGCCATTGACCATTCCGAATAAAACAAATAATTGAAAAATCGATTTATCTGTAAGTTGCACTTTCAGTGCAGAAAGGCCATGAGAGCTCCAAAAGAAGCATATAGACCCCAAATTTTTGTTTTGAAGTTTTGGTTAAGCTGTGTGTGTAGATTTTAAAAAAAATACAAAAACGAAAAGTTGAAGAATTTTAATTGCAGGATCCAACCCCATATTAAGACAGTTGCCTCGTGTTTATAGGACTCACAGAAATAAATGATTGAGACAACTGATTGACAAACCGTAACTTGCTTATACACTGACGAGATTTGCATGAAAAATGACAATTACAAACTGTCAACCATCTCAAAAATTCATATAGCGAAATACAAATTCAAATCAGAGCAATACAAACCTCTGAAAAGATAAAGGTGGGATCAGGTGCCTCAGAGGAGTAAGCATCTCCTGCCGACGGTCGCACCTGCCATGTGCTCACTGTCAAGATCATAAAAAACGAAAGAAACCGTAGTCAGTGCAGTGTGTAAATAATAGTCTAACAAGTATGAAAAACGTCAGTCAGCATGCGTCCTAATGAAACATTGTACTTGCTGACAAGGTCATTGTATCGACCATAGAACTAACGTAAAGATGATTTTAATCGAGGTTCTTGATATCCTTGCTCCAATAACTTGTTTGTTAATAGCTTTCCTCGTTCGAATTGTTCGAATGTAGAGCATGCTATTGCAGAAGGAATAAGTTGAGTGACAAAAACCCCATAAGCAGGTGTTGATGGTATATTGCTTCATAAGGGAAGTTTACGATGGAAAAATTAAAATCATCACGTTTATCATAGGTTTTGTTGTTAGAATACCATTAACGTCGTTTTATAGTAAAATATCCAAATATGAAACAGGTGTTTCAGAATCTGTGATATCTTTTATTAGAAGCTCACTGTGAAATATTGCGTTAACATAAGAGTGAAGGTATATGTTTATAATGGATAAAACACCATCGATACATCTAAATGTCGAGTTGAAGGCCACAGCAAGAGCTTTATTTTTTTTTCTTGCACAAGCTTATGGATAAAGTCTGCTTCATATGAATATAAAAATAAGTTAGCCATATACAAAATAAAAATACGTAAAAAAGAGAGCATTAATTTCGATCATATGTAAATAACATAAACATTTATTAATGTAAGATGATACATGTTATTATATTAATATCAGAAAGTATTAAAACCCTAAGTAACCTAGCAATTTTCAAGGATGGGCAACATTTTACAGATTCATTAATAGTTTTATGTATAGTGACGCTACAAGCTATAATAATTGTGCATGCTATAAAAAGTGTAATAACACAATGTATGTAACTTCTAAATTGATATTGTAAAGTGCGACCTTTTTTGACCCTAAATTAACTCATCCGGCTTTCAGAGGAGTAGCGATGGATAATTACATTTAAATCCTATACCATGGAGTCGTCCTTGTTCGTAGGGGACCAATGTTCGTGGCTTTCGTGGGTAACCCTTGCCCACGAATTTATATCCCTACGAACGCATATACAAACATTTGTTTAATATTTATTAAAGCTGTCCTGATTACACTACCAACGAAATAACCTCCCCTTACAAACTAGGAAAATTTTGGCTACCCATGAACATTGACCCCAACGGATATAAAAAAAAATCCACGGTATCTAACGTAAGAAAAGGATCATCATTCATCGAGATGGATATCATTAAAATGTTTAGGCTATTTGTTTTTCACAAACATATTTATGGGGGAGAGAGAGGAAAGAGAAAGAGAGAAGGAAAGAGATATTGGTTGCGATTTTGAATTGAGACGACAAATGAAAGAAGGCTTGTATGAAATACCATCGGCATATCATTAGGAAGGCAGATAAGATCTAACAAAGTAAATATTGAGAGTAAATATCGTATGTCTGTAAAAAGTAGTTTACAAGTCTTGAACAAAACTCATTATAAATATCTCGGAAAGAATTTTTGTTTGTTATACACTTGAGCTACATGTAGTGTGTCATAAATTTTTAAAATGGTGATGTTTACACAGCACAAACCTTTCAGAACGGTGATAAAAAGTTTCTAACTTTTAACAAAAAGGCAACACGCTTTGACGGTCACATGAGTCTTAAAGCCCGTATATGAACCCGTCAGGGAGTCTCATGTTTGTATTTTAAGCTGCATGTTCAAGTCAAAACACTAATCCGAGACTCCTTTGACCGACACTTTTGCATTCATTATGTAATGTTTGCAGTCATTATTCATAAAGGGGGAGGGGGGGGGGGGTCGGAGATATCTCGGATAATCTTTATCCTAGTTCCAGGGGTCAATAGCTGTAACCTTTTGGTATACCTGCCGGTTGTTATTGGTCACCTGTCAATCAGTACAATGGAATTTTATTACTAGAAAACGTTATTAAATTTAATTGCATTGGCACACTTTTGTGATTGCACTTTCACACAAATGTGACCATATTGGTCACCCCTCCCCAAATAAAAAGCCTGAGCCCTGCTCCGAAGGCAGTATTGTTTTCAATTTAGGAAGAGAATATTATTGACATAATACAAATGCATTTGATTTATCTTCCACGACTGTGAAAGTACAAAACTATAATAAAATATATATAGGTTTTTACTACGTGGCCATATTGGCCCTACACAAGGGCTTAAACCCTGATCCAGGGTTCAGAAATTTTACAATACGGCTTTATGGACATCATAACCATGCATTCAGTTTAACCCCCCCCCCCTCCCTGTGGAAGTAGAGAAGAATTTTTACGATTAAATACATTTCAATATATATATTTTACATGACATTTTTAATTTCACATCCTAAATTAGCCCGTATATAAAAAACCCACATTTTTTATATGGCTTCATGGACATTATGACTATAGAATTAGTTTTTCTCCAATATGTGTGCAGGTTGTAGGGTAGATTTTTGAAAATTTGTCATTTTATTGCAGTTTTAGTCCCGTCCTTTAATTCCCATACTGCTAAGATTATATATATTTCACAATATACCTTCCTCTCTTTTATCCTTTAGACCTTTACACACAAATTTTAACTGTAAGATTTGCAGCTTTCAAGAAGAAGTTAAAATGACAATTGTTAACGTACGACGGACGACGCACGACAACATATAAAAACCAACGGCAATAGGTCACCTGAGTGACTCAGATGACCTAAAAATGACAAGCGTTACCATTTTATAAAAGTTTATTCGTGTATTACAAAGTCTAATATATAAAGTTGAGTCAAAGTTTGTTATAAAACCACAAAAGAACAATATCATAAAAAAATATCGATAAAAACATCCATGATTTGTTTTGATGAGTATAAGCAATGCATGCGCGGATCCAGGATTTTCAAGTGGGTGGGTGGGGGGGGGGGCATTTTTTTTGAAATTTTGTTTTTTAAATTTTAGAAATTTGAATTTTAAGGGGGGGGGGGGGGGAGTCCGGCCCTACCCCCCCGCTAGATCCGCACATGCAATGACAAAGATAAATCTTTTTTGAAACATTCAAACATTTATTTGAATCATCTTCGTTTTTTCACTTAAAAGTTTTTTGTCACAAAAATTACAAAAGTTAAGTTATTCTGTGTTTTATAAGTACCATTTTTAAGTCTTGTTTATTAAAGTTTGTATAACATAGTGTAATATTTAAAAAAATGCACAAAATAAAATCCACATTACTAAAAAATTGATCATCGACCTCTTATGATTAATACCAACAGACCATAAAACAATTTAATTACGTTTAGACAACCATTGGTTTGGAACTCTTTTCTTTTGTTAGTTTTTGTTGTATTATTCAATCACAATATCGCAATAAAGTTTAGAAGTTTAATGTAGAAAATACAGAATTCAACATTTGAATTACAATGATGGTTCACTATTTCGTTTCCATGTATGAAGCCCAGATCGAGTAGGCAATAAAAAAACACAATGACAAGATTTTAGGTTTTAAAACGTCGTGGGGTATCTCTTGTTGGGTTATTTTATTACTGAATAACTTTAATGTCTAGCCTTGGCAGCTTGCCAAGATTTTGATAAGATGATACGACTTTGGACTCCATAAGAATCGATATAAAAAGTAAATTTGACAGGAAACAAAGTTTTACACACATACTAGTAATAGAGCAACATTTTAGTTATCGAGATTATTGAAGTTTGACCAGATGGCTACCGGGAGGATCCTTGTTTAATTGTAAATATCAAGTAAGCTTTTGAACTTTTTTTAAAATGTTAAAAACGAGTATAGAATAAATTCTTTTATTTTTTTTTCTTGAAAACATTTAGCTTTCTGTTGTGGTTATGGTTTATCCCTCTGGGGTGTTGCTAAAACGTGGAACAGAAAACAGAACGGAAAGCGGAACTGAATGGTAAATGGAAAATTGCTTGATAAAGGGGTAAAACAAACCAGAATCAATACATTTAATGAAAATTGTTCACACATGTATTATACGAGGGTTGTCCAAAAAGTTCGTGGACGCATGTAATTTTATTCAAAATAACGGCGCCATTATCAAGAAAGTATAATAATATTTTAATTTAGAGTATAATAATGTATATGTACATTTGTATAAAAATCAGGGCAATGTACATTTTGTATTGGAGTTATCATTATATATGCATTGCCTAAACAGTCCGCACGGCCCAGTCTGATGTTGAGTTATAACGACGTCTTGTGGATAAGGAAACTCAAACTATTTCGATGTTTTTCCTGTTTCCTTTATCGTTTGTTTTGTTTCTATCGGTGTTTTACCTCAGTCGACACAATGTTATGATGGCGCGCTGTTCCGTGCGGTCAGCTGACATCGCTTTTTCAGGCGTTTTAAAAGACAAGTTCTTGCCGTAATGTATTTTAAATGTCCTCTGCTAGTTTGAAAACAGCTTCAAATGACGTATGAAAATGACGTAAACCATAGATAATACAATACAATAGAAGATTATGAAGTTTTGAAATGTTTTATAAAAACTGTAAATTTTCGTATCTACAAATTCAATTACAAAGTTTGAACAATTTTTACGCTGGGCCGTGCGTACTTTTCGCGACCCTTTGATACATTAAATTTTTAGTTTATTTCTACGGAAAACATTTAAAACCACTTTAGTTTGATTTGAAATTTTATGACAAAGATTTAGATATACAAAATGTATAAATAAACCCATTTAAAAGGACAAAAACGCGATTGTCCACGAACTTTTTGGACAACCCTCGTATTTTCAAAAGTATTGATATGAATTGGTTTTCTCAGACCTAGCTGTGCATTCAATAACCACTAAATTTACACTCCTTTTACAAGCTATGTATTATCGTGTTTTTTAACCTCTAAGGCAAAAGTAAATTTATGTAATAAATGTTGTTCAAATATGTTTAAAGTTTCTGATATTTCTACCGCTTTCTTTCCTGGATAAATAGCACAAAACGATATTTGTTTGAAATTGAAATTTATTGAAATGACAATGAATATTAACAATACAATAAATGGGGAGATCCAAAAGCCTAATATAAATACATAACCAAGTTGTACAATGATCTCCGCTGTTACATGCCAAAATAATGTAAAATATAACAGTACGTATCTGAAATTTACTAACACTATGTTGTTTGAAAGCGAGCAAGGAACCAACCTTTATTTACACATGCAACGATCGCAAGTATTAAAGAAAAGAAAAAAAGGACACTGATGTACTGAAAACCTTTATGTTGTTGATCCTATCAATCAAACGATGCTGGTTTTCATTGAATTGTATTAACAATTAACAAAAGAGATGATGCTGTAAAACTCCTTTATAAACGACACCATTGGTTGTTGTGTGGTCCGTTATTTAATCAGTCTTTTCAAAAATATTCTAATGAGACTTGCAGATCAAACTTAAACTAACTGTGCTATAAGCTGTTAGGCAGTTCAGCAGAAAAAAAAATAAAAGTAATGGTGTATTTCATTGCTTTATCGCAATGCTATAGTAATTAAAACATTTGTGTATCCGTTACGCGATTGTGCAAACCAAATACTAAAGATTCCTATATAAGCACAATATCAATAAACCATTTTGTAAAAATAATAATATATATATTAATGAATAACAAATTTCATATCTCCCGTTTTCCATGACGTTTCGTTTTCAGAACTTTTTCATACTTTTGTATAAGGAATTCTTTATTGTTACTGATGGTTCACAACTTGGTTGTTTTATAATTTCGGTGATTTATGAATACATACAAGGCTGTCCAACATGTTATTGGACACATTAAAGAACCAATTTTTTTATGATTGTTATGCACATTAATACATTTTACAGGATTTTTTTCGCCTATTTTCAACGTAATCTTCACAACACAGTTATTGACTCAGTAAATACATTTTTCACAATTTGTTACCCAAGAATTTTATTAAGGTCTTCCGTTTCCAACGGAAGACCTTATTGTTTTCGTACTGTTTCTTATTATTATTATTATTATTTTCCACAAATTTTGTGCACGCGATTTCTCGAAAACTATTCGGCCGATTTCGACCACTTTTTCACAGATGATTGCCAGTGGTCATAATTCTAGAAGTTTTTTGAAATTTTGAAATCGTCACTTCCGGTTCCGATTTACGGCCGATTTTGTAAGTTTTTACGACCAATTTTGTGCAGACATAAACTCAGAGACTATCAGAGATATGACTATGAAATTTTCAGGATAGGTAGTCCATAGTTTGAAGATGTGCACAATGTAGTTGTTTTACGCCAGTGTCGCCATTTCTTGTAGCTCGCCTAGGCACGAAAATTGGGTACGAATTTTCATTCAAAATTTTTATACGTCTTGATCTGTATCTTTTTATCAGTTGATATTTTGTTAAGACATATATAATAAAAGTGGTAGACTATTAAAAGTTCTGTCCAAAAAAATCAAGTAAAAGGGGCTGGCCCCTTTATTTAGGGGCCAAGAGACTCGTAAAGTTTATTACAAATAACTTCAAAACGATAAAGATTTTTTAATGCATTATAGAAGCAAAGTTGTTGAAAATAACAATATCTATCTAGAAAACTTATTGATACACCTATCTATGGCGTAATTAGGGATTTGTAGGGGCCAGAGTTCTCAAACTTTGACACAATATATCTAGAAAACGATACATATTTTGTTAAGCATTGTAGAAGAGAAAATGTTTGTATTAATGTTTAAAATCGATTCTACTAATCACAACACCAATGTTTGTCCCCATTAAGGATCTACAGGGCTGGCCCCTAAAATATTCAATCATTTGTATCT
>WFKH01011925.1:25740686-25765512 GCA_016163765.1 Magallana hongkongensis | reverse complement strand
TAAGGATCTACAGGGCTGGCCCCTAAAATATTCAATCATTTGTATCTCAAAAACGAACAACAATTTTAGATGAGTATAAGAACAAAAAATGTTAGTATTCGTGAGACCTTTCGTATGAAATCAAGAAAAAGGGGCTGGCCCCTTTAATTAGGGGCCAAGGCACTCGTACAGACTATTACAAATAACTTAAAAGCGATCAAGATTTTGCAATGCATTATAGAAGCAGAGTTGTTGATCGAAACAATATCAGTTTGTAAAACTGATTGCCACACCCATTGATGACGTAATTAGGGATTTTAGGGGACTAAAAGCTTAAATCTTTAATGTGCTGTATGTGAAAAAGAAAAACACTTTGTTAAGCATTGTAAAGGATATTGAAAACAGAGGGGTTGGGGGAATTCTGAAATATCATTGATATCTTAATCGTATCGTTTAAAAAAATGAACGGAAGACCTACTCGTTACTCGTAACGAGATCGTATCTAGTTTTTATTATATTTTGATAATAAATTTACAATGTGTCTAGACGATAATGTAATGTTCAATGGAGTACACATGTTCTGTTATCGCTGTAGAAATAGTTAAATATGGCAGATTGCATAAAACATATAACCGAAGGATACGGCGTGTGTAAGAATAATTCCGTACCGATCAGCAAAAATATGATTGTACATCTGTTTTACCAGGCTTTTCAAAACATGTGCTTTCTTTGGCTCCCGGTATTTTCACATACTAGGAGCTCCTTTAGTTTCGTGATCAAAGTAATGCATGTCTTATAAGTCGTAATTATTCTGTCAGGCAATTTTTTTTCTCCAGCCTTGAATTTTTGTAAAAATGCTGTACTTAAATATTTGTATTCACCTTTTTATGATCAATTAACAAAAGTCTTTGTACCCATTTATCGCAGACACGATTTATACCAAAATTCTCAGTGAAATTTTTGAAAGCAATCAAATTTGCTTAAATTGCAAAATTTAAAGACAAAACTTATCTTTGTATTTCATGACAACGTCATGAAGACGACATATTGAATTGTATTTATTACATAACAATGGTCTATTTTTATTAAAACAAATTCACAAAAAGAAAATAACTTTATTTGGGCGTTGAATATCAAATCAATGATTAGATTATATTTTAGATGGCTTATGAAATTCTTTACGCTATTTTAAGTCACATTTAAGCCACCTCTAAGGAAATGCTTACATGTGGTTTTTCGCCCTTTGTTTGTGTTTGGTCAGTGATTTAATTGCAAACTGTACTGCCTTCAGTTCCATTTTTTTTCCTGAGAAATTCTAAGGTCCCCATCCTAATGTTTTTAGTGGGACATACTGCCCCCTACCATGATTTTGACGCATCTGTTCCACCACTAAGTCCGAAGTTGTGGACATTCGAATGTTTTTCATTCCAGTGTTGTAGTCGATTGCTATAGCCATCAGTTTATCGCCTCTCTGAATGTCTAGGGTAGTAGTATCATTTTTTTGATAATTTCATTGTGATTTCAACAGGCATTGTGTTTGAAACATTTGAAGCTTTCTCAAATAGTTATGTTGGGATGACAGCTTCTAAAGTGTTCCTTTTAAAATTTGTAGCTCTTTTGTTGACCCTTCCGTTTTGCGTATCATGTCTCAACATTTTCTATTGGTTCTCTCTACATTTGTAAATGTTATCTCAATTTTCACTGGATTTATTGTTAGATCCAAAAAATCTAGTTGCTGGCTTGGAGTTAAGACTGATTTTCCCCCAGTTTATTAACTATCCTAGATTGTGAGACAGCAATAAAAGTTTTGTATATCCTCTAAGACTCCTTCTTGTGATTGCTTGCTTATATCTTTTAAGAGTCCTTCTTGTGATTGATTTAGCAACAATATGAATGTGTCGTCTAAATAAATCAAAAGTCAGACTCCTATGTGTCTCAATAGCGCAATAGTTGGTGTCATTATTTTTGTGAAAGTCTTGGACCTGATACCAGCCAAAATGGCAGTTTTTTTATAATGTATCATATGTCCTTTGTACTGAAACTTTACATATTTTCTTTGATCTTTGCATTTTGGTGTGCAGAAATATGCATCCTTGAGATTTTCTTTCAATTGCATAACCAATCCCCTATCTGTATCATTTTTTGACCATCTGAAACCCTTCCATTCCAAAGTAGTTGTACTTTACTAATTAGTTTAGTGTTTTCAGATAGAATGTCTCATATTCCATTTAATATTGTTTCTTTGGCGCACAAATAAATGACTGACAAACTAACAATCTAACAATCTGATTGTCTGAACGATCTCCACTGCCTGTTTGACCAACATCTTCTCTGTTTCTGAATTTAGAATTCGCAATACTTGTAATGGATATATTACTGCTTTGGTTGAACCCTCTGAAATGATTCTGGTCTAAATTATATTTTAATCCTGTAATACTATTCAAAAAGTTTTGATCCTTTGATATCATTTCATGGTTCAGTGATAAAAAAATTATATACACTGTTTCTTTTAATGTGCGGTCAATATACTGTAAATCAAAATCCACAGCAGCAATCAAGTCTTTATTTCCCTTTTTTTCTGTCATAAACACCATTTGATCATTTTTCCTAATTACTGTCATAAAATTAGAATTTTTCACCGTAAACCTATTACTGATAATATTTAGTCTGTCCAAAAAAACAATGATACAAAAGATAGTTATAAATCTTTGAACCGACGACTAAATGCAATTAAAAAGCTGAGCAAAGCCATTCGCGCTAAACGTTTTATTAACCATACATGCAACACGTGTAATATAATTTCATCTAAAACTTGATGACTAAATAAATACTGTACAGCTTTTAATCCACTTGCCCGGTATATAAATTTTATGTTCATCCAATTTTCTACAGGTATAGAAATCAAGCCATTTATAATATTGTTGACAAAAACCCACATATTTTTCAGCATCAACCACAGTTTTAATCAAGATACATTATCATGGATCCCAACTATAACCTCAAGGATGTTATAAGATGTTGTCTTTGTGAGACTCCTATGCCCCCAATGCACTGTGACATTTGCAATGTTTACCTATGTAAAACATGTGTAGGAGAACATCTCTCTGACAATTCAAAAGAACACAAGGTTGTGTCATTCGAAAGGCGAAGATCTACAACGCAATGCCAACAGCACTCATTCAGAATTTGTGAACTTTACTGTGAACAATGTGACATTCCTATTTGTGCAATTTGTATTTCCGCTAAGAAACACCATGCTCACGAAGTTGTAGACATTTATAGTCGTTTCGAAAGCAAGAAAGATGCCTTACAGAAAGATTTACAAGAATTAGAGAAATCAATTTATCCTGAAATTCAAGATTTAAAATACAATATCCGAAATATAAATACTGATCTGAAAAAAGAATTTAACAAATTGACAACAGCTCTCATAAAGCACGGAGAGGACTGGCACAGAGAAATAGAAACTATTGTCAAAAACACGGCATCTTACTTTGAAGAAATAAAATCAGAGTACGAGTTTGATCTCAAAAGACAAAATCTTGAGGTAGAAAAAGCCATTTCTGAATACACTCAGACCATTGATATCATTAAGAAATTATTAAACTCCAATGATAGAAGACTTGTCAATGCCTACAAATCAAAGAATTCTAAATTCATAAAAAATCTGCCTCCTAAACTCACTGTGTCCTTACCAAGTTTTATTCCTCTAAAGATCAACAGTGAAAAAATTTATGAGCAGTTTTGCTTGATAAAGCTTGACAAAGCAACATCTTTTAAAGCAGAAGAACATTGTTATTTTATGGATGCCCCATCTGCGGATTCCTCTCAGAGAGACAAATCGCCCATTGAGGAACCAAATAGAACCAATGTTATATACTCAGAGTATAAAGCTCTTTTCAAATTATGCAGCGGGTCTTGTTTGAGTAATGAAGAAATCTGGTTGACTAGTGAGGATAGTGTTATAAGGCTTTACAACCTACGGGAGGAAAATGTGTCAAAGTCAATCCACACTAAGTCAGGAAGTCCGCCAAAGGACATTGCAGTTACAAGTAGTGGAGATCTTGTTTATACCGATTACACAGACAGAACTGTAAACATAGTGAAAAATACACAAATACAGACCGTAATAAGACTGCGAGGATGGAGCCCTCTCCATGTATGTAGCACCTCCTCTGGTGACATTCTTGTTGTTATGTTCAGTAACGATGAACGAACCAAAGTTGTACGTTACACTGACTTTGAAGAGAAACAAAATATTGAATTAAATGACAAGGGTCAGTCGCTCTATTCTTCAGGCGATTCTAAAAAATGTATTAGCGAGAACAAAAACATGGACATATGTGTGTCAGACTGTTATGCCCGTACAGTAGTGGTGGTCGATAAGGCGGGGAAATTCAAATTCACATACTCTGGTTTCCTCTCATCTACCATGGAATTGTTTAATCCCCATGGCATCACTACAGACAGTCAAAGTCGGATCCTGACAGCAGACTATCAAAACAACTGTGTCCATGTTATAGATCAGTATGGACAGTTTCTGTTTTATATAATTGGTTGTGAAATCAACACTCCATATGATGTATGTATTGACACCAGTGACAGCCTTTTTGTGACTGAGTTTAGCACAGGTAAATTAAAGAAATTCAAATACGATATATAGCCCCACTGTTAAGATTAAGGACATTTCGTTCTATAAAGTGCCTTAGAAAATAGAAATTCCGATATTCTTCCTACATGCTAAAACCCAAACTCTCTACCAGAACACGTGTATCTTTGTACGATATTCTATTTTGTTCAATCTCTTGACATGATGGGCCAGGCAATTTGAAAATTACACGCTATATTTAGAATCAACTATGATGCAGATGAGGAACTTTTATGATTTTCTTCTGGTTTGTGTTGCCCTTTGTTACTGTTTCATATTGACATCGGGTATATAAAGCATTCAAATATAAAAATATACGATAACTGTAACATATACCATAACATAGAGTATGGCAATTATAAAGGTAAAGCGCGTAGTATTGTACATGATATATGCATGGAAAGTTGTTTTCAAGTAATTCCACCAATGTACAGACTTGGTTGCTAAATATATGCTGTATGTTTCTTATGCAGGAGGAGGTTAAGGTTTTTTGGAGCATATGAAAGTTTCGGAGCAGGTTAGATATCTATGCAGATATACACTGGTGTTAACTTTTTAGTATTTGCTTGGTTGATATTTTTATATGCAATGTATATGAAGTAGAAATATTTGTATATTAGCTGTAGACACGAAGATTAAAACTAAACTTGACGCAGAAATAGCCACAAATAAACTTGTACATGTATTTAAACCCTTTTGTTTTGTTACATGTAAAACCCATTGCATACATGTACCGGATGCACATAACTCATGATCATGGCCGACGTTTAGTAGTCTTTGTGCTGTATTATATTTTACGCGTTTATGGCAATCTCTAACCGGTTACTCTGTCTGAACGATGAAAACAGGTTAGAATTTTAGGAATTGGTTAGTCGTATGAGATGTAAATAGTTGTAAATTCTAACACAATTCCATTTAAAATTCAATTTTGTTTATCTTTCGAGACATTGATTTCTGATCAAGTAAGTTACAAATTGGATACAGTTAAGGACCCGAGGCTGAGATTGTGTATAGATTTGTCAGTGGGTGTTAAATAATTTCTGTTAAAACAATATGCCCTTACCCTGTCTGCTCAGCTTTTATTTAATCATTATTGAATTAGTCCAGTACTTATGACACTGTTGTGTACCGTTACAATTATTATAAGTGTTCCGTCTTTCACGCGTTTAATTTACATTGTTTTTAATGAAGACATATATTTATCAGAAAATAAACAAATGCTTTTGTCTATATTAGACATATACATATAACTACGATCATATAAGGGGATTATCTCAAACAGAAGATCTAGAACTTATCATAGGTAAACTTTTGTCAATATTTGCTGCTCACCTTTTATTTTATAAGTTGACTTGACAGAGAGTTTGCGGGTAGGGAAAAAAGTTCACGGCTTATTTGCTCGTCATTATATATGTTTTTTAATGACAATTATTATGATAGAAGATTTTAATATAATATCATGATTTCAATATCCACAGACTATTACAATTGTACTTTTCGTGGTAATGATGATAGTAAATTAAGAAAAAAAATAATATTTACAAATTTGTGTATTTTGATAAAAGATAAGTTAATAGATCAAACCGAAATGCAATTAACCGATTACCGATTCTGCAATGATTTTCATCCCTAATTTTTTTAATCCTCATTTTAATCCTTATTTTAAGAGCATTTTTAGATTGAATGCACTAAATTGTTTATTTGAGGTAATACTTCTCCTGTCTTGGGCTGACATTTTGATTATCTGCATGTTAAGCATGTTTTAGAAATAGCACAAAGCAGATTTGACACAGAGAAGAAAATACTTCTTCAACCAATTAGGTCGGATTGTTTATATAAGTAAGATACTTTGAAAATAGAAAATATTTTATGTACTTAATGATATGTTATATGTGTCATATGTTTTTCATTCCTATGATATTTTATCATTGTTTACATTATCATACAACGGTTTATGATTAAATTGTATCATTTGATAATTAATCGGTTTATATACTATATCAAATTGATTTTTAATGATTCTTGTTCATATTTATATTGTTTGTAGCTACCCAGTGGTGTTTGTATGAAATAAGTGAAGTTCATATGTAGCGAAAGCACAGGTTGAGTCCGATATGAAATTTACTGACCATATAAAGGCAAATTCAAACAATTTAACAAATAATTATATATATTACCGACTGCGTTTGTACATGTAGAGCTGTGAAATATATATAAAAAATAAAGTATTATATTTTTTTTCGTATTTAAAACAATTTAACAATTCTTTTACGGTGTTGTCCATGCCAGGGCCTGGTAAAGTTTAAGCAAAGTGATGATGGGACACTCGAGCCTCGAAATTGTTGATTAGAGGCAGCTTTTATGTTGCAATGAACGTCCTAGAATTGTCGAGGGCAATAGACTTGGAAGTGTGAAGCGAAGTAAGACATCCATGTGTGAGAGTAAAAACATGATTGAACGACCAAACGGCTTTTGAAATTGTAATCGTAATACATATATGAAGCTGTAAGATGGTTTGTTGATGAGGCCAATTTGAAGGCAATTGCTGACAAGCTAATTAACGGACCGACAATCTTGCGTCCAAATCGCTTATCAAATGAGAGTCAACCTTGACTGTATAAGGTGTTTAGGTGTTAAGCAAATGGGTAGGTAGTGGAGGCCTGATCAATGTAGCCAGAACTATAGATGCTGGCGAATACGAGCATTGCGTCAACCCACCTATCTATGGTAGTTAGTTTAGGCAAGTTAGTTATTGCTTCTGGTGTGTTAGATACCATGTACATTTGACCTCTTTTCCGGTAAGTTGATGGTCGGCATTAGATGGATCTATGCTTGGTGCAACATGTTGTCTTTGAAATTAAATTATAAAATCTACCTGTCGGCCATTTTGAATAGCCATTTTGATCCTAATAACGTCTTTTTGTGAGGGCCAGTATATTTTTTTCGGATATAGCTCACCTAAATTACATGTAAAGTGAAATGATCGCTGGATGAAACAATCATGTGACTCATACTTTCTACTCATTTTAGAGACTTTATAACTTTGGCTGCTCAAAATTATGAATGGGATTAACGAAGATTTTTGACCCGGGTTGAAAATAGACTCGGGGTCATTTTTTAACGTTGAATACTGAGACCAAAGGTGTTGAATAAAGACCCTAGTCCGTTGAATATTGACCCGCCTCGTGAAGCTTTGATCATGAAACCGGTTCTAAATTCAACAACAAATAAACGAACATTGATGAATTAATTTATTTAATCAAATATTTATACATGTATATTGCAATTGAATTTTAGATGAACAGTCTGTCGAAAACATGAAACGCTTTTATGACTAGGTCTTGAATTAGCCTATGAACCCATAAACTATGTAACTATATTTTCATAGTGAACTTTTCGAGAATAATCCCTGTGTTGTGTTATATTTATATATTAAAAATTATGTATATAATAAGAATATTGTTATACATGGTTACACAATATACTTAACTATTTACATGTAGTTTTTGTTTATATTCGCTGCATTGATGGGTGTAAATACAAAATTTACCATGGTCGCATTGTTTAATTTTGTATAAATTTACACTCCCCCAGTAAAATCAAATGGTCATATTGTAAATCGTAAATTTTGTTGGTGGGTGTAAATACAAAATACAAATATGACATATTGTGAATTTTGTTCTTATATCCGCAAAATACATTAAAATTTTAATATAAAAATTGACCATAGGACAAAGGTAGTTTTATGTCTTTGATAGTTTATATTAGTCAGCAAAACCTCCTTACATGTATCTATCTTCAAAGTAGGTAAGTTTTCCGATTTTTCCATCTTGAGCCTTGGTTAACATGGCAACGGTTACCCCAGCAACCAACTTTTAGCGTCATTTTGCATTTTAGGTGCACCTAGGTGTGTCCATGTATAAAATATAAACAAAATTGGTGACTATGCGTGGCTAGATCCTTATGTAAATCTTTGATTCTTACATAGAATTGATTTTATTATGGTGCCATAGGTCTGCCATCACTTGTCAGATGATGATGAGTTGTCAAATCTTTATGTGGACTTGTAGATATAATTAAATGTCAACTTGTCAGATCTTAATGTCGTGTCGACTAATCAGAAAATAATCATAGTAATTAGACACTCATTATCTTGTTGTTAAAGCATGTTAATGCCACTAACTGTCATTTAATCATTTAATTATTATTATGATACCTGATAAATTTAAAAACATGGTTATCTGACATGTCGACATATCAATTGAAGATTTTTATTTAGTTTTCACGTTAATTCTGAAATGATCGAGTATGAGTGTGCACAAGGTAGGGGCGCCGATAAACTAAGCATGAAATCAAAACACAATAACAAAACTGCCGCTATTTTGAAGATAATTATCATTCAAAATATTAAGTCGACTCGTCAGATAATGGCGTTGACTTGTCAGCTGTTATGTCCTCTTGACTGAAAATTATGTCGACTTGTTGGATAAGTATGTCAATTTGTCGGATAACCATAACAACAGCCCGTTTTGACCTTATGTCTAATGTAACTATAAACAAATAGTTGAACGTTGATTATGTTTAGTTGTCAGATTCTTATGTCGACTTGACAAGTTTACATAATTTATCTGACTAAACGACATACAGGTCTGACAGTTGACATAATTATCTGACAATTTGTGGCAGAACTATGCCACCATATCTGCAGACCCGTTGATAGTATACAAAGAGTTCTTGTCATGGTTAGTACGGACTAGTTTTCGTAGTCCACAAATGTTTTTTTTTTTTAAATAAAAAAAAAAAAGACATACGATTCAATTTTTATTTTAAAAATACTTCTTGACATCAAAGATTATGCTACATATTCAATGAAAACGTGCGTTCTTTATTTCTGAAACAATTTACTAAATACGACGTTTCCTACTCTCATCCCTACACCTAAAACAACTCTAGTCAAGGTTTCGACCACAATGTCATATCCTTTCTCCACTTCGTCTCTAGCCACCAGGCGGGCGTCTTGAAGCTTTTCATACTTTTGATCGAGTTGTTCAAGTCTTCTCTGCAAGGTCATGTCTTTCTCAATTTGTATTTTTTCGAACTGTTCTTTCATGCACCGGATTTCAAGTTTCAACTCTTTGATCTCCTTTTGCATTTTAAGCTCTTTCTCAGAGCCAATGTTTGTTCGTACTTCCTCTAGCTTTGAATCAAGCCTCGCTTTGTGTTGTGTTATGGAATTTTGAGTTTGATATTTGAAACCATATTGGTATTTGTAGTTCTGCTCGATCTCTTGTTCAATTTTCTGCCTTTCAGTGTCGCGTTCCGATTCCCTTTCCTTCTCAATTTCACATTGACGAGCTTTAATTACCTTTTCAGCTTCAACATACATCTCATTAGTGTAGCATGCTCCATGGTTTTGACGCACTACGCAATTAATAATCTCTAGAAGATCTTTAATTTGATCATCCCGAGCGGGACCTTTAGCCCGATTGTTAAAGGCTATGCATCGACCGCCGCACTTATCAATAATTGTCCTAAGATTTCGTGGAATAGTTTGAAGGTGATCATCAAGGGTCAGTCCTTCGTACTCAAGATCATCTTTTCTTGTAAAGAGAACGACAAAATATCGAAAAACATCTTTTCCGAAATAATTAAGAAAGTGATTTATACTTTCTTCGTCTTCTTGCGTAAATCGGCTTAATCCCATAATCAACAGAAAGCAGTGAGGGCCGGGGGAAGTAATTCCAATGCATTTAACAATTTCTTTTTGCACCATTTCATTTGGGGAGCTGGTGTCAAAGGTCCCTGGCGTATCAACGACTTGAATGTTCTTTCCAAATCTATTTGCGTGTCTGCTAACACAGCATGACGTGATAGAAGAACCAGATGAAGATGTTTTGAAAACTTTATCGTTGAGTATAGTATTTCCTGTCGAACTTTTGCCACTTCCGGTTTTGCCAATCAGCACGATGCGAACTTCATTATTTATAATTGGATGCACTTCTTGTGAACTCTGCCTACCACCACAATCTTAAATTTAAAAAAACGAACAATAATGTAAAACAAAATATTATATCTCTTTATACCGATTTGGCGTATGTTTGACGAAGAATATGATTTAATTTGGTTCTGTTGTTACAAATACAATTTGTTTTGTGATATTGAATACACTTTACATTTATTAAAATCTACTTAAAACTTTATACTTAAAAGAAATTGTTAGAGAAGGGTCTTTTCTTGTACATACATGCAAATTATCCTTCATCATAGATATTGATTTCATCATCAAATTGCATTGTTTGTAGCGATTCCATTTATATAACTTATTTATAGTCGTTTTAGTCTCTTCTATAATCAAAAGCTTATTTTAGCAATGAGTATGATTTACAAATATATTATCTGTTACATGCATTTATGATGCGTAAACGTACATACGTTACATTGCATCACCATGAAGATACTTCAATCCTCATATTTTATGCATTTAAAATATATACTTTTTGCCTAAAATTTTTGTTGATGAGGTCAACGAATTTGTACATCTATAGCATGGTATCTTCTTTATTATTGAAAACGTGAATATACGTTACACTTTTTCCATGTACATAGTTTCAAGGACGATGATTATATATGTTGGGCATTGTCACCATTGTCAATAAATGTATGCATCTGGATTCTCTGCCCGTTTCATTGTTTGGTCCTTTGGTGACTCAAATTGGTGAGGAAATAATATCATTTGAGAAAGTGATGGAGTTCCAATGAGATATAAAACACTGTACGTGTTATGCTGATTAATCGACAAACTGTACGAATTTTAACGTTACAAAACAAATACCTTTAGGTAACCATAACAACGATAGTTTTTAATGCTAACTATTATATTGTTAAAATAAAATTTTTATCATGGATTACACCTATATTAAAAGAGTTTGTTTTTAAAGCAGAAATGCTGTCTCAGATCATATGGACAAAATGGCATTGATCGAAAATATTTAGGATATTCAGTTGTCATTTTTAAAATCTAAAAGTTGTTATCTAAATGAGTACAGACATAAATTATTTAATTGTCCAAGAAATATTCTATATTGTGAAAGCTGCACTACAAATAGAAATCATCTATCAATCGTGCAGGTAAATATTTAAATGACCTCAAAAATAAATGCCGCCTTATTTAGCAGGATGGTGGAAATCATTATAATTCTTAAAGGAGGGAGGGGGCATAAATCTTAACCGTCATTTACGATTATTAGATTACAGCAGTACAGTTTTGACAATAAAAACCAACCTTATAATACAAACTATTTGTTTACATTTTTTCATACAATGTGTTATCAAACAATTGATGTAACAACAGGGGCAAATATAAAGTAATTCCAAAATTGACATACATTGTGTAAAACTTAAAATTATCCATTGTTCTTAAAAAAAGTAATTTAAGAGTAAAAACTGGTAAATCTTACCCATTTTGTAGTTTACGATGAATGTTAGCGAAAGGCTGTCAATTATTTAATGTTGGAAACGTCTAACTCTTGTGAAATATTTTGTTATCCTTCAGTTTCTGTCCTATTTTCTCATTGGTTGTTTAGAAGTTGGTAAAGCCAGTAGAAAGGCGTGTTTAAACAACACAGGTCAATAAGACAAATATGGATTGCTAAGTTTAAAAATCACCGATTACTAAAAGAGGAACAACAGGCAACATCGCTCACATGAGGAATATATCTCAAAGGGTTATTGAATATACATATGATTAACTCTAACCCAAAGTCGGGATATGAATATTAATTAGGATTAATTTTATGTTAATTCAATAAATTAAAATCATGTCATATACTGATTGAGGTTTTATGCATGAATTTTCAAATCTATCTAAAGAACAGATTTGGTATTTTTCATTAGATACTTAAAATTTGGTAAAGATTAGATATGCTTGTTCACTTTGTTTGTGGCAACAGAAGTTTCATGTCTCCTAGCATCCTTTATTTTTAAACATATACAAATGTGTTGGTCATTGAAGTGGATAATACAACTCTTCAATGAAAATTTCTGCCTTAAATTTTACAGCTTACATTGCTGTTATTGAAATGTCATTACGTACAAAAATAATCACCTGTGTACAATGATAGAATTGACAATTTAATTTTCATTCGATTAAAACAAAGTATGTTGATATAAAATAGTTTGATTACTGTTAAATATTGAACAAAAAAACCAGTATATCATTCTAACTACGATTTTGCTTCAAAAATTGAATTTCAAAATAAAATAAAATTGTATAATGAATAATCCTGCTTCCAAGCATTATAAGCATAATTGTGTGTATTAAAAGTTTTTCAGACTGCTGAAGGATGTTTCCCGAGATTGAAAAATAATGAAATATGAAAGCATAGGCATAATTTTAAAATCAATGTTAATGATAGGTTAATTTCTGTTTTACTAACAGTTCATAGCTAGCTACAGATAAATAATCTCTTCATAAAAAATAAAAAAAAAATCATCATGTTAACATATTTTCTTCAGTTGACATTTAGACAAACCTGAGGAAACACAAAAAATGGCCGAATATATGCCATAATATGTACACAATCTTAAGAAGAAAAATGTTTACCTGATGAGTTTCCTGTATGCTGCCTTTAATTATTTATAAGAATTAAATTATCAGATGCTTGTTAATTTCTGTCAAAGTTTTCCGCATATTAACAGAAGGTTTAAATTTATATGCATTTAGGTTTGAAATTCCCAAAATCTTTCTGATCTGATACTTTTTGATTTCTGATACTTTTGTATCAGTAAGGTAAAATATTTCATTTTATGCGGTACTTAATCAAATTATGAAATAATGATTTTGAAATTATGATTTATCTTTTAGCACATGATAACCGAAAGTCATTGTAATAAATAAAATACAAATTGGATCTTTGGATTTTCTAGTCACTAACTTGTTTTAGCTATTAAAATGAAATACATACAGCACATGTGTGTCGGACTTATATTTTCAATAAGTAGCTTTACTTAATATCTTCATCGTCTAGGCTGGGGCTTGAAAATAGGATGAGGAAACCGCAGATGATATTTTATTTTGTTTTTAATGTTTTGTACAAAAATTTTTATTCAAAATCTGCAGAACGGTCATATTAGTAATATATGATGCTACGGTGTAAGAAAAAAATGTTATTTTTATAACATTCCAAAGAATATAATATCCAAATAGATGAATATTTTTGTTTTTGCTTGCTCATTTTATATGTTATATAAATGTTATAGTATGTATAACGTGTTGTAAATTTTCAAAAATAATAATTAAAAGTATCGAAAAGTATTTACAATATTCATCCTTGCTTTGTTTATACATGTTTATTATACCCTTAAAATACTATTTTATGTAGCTCTTATTACATGTACAATAAGTCCGACATAACGAATTTTAATTCAATCAGTCAAACAAATTCGAAACATCAAAGTTGTTCGATCGCTTCGTCACAACACAGTTAATAATTAATTTTTTAGGTATTAGCGGAACGGAAATAGCCGAAATCTGCACGACACGAATGCTGGTTGCTTCAAATATTAAAATTGCACCTATTTTTAAAAATATACCAAACAGTTGTTGGATTGAGCTCGGACAACATATGATATGTTTGACTTTTAGACAGAACTTTTGCCCTCAGTCTATGGCCTTGCGCATTTGTGTTTTCAGTTCAAACAAATTATATATTGCCCTCATTCTCAATTAATAACTGCATTATTATATGCTTAAAAAGAGAAAAAAAAACCCAATGGAACTAATAGATTGGAGTAAAAAAAATTCTCTCGATTTAAATGGTTATAATAATGTGTAATATTTACATCTTCATATGACATCCATAATGGCCTAATGTATTACAAACGGATTCAAAATTTACTGAAAAAATGCTAGAAGATCACAAGAATAATAAATAGTCTTTAAAACAAGAAAATGTCTTATTGATTTCTCAGGGAAACTTGAAAAAACTTTGTTTGCAATACATTGCAAAAGCTTATCGACCAAAACATATAAAACATTATTGTTAGGCCAATGTTAACATTAGTCTTAGCTCGTGTGCAAAGTCTATTGTATCTTGTTTTAAATTACAAATTTATTGTGGTACCCCGGCTCTATTTTTTTTTCAAAGTTTGAATATCATTGACACCAATCTTTAGAAATTGTGAAGGTTAGTATTCTAAATTTGATTTTCAGTTTTGTAAATAGAGATGATATTTCTTTCAAATATCGATATCCCTTTATTTCATTTGATGTTATTCTGTAAATATTTTATTATTCTTTATGTTATCCGTGCATCGGTTGGAAATACGAAGACTCTTGCAATATAAAACATATTGATTGCGGCACCTTAGTATTTGTTAGGTCGATAATGTCAAGTTTTTGAAATCGTTATATGCAGAATTCTAATTTATTGATATTTTTTAAAAAATTTCATTGTTACTTTTAAGAAAAAATTGTAAAACATCTTTATAAAACATATTTATTAAGTGTAGATGTAATTGATAAAAAACTTTTTTCATGTACTGAGTATTGTGATTTGCTTTAAAAACATGAATATATGTACAAACATAATATATCCGACAAAACTTTAGAATTCAAAACAAAATCTCCAATTAAATAAAACTCAATTAATGAGGAGATTATTTGTTCGATTTGTAATGAAATGATGAGGTATGAATTTAAAAAAAATATATAGTTGTAAACTATGCTATAAAAAATTCATTTTCATTGCAAATCAGTTTTCCCTCAACATTATAATCGTGATATTCTTCAAATCTTTATTTAACAAACGTTTTTTATGTATATGCATGCATATTTCTAAAGGCCTGCTTCTTTATTTTGATAAATTGTAACAAACAATAACGTGTATTGTTGCAGGCACATTATATTCAACAATGCTGAACTTCTTAATCTTTGAAGGCATTTTTCTACTTTAGTATCTTTTTGAACCTTTTTGATCGATATTATTATCTCAATATCAAAAGTAGACTGAATGCATGAAAACGGTTGGTGACAAATCGATCAATAAATATCAGACTGGATTTTTAATGGCAAAATCTGTTGGGGGAAATATATGACTTGTTTATTACAAAAGGTGCTATATAAAGCAAAATGATATCTCATAAAATTATCCAAACACTATCGACTTCTTTTTATTTAAACACATTTTTAAAAATATTTAAACCTTCTGTAATGGAATAAATGCGTGTCAAAATAGAATTATCTAAAAATGTTGTACTTAGAATGGGCCTCTTCTCAAGGCGATCAAATATCCCAATAACATTATTTACTTTGTGATGAGATTCATTAAAAATTGAAAAGAAGAAAAGGTTTGATATATACTGGGAATGAATAGATAATATTTCAGAATGCAGACTACCCTACAGTTACATGTATAATTGAATGTTCATTGCACTTTTATGACGGTTTCCCTAGGTTTCTACTACTTTGTATTTTGCAGTGTTATGATTAAATGGTTTATGGTTTTTATTGGTAGCAAGAAGTTTCAAAGAAAGTATTTTATAACCCATGATTGAAATAAAACTAGGACAAAGAAAAATGTCAGTTTCTAGGCATTAAAGCAATATGAGCATTTTCGTGTTGAATTTTTTTTAACGAAAATACTATTTTCTACTAAAATAACAAAAATTATCATGATTTTTAAATTTCTGTTAGCCATATTTTTTTTTGGAAAAAGTCGTTAAGAAGCCTATATTGGAGCAAAATTGAATTATTGTCGTCCTGTACAAAAATTGATATGCTATATATTCCTTACACTCATAAATAAATGGATGAGAAGACAGAGAATAGCTCTTTAAGAGATTTAGACACGATTTGAGCTCAAATTTTTCAAATTTCTTTTTACTTTTATATCATCTTAAATAGTTAATTTGAGTATTACTAATGCTTTGTTAAAATTTTAAGTGAAATCTCGAGTTACTAGAAAGATAGATATTTTAAATTTTTTTGTAATTTAGACAAAGCTGGAGTATTGTCATTGTTTACATATGTGTTATTTTTATTTAGGTTTCAGTCAAATGGTTTTTTTTTGTTGATGATATTATTTATGAGCACTTTGAACTATTTTATCTTGTTTGCCCTGAGCCATATTGTAAAATAAATGGTAATTTCTTTACTTTACATGATTTGTAATTAAGAAATAAACAGCAATTTCACCGCGTTATGAAGTTGTTTGGTCACGTGATCAAATTCTGTGAAGCCCGAAGGTTTTCTCAGTAGATTTGATCACGTACCAACCAACTTCATATCCCTGTGAACTTTTTAACATTGTAGTTTATTACTTATATTTACGTTTGAAAAAGACAAATCGCTCAGAATTGTTAAAATTACCGAGATTTTATGTTCACAATAATCCAAGCGACAAGCGATAAGCGTGTGCTATGATCATTGTGACGTGACGAAAAAGTTCATATAGAATTGGACGTTTCGCTATTCTATAGGTTCATATAAGGAAACATATTTGCAAATGTAAATAAACAAATATAATACCCGAATTGTGTTTATATCAATGAACTCTAACCTCTGTATCTCGCTTGTAACTTGGCTTCTAACACTCAAATTTAGGTTAATCATTCAAAAAACACAAGTAAACCATTCTATATATCAACAATGAAAAATAACATTTTGATCTCAATTCTTGTCTACGTCCCTTTAAATCACTTTTGCAAATCAACTTAGAATATGGACCAAGTACTTAGCCAAAACGATATCGTGTTTATTGATAGCTGTAAATGTTGCCAACATTTACAACTTCTTATAAGTCAAAAACCATGTATAGCTATTTCAAAATGGAGAGAATGTTACAACCTTTCATAATCAGCTTGGATAAAGATTTTAACTACTTTTAAAACTAATCACGAATCAAAAAGTCATCAGTGGCAAATTTGAATTCTTTGCAAGATTATTTTGGCAATTAAATTTAATCCCCGTTTCATGAAGGTACATTGGGCTGTGTGCTTTTTTTGCAAAAAGAAAAGATCTGAAGACTGTATATCACTTACTTAATGAATGAACCATGCATAAAATACATGTAACTATGGTGTGATTCAAACAGTTAATTTCGAGACAGAAAGAAACAACATTTACTTTTGATATATAATGTTGTTTTTTTGAAGAAAAAAAGAGAAATTGATATTTTTTTCAAACCCATCAACTCTCATTGTGAAACGATATTTCTTTCATGTGAACATAAAACCATCCTAAAGCTGATATGAATTCATAAAAGTATTTGATAGCCATATTAGTTTCGATCGTTCCTTCATTGCTAAGAGGGTATATATACTGGTCGATAAAGCTACAATCAGTTGCTTTTTGATCGACGGATTAAGTTTGCACCGACTAATAGATGCGTGAGCCCTACTTGTTAGTATACTTGTTGTTACTATAGTATGTTTGAAAAAATGAAATAAAAGAAACTCTAGTAAAAAAAAAATGACTAACAAAAAGGTGTATTTTTGAAGAAAAAGAATGCCAATGTATTTGAAGTATCTTGCACACTAAATGCTGCCTTAATTGGCGTGCACATAAAACAAGCTTGTAGTTCATACAAATTGCATAACGTCTTGTATTATAGACTCAGTCGCACTATATCCAGTCTAGTAAACAAGCGACAACAAATCCAAAAAAGTAACAACGTATTGCCATTTAAGCAGTTTCTTCTTTTAAAGACACTCCGTGTCACAATGACACTGTACGAAATACGGAAAAGAGAATTCTAAATAGTAACGCAATTTTAAATGCACTGCTACATATAGTATATAGTGAATGAAATATCCAACTATTGAACACGACTGGCAAAAATGTTTATACATTTACCTACATGGACCATCGCAGTAATGTGCATAACTGTTTTTCAGCTGCATTTTTGTCCCCTTGAATATAATTATGGAAATTTTGCTTTGCAACAGATATAAAATTTAACTATTATTTAAGATTTTTTATGAAGCAAATTGACTTTTTTTTTTTTTTTTTTTTTTAGATTAAAACAATTAAAAGAAAATGTAAAAATAAAAATGAAGTTTAAACAAACAATGTTATAAATTCGGGAAAAAAAATCGTAAAAAGTTCGCCTTGAAATAGCAGATTTCGATTCAAGGTGAATTGTAATGTTTCTTTAAACACAGGTAGCACACGACCATGTGGATGTAAACCATTTAATAAACAAACCGGAAGACAACATGTAGTGTGTAAAACCCTAATATGTAACCTACATAAATCCGGAATACTACAGTGAGTTCAAAAATTTGTAATTTCAACGCTTAAAGCTGACATGAATTCATAAATACGCATTATTTCCCTTTTATCTTGGACTACCGCCATATTAGCTGTCGATTTCTATTGTTCTGCTCATCGCTATACTCCCCCTATATAAGGCAGATAGCACTATTCATGCTTCACCGCATTCAGGTATTTCATTCACCCGAAAACGTTACAGTTGACGAAAAGTCTTGTAGAAACGCGTTTTGAACAAAAATATTATTACAATCACTGCACTGGTAAGGAATATCCAAAGAACTACGAAACAAGGCAGACTGAAATGCTAGGAACACAAATTTCAAAATCCTCGATAATTGTAGAACGTTTTCCTGTGCAAGTTATAACATCGCACATGCGCAAACTACACACTGTGACCGATCGAGCAATGTCAATGTTCGCATGGATTTTAGAAACGGGGTGTGTTTGTAGAAACCCATGGAAACGATGTTACGTTGTTACTTTCTTGGATTTACTATCATTTATCTACTGTGTTGGATGAAGTCCTGATATAGTCTTCAAAAAGAAGCAGACGTTACGCCCTCTGTATGAACGACACACGTGTTCGATGTGTATGCTAAGTAAGGCAGCACTATCTGTGCAAAATGATACGGATACCTTGGAAATTCTTTCAAAGAATAAATATATTTTGTGTTCTATTGATTGTAGTTTCCTTTATTCTTTTTTACAAATATTTTATTACAATGTGTATTCATGCATTTAGAAGTTCGTGCAACCTGAATGCCTCGATCGGAAAGCAACCGACCGTAACTTTGTCGACCGCTTTATATACCCCAGTGGCAGTAGAGGAGCGATCGAAACTAATATGGCGACCAAATGCTTTTATGAATTCATGTCAGCTTTAAATGTTATCTATGATAAATTCAAGTTACATGGTCACTTTCTTGAGTTTAAACAAGGATGACGCAATACGGGTTTAGCCTTCGTCTTGATATGGTGTAATGACTTTGTTGTGACAGTTTTAGTTTTCAAAGCTTAACAGAAGAATCGATTCTTCCTAAAAACATTTTCCGTACATTAAAATTAAAAAAAATACAAGAGATTATCTTTCATTTTCAAAACTCTAAACGATGGGTGCAATGACCAAAAGCAGAAAAAAAATAAAAGTCAAATTTCTTCAGTTTATTTACATGAATCAAAATACTTTAAAAAAGATTTGATTCTAATTATATTATATTTTTAAATTTATACCCAATTAAACATAGGAAGAAGTATCTTTATATGTCCTTTTAATACATATCCAATTCACACAGCGAAAATAGCGTATGATATAGCTATCATAGTATTTAATAAAGGTAAATGATCAACAAAAAGCAGAAGAGACTCATCTTCCCTTACATGTTTAATTGAGAATATATCACCTCTAAGAAATTTTGGATAATGTCAATAAGTCTATAGCGATAAAAATAATTTAAAAAAAAATATAATATGTTTAAAAAATCTAAATATTATTATTAGATATATAAGAATACATGTATGAACAATTATAATACCAACATCCCTAAATTAATACAGACACAAAACACTTCCCCTACCAACATGCTATCCAGATTTGACAGAAACCAATAAGGACAATGAAGAAAACATACACTTTAAATTCGATAGGTTAACATAAAAAAAAATGATTGGAAAAACGACAGATGATAAATTGATATTGGTATTTGGATATTTTACAGGAAAGGGACATTGATGTTAATCTAACAACAAACCTTCTTGATAAACGTGAAGACTTCAGTTTTTCTACAGTCAACTTTCCTTACTTAGGTAGCAGTATACCTTCATCACCTGCATATGGAGGTCTTGTCTCTCAATTTATTCGATACGCAAGGGCATGCTTTACGTATGAACATTTTCTAAGGCGAGGCAAGCTATTGACAAATAAGTTGATAAAACAGGACTATCACCAGTCTCGATTGAAGTCATCTTTTCGTTAGTTCAATGGTCGAGACAAAGACCTTGTCAGCAAATAAATTACTCCTCTGTGACGCATTCTGATTGACGTTTTTCATACTTATTGTTAGATCATATTTAATCACCTGATTGTCTACGGACTTTTCCGTTTTTCCCGACTACATCAAAGAAGACACGACTGGTTGACTGATCAGCAGAGAATGCTTTCTCCTCCATGGCACCTGATCCTACCTCTAATTTTTATAATTCCGTGTTTGCTCTGCTCCTGTTTTGTAGTTTTCTTTGGACTTTTGATTTTGAACACTGTTCGTTATCATACTCAAAGATTAGATTCATAAAAATAATGTAAGTGTTTCTTTTTATATAATTTTCTTTAAATGTCGAGTCCAGAAATACAATTATTGATTGATAAAGGTAAAATTGTTAACGAAATTCTAATACAAATGATCTTATTTTGTGTGCTAAACAGTATAGTCTCAGACTTTATTGAGATAAAATCTGAAACAGTAAAACAGGTTATAATTAAATCATTGCTTTTGACTTGATTATAGCACAACGATTCAGATGATTACTAGTAATAAACGCCTGTCTTAATTTTTGGATTAACATTATGCCCCAGATACAGGAAGATTACCAAATTAAAATAGAAAATGGGAATGCATTTTATTAAGTAAATAGCAAAAGATGTAGTCACCAAATCAATGTTATTGATTATAATTGATTTAACAATAATTCTTTATTTTTCTAACAATTCTAAAAATTAAAACATCAATTCAGCTAACATTATCCCAGCTTTGCAAGACCAATTCCACTTTGCAAATGTATGCATACATGTAATAATACGTCTAAAGAGCCAAAGGTTAAAGAAAAACGTAGTAATTATTTGTATCTTAAAAAGCATTTTATTGTATTTTAACATGGGAACTTGGTTGTTCACGAACAATAGTTTTGAACTTGTCGGGGATCGAACGTGAGGTTTTTTTTATTTTATTCTAGAAAAATCTACTTTTTTGTCGTTCGACAAAAGTCTTGATCAATAATGAATGCAGCCAGATGGTCAGCTTCACATATTTGTGAATGTCATTACAAAGAAGCGGATTAAAAACAAATTTGCCTGAGTGACTCGCTCAATGCCTAATTGTTTAAATAATTTATTAAAGAAGCTTGATTCATAGCAAAAGAATACTTATGTGTATTTTGTGTTGGGATATTGATAATTCAATATGGAATAACTATAGTTGGTTGATTTTTTTCTAAAACTAGCCTAAGTTCGCAAAATTTCTTTCAGGAACAGTGTTTTTGGTTCTATTAAAAATGTAATTGAAATAAGAAATGCTTGAAAAATGGTTAATTTTTTTTATCATAATTAAAATGTGATCAACTTCTTAAAACATGTTTTACATGCATGATATCTGTTAGGTCCATGGGATATTTGACGTAGGATAGACACGTTATGATTACCATGGAACTGATAGAGATTCAGATGCTGCTTCTAAAGGCACTGCATAATAACTAGCATAGTGGTCAATGTTGACTGTAAAGGAAACCTTGCTTGATGCCAATGTACCAACTTCGAAATTTGAACAACACAGAAAAAAATGTCATATTTGCTTAGAATTAAGTAATTTTTGTAACATAATCTTACCAATCAACAATATTGTGGAGCGGATGTCCTGTTACAGTCATAATTTCATTGGTAGTGAATTGTTGATAAATGTATATGAATTACAAAAATCGATGCGGTTGTTTTTCCAAGCTTCGTCGATATAAAAAAAGAACAATGAAATTGGAAATGTAATACTGGACGAAAAGAAAAACAAAGCTGGCGGTTGTTTGATGCGTTTCCGATCTGATTTATTTATGAATTGTTCTGCAAAGGCAACACTACCAAGTCAAAAAAGAACTGACATTCCCATTTTTTACTGATAAACTTAGACATTTACTGACAATGTACTGACATTACTGATAAACTTAGAAAAGTACTGACGTTTTTACTGACGGTACTGAGAAACTTAGAAAAGTACTGACAAACTTAGACAGTACTGATAAACTTAGAGAAGTACTAACACTTTTTACTGACGGTACTGAAAAACTTAGAGAAGTACTGAAAAGTACTGATAAGTACTGACCCCATTGTTTTTACTCTTACTGATACATATAATTATTTGATAATTAGCCTGATTGATTTAATGCCAAACTTTTTTGTAAGTGATTCTTATCGGGTAACATTTTTTTGGCTAAACAGTTTCACAGACTTCAAAATATGAAGAATTTGATTAAGTAGTAAATGCTACTTTGAGAACGAAAAATAAACAAAAAAAATGTCTGCGACGACATTAACACATTAAACAATTTTACATTTGACTTAAGTTTATAAAATTACCCGGTAGTTTATTAAACAAAAAAATCTTAAATCCAGTTTATCATTATACAACTGATAGGAAATTTTTGCTCCTTCGTTTAACAATATACCTTTAAATATAATGACATAATTTTTTCTTTTACATGTATGAATAAAATGTTTTGTATTAAAGAATGCTTAACTATGCGCAGTATTATTATTATTATTATTATTATTATTATTATTATTATTATTATTTTGTTTTTGTTTTGGCTTTTACTAACTTGACTTAAGCCTTTTCTCTCCCAAATGGAACATAGGGCACGGAAAATTCATTTCCATTTCTCTCTATCCTTTGATAGTTTGCGGATGGTGTTCCAGCTATGTCCTTTCTCGGTTATTTCAAGTACTCTTCTCCATGTTAGTCTTAGTCTTCCCCTTTTCCTCTTCCCTTCACTACTGGCTCTAAAAAGACTGAAAGTGCAATTTTTTACTGATAATTTGTGATATTTACTGATATTGTACTGTTATTGCTGAGAATTGCTGATATTTACTGATAATTTTACTGTTGCAACTGATAATTGCTGTTGGTTCTGATATTTACTGATATTTACTGATGTTTTTGCTGTGTGTTGTGATAATTACTGATATTTACTGAGATTTACTGCTGGCACTCAGAATTGCTAATAATTACTGAAATATACTTTAAGAGCCAAGGAATTTTCAAGAGATTGAATTACATGCAAAATGTTCATATATTATTTCAATTTAACAAAAAAAAAAAAAAAAAAAAAAACAAAAAACAAAAAACAAAAAACCGGGCATTTTCTTAGTAAAAAAATAAATGAAAGATCTAAGTTTTCATTTATTTTATCAACAGTAACTTCTCGTTTACAACCACAAAAAAATAGGTTTGATTATTTTTTTTATTATCTGCTTATTTTTTTTAATGTAAAGTTTTTGTTTGTTCCTGTTCCAAGTTTTATTTTAGCTGATTAACACAATTCAGCACATAAATAAGATGCATGTAGAAATTATAGAATGGCTTTTTCCCCATCCCCGCGCGCGAATCCACTCGATACTACAGTGTTATATCAAGAACAATCCATGCTTAAAAATCTTTTTATGAAGATTTTAACCTCTTTATTTACCTGTAATTGATAAAAACTTCTAATGATTCACAATTTTGAGCGATCACTTCATGTTTTAAACCATAATCCCGGCCATAATCACTAATTTTGTTTCCAAAATAAAATCAAACACTTTTGTTTCACGGTGTATTTCCCGGCCATTTACATCTGTTAATTCTGAGGCTACTAGACATATACACAGGTGGCCAGTTTTCTCACCTTTGCCGCGGTCACCCTGTCGTTTGTATAGTCTAAGCGTTGTCTGTTAGTTATAATGGTTTTCTTGATCCTCCCAGACATACACAGGAATTTGTTCTGCATGCTTTTTAGCTTGGACTTTAACAGTATAATTGTTGATATATCAAGGAAATTAAGTTGAATTGTGTGTCCTTTTTTCAAAATTAGAATCGAATGTACATATAGCCGATAGTCATATTACTGCATACTAGTGCATGAATAAAGTATTTGTACAAGAGAGAGAGAGAGAGAGAGAGAGAGAGAGAGAG
>WFKH01011925.1:25715727-25740286 GCA_016163765.1 Magallana hongkongensis | reverse complement strand
GCTGATTTAAAATAATGTAACTAGATCATGACAACATACTTAGCCGTGCAAAAGATGATATATTATTAAAAGAGAAAGAGTGAAAGGTCAGTTAATTAATCTTCGTTACTTTGATTTTAGCAAATGGTAGGAGAGAGAGAGAGAGAAGGAGAGAGAGAGAGAAGGAGAGAGAGGAAATAATAAATATTATATATCCAACTTTATTTGAATCAAACGCAACTAAAATGATACATATGAAAATTATTAGGTTATTCATATTGTTGTCAATATAATACTCATTCATTTTGATTAAACATTATCAAGATCATGGATACCTCTATACAGATATTACGTAATGTCTTACACAAGGTGTCAGACTGACAATTTACAAGGTTGATGATTGCGACATTTACACCTCTTGATCCACTGAAAGTATGTATACTGGATACAGATACTGCCTCGCTAATCTTTCTGTGAAGAAAAACTATATATATATATTTATAAAACTCTGAATTAAACGCATAACTACCGAATACACACTTGACAATAAATTCCATTAAATCTGAATTATGTGTTCTTTAATAATTAAAAGACAATGTTTTGGGCTTTTAAAATATAATCAGTAATTATCAGCAATTCTCAGTACCAACAGTAAATCTCAGTAAATATCAGTAATTATCAGAACTCACAGCAAAAACATCAGTAAATATCAGTAAATATGAGAAACAACACAAATTATCAGTAACAACAGTAAAATTATCAGTAAATATCAGCAATTATCAGCAATAACAGTACAAAAAATATCAGAAATTATCAGTAAAATATGGCACTTTCAGTACTTTTTAGAGCTAGTAGTGCTTGTGGTGTCCATTAAAAGGTTTGACAAGTGATATTGGTTCTGTTTATGAAGGATTGGATTTTTTTCCAGTTGGCCATTGTGATGCTCCATGTTTCCGACCCGTAAAGTAGCACTTGACTTTACGTTGCTATTAAATATCCTGAGTTTGGTCTTGGTTGTTATATACTTAGACTTTTCTTAGCATACCAAATGCAGTATATGCTTTTGCCAGGTGAGATTTTACATCTTACTCTGTGCCTCTACTATGGTTAACACACTTCGTAAATATATTAATGATGTCACGTTTTCAAGTTGAGTGTTATCAGTTTCTATGCTGTTGATGTAGTTTAATTGTGTTTATTCTCATGAGTTTGGTTTTTCTTTGTTGATTTGGAGTCCTGTCTTTGATGCATTTTCGGCTAAGTTTGATGTTTTTTCTTACATTTCGTCGAAGGTATGGAAGAGAAGAGCCAAGTCAACAGCAAAATCTAGGTCGTCAAATTGGTTCATAAGATTCCACTGGATTCCATTTCTTTTCTCTGCTGTTGTTTCTCTCATAATCCAGTCAATGGCAAAAAGAAGGAGGCGGAGCAAACAACCTTGTCGTACACCTGTTTCGATTTCAAAATCTTTACTTGTATCTCCTCCATGTATCACCTGGCATTTCATACCACTACACACATTTTTTTATTAAAATTATAAGTTTAGTTGGTTTACCATAGTGGTCAAGTAGTTCCCATAAATTTTCTATATCTAGACTGTCAAATACTTTTTCGAAGTCTATAAAGTTGACGTAGAGGGAGCTGTTCCATTATCATGCGCAAAGTGGCTATTTGGTCAACGCACGATCTTTCTCTTCTGAACCTTGTTTGTTGGTCTAGTACGTTCTTTTTATTTTTCCCAGTCTTGCGGAAGTTCGTTTGTGTCCCATATTTTAGTAAGGAGGGGTAGCAGAATTCTAGCTGTTATTTATGGGTCTGCTTTGAATGCTTCCCCTGGTAACAGGTCTGGACCTGTTTTGTCCGTTTTTCAACATCTTAATAGCCTTAATAATTTCATTTATTGATGGAATGGAACAGTCTATAGCAAGATAGTGTGCTGCCGGTCGAACTTCTGTCATTTTTTCTGGTGCGGGACTGTTAAGTAGATCCCTAAAATGTTCTGCCAATTTCTGTCTTTGTTTTTTCATTGTATTTAGGGTGTAACCATTTTTATTTTTCGATTTTGATGACTTTCCTGATAGTTGTTTTGTAATATCTTAAACTTCTTTCATGTTTCTTTGTTTTGATACTGCTTCTGCTCTGAGAAATCCATGGTTTTTTCTTCTTTTTTCTGCCGAGGTAGGTATCAATACCATTGGGCATTTTAAAACTATTACATGATTATAGAATACTTTCACTCTCCTATATTAAAAATAATAAAAGTATTCAAAAGTACAGTTTGAAAAGCTTAACCATAAAACATTTTAACATATTTCCTGCCTAGAAAAGCTTTAAATTCAGTTGTTCATGTTTAAACTACAGGTTACATGTACTTTATATGGAAAGCAAAAGGGTTTAATATTCTCTCTATAAATATTCGTATGTTTGTATGTGGCTTTGTGTTTTTAAAATATTTTATTTGGTAACTGTAAATAGGAAAATGGGTAATGGTTAATGGGTAACTATGTAATCATGTATTCAAACTTGGTACTTGTATATATCCATTTTTAAATCGTTGTTTGTTAAATCTACTGAGTTTTCGTAAATTGTTGATTCATGATACGTTTGATGCATGTTTGATATTTGTACTTGCATCCATTGTGATTTGTATTTCAACATTTGTAAGGTATACGCCATAATGACGACAGTTGGCGCGCGGTACGACATATCTAGATAGAAACAGATAACATAGAACCAATGTTATAATTAACACTTACCTATATTAATATATGGGCATATTAATTTCCATTAAACCCATTTTTTAACACGAGTTTAAATCACAACATTGATTTAGCGGCCGTTTTTTTAAAACGCCGCGAAAGGCAAACCAAATTTTGATTTAAAAAATACTACTTATTTAAGCATTGAATCATTATTTTTTTAAAATGTGGTCTCATTACTGCAACGGTGTGTGCATACACATTTAATAATGCGCGCTAGCGCGTGAAAGTTGACAACAGTATATAGGTTTAAACAGTTAAGAATAGATAAGATATGTCTTGAATTGTAGCAATGAAATTGTTTTAAAAATATTGTTGAAACATTTCTTTCAAATTTCTATACTGAACTTTGAACACAAAATGCCACTGCATTGACCATGGGTCAATATAGTGGTGCTTATTTGAATCAGACTGAAACAGAAACAATAAATAAACTACATAATTGTTAAAAATTTGTTCATATAGCACTCCAGACACAGTGAGAGTAAGTACAGGCGGAGATGATACAAATTCAAAGACCTTCCTTGACCACAGTATAAAGGTTTAAACAATTAAGAATTAATGGGATTGCACATTTATATATTGAATTGAAGCAATGTAAATGTTTTAAAGAGATCGTTGATTTTTTTTTTTTTACATTTCTATATTTAACTTTGAAACCATAATGGCCCTGTATTGTCCATGGAACACGTTTAAAACAACTTGTTGGCTAAACTGTATTAATATGTTTGCAAAGAAATGTCATTAATTTTATAGTAAAATATCTTAATCAAATTTGTAGAGACTGTCCTCAGATTCCTAGCATCGACTTGTGTTTTTGAGCCTTTGGTGCTTTGAGAAGAAGAAGACGAAATTTCTTTCATATATTTTTTTTAAATAAATGGACTAATGTGGGTGGCCTTACCCCAACCACGGGGTTAAGGAACAAACTATAAGCCTTCCTACCCAAATATCTCTTATATTTTCCACAAACTTGTGAAACCAAAATGAATCCCTTTTAGCTTTTGACACCTCGTTACATTTTTAGCTGAAAATAGCAAAGGGGTCAAAATTATGAAATGCTTACAAACGGACAGACAGACGGAAGGAGTACAAAATGGGACCAAAAAAGTTTACTTTAACAAAACATTAAATTATATGAAATACGTCTATTATCTTATAATGTTACTGTTGCAGATACAGATTGCCCCGCTTCAATTAAACTGCTCGTCGCCATGGAGACAGAAACAATCGAATCAATGTTACATCGATTAGGATTGGACGAATACAAAGAGGCATTTGAAGAACAAGAACTTCCTTTAGATTTGCTACTTGAATTGAGCGAAAATGATTTGAAAGATACTCTTAGACAAATGAATCTTACTCTTGGTAAACAGCTCAAAATTTGCAAAGAAATCAAAGCTATAAAATTACGTAAGTCAATGAATTTTGTGGAAAAAATTTTAAGATAATGAATTGTGAATTTAGATTAAAACAAGTATTCCTTTTAAAGGAATGATCGGCATGTTGGCTATTATCTTTGGTCAGCTTTGTTATGTAATGCGAAAGCATTCCGCTACATGTTTTGTTGATTTCCAATATAATTAACATTTTTTGAAAAAAAGATAAGATTGCATGTAAACGAAAATTGTCTATCAAATGTTGATATAGAAAACTATTTGGCAAACTTAAAGGAGATGATATTAAACTTTGTTTGAAGATAACCAAAATACTACATTCAATTACCGTATCTTGTAACTTCTAAATTGTAATTAATCCAAAACCTAACTTTAACAGCTTATCTTTTTATTTACAATCCAAATATCATGTTTATCCCCGGACAAATGGACTATGAGTCTGTTTGGGTACGAGTCAGTTTGGGTACGACTTCACTTTACTCCGTTCCGAAATAGAAAGGCATGAATATGCTTTACTTTTAGTAGGCGAATCGTACTTCCGATAAAAATTCTTACGCATATGTGAAGACAAACGTGATTAGAATCAGTTTGTATGTAACTGTATAAATGTTTTAATTTCAATGCATACGAATAGGAGTAATGTTTATTTAGTACTCTACGTGTAATTAAAGATTTAAATGAGGCTGCCATTGCAAAGAAAATAAAGTAGTGCAAGGCGCAATGCGTGCGCAAATAGTAAAATTTGCCGGATGCCCCATATGGACACAACTGTGATCGGCCGAAGCCGATCACAAAAAAAACATATCCCGAATCAGTCGTAGAAAGACCATTTAGTCTGAAAGGCATGTTGTAATGTATTTCAATCAGCTTTTCTGACATCTCAATCAATATTCGAATGAAGGAATAGCACATGTCTATCCTAATGGTGTTGCATACGGACGTTATTTATTTATTGAGATAAACAATTTTTGTTGTTGCATATCAATCTACTATCAAATAATACATGTATGTTATACTTTATAAATCAAGCATAAATTTAAAGTGTTCTTTTCATAATGTTCGAACCAGTGTGTCTGAAATCAGATAAAACGATTGATTACAGAGAGGTAATTATCTTGAATTCTTTAAAACATGACAGTATTGTAAATCAATCTTGAAACATGTAACAATTACGCAAGTAACTTGCTGGTAACTGGCCACAACGCTATAAACTCACTTGTTATGATTATGCATTTAGAACAAGAAGCACCGTTGGAAAGAGAGAGTTTAATCATAAGATCAGACAATGATGATGTCTACAAAAGTAAGTATTCTTTCGTTGCTCGTTTTTTTCAAAAATATATATATATATCAGAAAAAAAATTGAAATCTGAAAAGTCTTTTGAGATGAAGTGTTTTAAAGTTATATAAGAAAACAATTGCTAAGAATTTCATAATAATTTATGAAAAGAAAGTTGACGATATTTTTCATATACCCTTTAAGAAATTGTATCAAAGCAGTTAAGGTGGTATGGGACACCTCCATGTTGTGATGTACTATTTATCGAAATAAACAACAAAACCAAGTGTAATTTAAAAATCTTAACCTTTCCAAAACATTTTAAAACGAATTTTTTGGTGAAATATTGGTAAAATTTTAAAATTTAATAAAGAATTATTACATGTAAACAATTGTTGGTATCTTTAAAAAAACTTCTTCTCAAAAACCAATTGACCAGAAAAGCTGTATTTTGCATGGAAACACTCCTCAAGTAGTGTAGATTCAGGTTTGTTCAAATCATAATCCCCGGGGGTACGATAGGGCTATAATTGGGGTCGAATTTTTACATAGAAATATACAAAGAAAATATTTAAAAATCTTCTTCTCGAGAAGCAATTGGCCAGAAAAGCTGTTACTTGTGTGGAAGCATCCTCAGGTAGTGTAGATTCCAGTTTGTAGAAATCATGATCCCTGGGGGTACGGTGGGGCCATAATGGGGGTTGAATTTTTACATGAGAATATATAAAGAAAATTCTTTAAAAATCTTCTTCTCAATAACCAATTGGCTAGAAAAGCTGTAACTTGTGTGGAAGCATCCTCAGGTAGTGTAGATTGAAGTTTGTTCAAAACCATGATCCCTGGGGGTACGGTGGGGCCACAATGGGGGGGGGGCAAATTTTTACATAGGAATATAGAGAAATATCTTCTTTTTGAAAATCAATTAAGCAGAAAAGCTGTTGCTTGAATGGAAGCATCTTTATGTAGTGTAATATATATAGAGAAAAGTCTTTAAAAATCAAATAAAAAAGGATGAGACTATAATGGATGGGGGGTGGGGGGGTGGGTGGGTGGTGGTTTTTACATAGGAAATAAATTTATAATATTGACATTTGTTGATTCTCAGTTGTTTAGACTGTGGACCTGGATAATTCTTAGGCCACACAAGGGGTTCAAAATTTGCTGTCCGTTTATATTTATATGAACAGTTGTTTAAGATCATTTTGAAAATGGCAATGGTCAATATTTGATATAACTATAAAATCATCTAGTTACTAAAGGTGCCCAACATAAAAACATCTGTAGAAAATTTTGAAAATCTTATAAAACAGAATCAATTATATTCATTCTTTGTCCCAATATTTTGGATATGACTTCATAAAGTTGATTTTATTGTGTCTAGTTTTGCTCAGATGAGCGATGTGGCCCATGACCCTCTTGTTTTTATCATTGTTTTCTTTCATACCCAAACTAAACACACTCTAACGTAAGTTCGGGTATATTGTTGTTATCCTCCATCGTCCGTCTGTCACGTTTTTCTCTCTTATATTGCTCTTACATTTTACGAATTAGACTTATTATCTCTTAGGAAATGATTTAGAGTGGGTCACGGTCCAGAAGTCCGAAAGTTCATTAGTCCGAAGGCCCACTAGTCCGAAGTTTCATTAGTTTGAATGCATCACATGTGATTAGTTTGAGAAATCTTTTCGGAATTAATTCCATGCAGCAATTTTTCACGTAAGAATTCGTCATAAGTAAATGCAAAAAAGTAGCTAAAATGATTCAAATTTAACCAGTTAATATTAGATTAATACCAAAAGTTTAAGAGTCTCAAAGTACATGTAAATCTACGTTTTGTTCCCACTTTAAAATCTGCATTTTCTACTTTAAGATAAACAAACTCCCACGTTACTTCTAAAATACAATGTATACTTTTCCCTTCAAAATATTTGTATATTTTTTATTCGTTTGTTTTTCACTTTCTTTGAATTTTTCGACTTATTCTTTAGGATTAGTTTTGTTTCCATTTTAAATATTGTCCCTCGCTTTTATTTTAAATGGGGAATATTAATTTAGCTCTGTTTGTTCGTTCGTCTGTATGTCACTCTGTTTTTTCATTTCTATTTATCATGAAGTATAAATTTTACAGCGAACTATTAAATAAAAAATTCCTGAACACTACTTTTGATTAAGCACTAAAACCCCCTACCCCTTTTTTTTGCGGGAGATAAATAAACGTTCACAACAAGTGGGAGACACAACCTCATTAAATAAGTCCATAAGGTTTTGTTTCGGCTTGTGACACGATGGCGGTGTTTTTCTTTAAAGTTTACTATTTTGCATTAGTAGCACATGATTTCTATTTGATAAAGTGATGTTTTTATGCAAAAACAAATTATTCATACTCGATAAATTATCATTCTAATTCCAAAAGATGTTATTCTAAAACATTTTTATTGCAACTCACTAACACATCTGTAAATATTATGAAAATATTTGACGTGCTTACAAATAGATCATAAAATATTTACATTTTTCAGTGTCTTTGCCTGTGATAACACTACGTATCGATTTTGTACTTATACAGTCCAATATCTTCACATGACGAATAATTTCGGCGCCAGCGGGGTCATATTATTCATATCTAAACATTTAATCGTACAATTGCTGAAAGTTTTATAAATATAAGTAATAAGGAATCATTCTTTGAATATTATGAGGTGATAATTTCGGTCGGGACGTGATAAAATCTATCATTAAGCCCTTCGGGCATTATTGGATTTGACACGCCTTGACCAAAATCATTACCTCATAATACTCAAAGAATGATTCCTTATACCTTAAAGAAACGTAGAAGAGTTTCTAATTTTTGTTTTTTTTGGGTTTTTTTTATTTGAGAGAGAGAGAGAGAGAGAAAGAGAGAGAATTTGTTCATGGGAACAAGTCAAAAATCTTAATACCAGCAAAAAAGTTATTACACATACAGGTATACGAAAATAATCTTACAGGTCTATAAAAAGCCTGATACCAATTCATATAATAGTACTCTCTTTCCATAGTATTTTGTGTTCTAAACCTCCAAGAACTTGTTAGAGTGAAAAATGATTAATCAAACCTGACCTTTTTAAAGTTATTATTATCCTTCACAACATTTACTACATCGAGTTTCGGACTAGTGGGCCTTCGGACTAGTGAGCCTTCGATTTTTATGAACCTTCGGGCCACCGGGCAGACTCTTTGGACGGGTATGTTGATTTGTTATTTGCTTTCAGAAATAAATTATAGGGGCCAAATAATGGCAAAAAATGATGTTTTTTGGTTTTGTTTTTGTTATTTTTTTAAACCTGTTTCCTAGAACTCCTTCTACATTTTACACATTATTCAAATCATCTCTTAGAAAAAAATTAATGGTGTCTTGGAGATGCACAACAAGACTTCGGACATTTAATTTTTATCTCGGGGTCATTTAAATGCTGAAAAAATAAGGGTTTGTTTTGGAAAAAAAACTGGTTTAAATAACGTTAACCTTTTAAGCATAAGTTAAACTAACTTTTGAAATATGATTATAGATGTCCTGTTGATGTGTGATAAGGTTTTAGAAATTTCATTTTTCCTCTCCCAGTTTGGGGGTGAAATGAAACATGATTTTCACAATAATTTGATTTTAAGGACATTAATGTACATCTTTCATTTCTGAGGTATGGAATCCTGGAATGGAAACGAAATTAGAATGGTGTTGATTGGTAAAACTGGATCGGGGAAAAGTGCCACTGGAAATACCATTCTTGGAACAAAACACTTTAAGTCGTCTGTGTCAGGGTCATCTATCACAAGTAAATGTTCGCAGAAATCTGCTGTCCGTTTCAGCCAAAAGATTCTCATTGTTGACACCCCTGGTATATTTGACACAAAACAAACTAATAAGAACATTCAAAAGGAAATTTTGAAATGTATTAGTATTTCATCACCAGGTCCACATGCATTCATTTTGGTTCTTAACATTGCAAGATACACAGAGGAAGAGCAGAAGTCCGTGCAACATTTTGTAGATTCTTTTGGAGAAAATATCTTCAAATATTTTATTGTTGTTTTTACAAGAAAAGATGATCTTGACGAAGAAGGAAAAAGTTTAGAAGATCATATCAAGAGTGTTCCTCCGAATCTCCATGCATTTATTGAGAAATGTGGGAATAGGGTTATTGCATTTAATAACAGACTTACGGGGAAAGAAGGTGACGAACAAGTGAAGAAACTTTTGTCAATGGTTTTTGAAATTGTAAAAAGAAATAAAGATGAGTGCTACATAAATGAAATGTACGTTGAGGCAGAAAAAATTATTCAGGAAAGAGAAGCCACATTACGCAGAGAAACAGAAATGAAACGAGAGAATGAAATTCAAGCGATAAAAGATAAATTATTCCAGGAGTTTCTTAAAGAAACAGCAAAACACAACGCCCAGACAGCTGAAGAGAAGCAACGATGGAAAGATGAATTTATCAAAAATCAAGAGATTCAAAGGAAACTAATGGAGCAAACAGAGAAAGCAAAAATGAAATATAAACTGAAATTAGCAATGCTGCGAGATAATACTCGTTTCGATATTGAAGAGGAAAATGAAGGTGTCCTAAACAAACTATGGAGTGGCTTAAAATTAGTACTTCCTGGTTATTTTTCTCAATCAACGGATTGAAATTGGAGATTACAGTTTTACTAGATCGTTGAATGTGTGTGTATGCATGTATGCATGCGTGAAAAATGAACTGGAAATCAAGAATTCAGACCAAAAGACTGAATATCAGTAAATCAAATTCAAAAGAAATAAAACTATTATATATTAATTAATTTCTGATACGGAATATCGCTTTGGTTTTGTGCAGTTTCTTCTTGTTCTTGTTCTTGTTCTTCTTCTTCTTCTTCTTCTTCTTCTTCTTCATACATTTACGAGCAATGTCATTTTAATGATTGTTTACATTTTGTCGAGGCAATTTGTCAAAAACTATTTAGTCACTTCCGATCCTAATTTTCTGACGATTTTCAAAACTTTCATGACCGATAATGAGCAGAGCATTTCTAAAAAAACTATTAAAGATGTACACCAACCTTTGTTATATTGTCAATTTTCATATCACAGACTGAAAATCTATTTCTAATAATTACAGAATGTTATCATGTAGACCGTTGAAAATAATTAAAATAATGTTTCTTTCGATTCTATTTCAGGCAAAGTGGTTACTATGACTACTTTACAATCATATTATAATCTTTACAGCGTACGTTTAAAATTTGACATTTAACAACTGTTATAGTAACAAAACTAAGACATGGCATGTATTGAAATGCTTTTAAATTGGCTGATTTTGAAAGATTGTCATTCATAATTTTAGCAAATGTGTTTAATGATATCTGTGAAAAACATTTTATCATGTACCCCAAAAAAGGAATGCTATGCAACAAAAAAATAAATTGTTGTTTTGAAGCATAAAAATAACGCAACAATTCTTAATTTTAAAGAAAAAAAAATCATAGAAAACGGCAATTTTTCTCAGTAAAATTCTGGTATTATTTAGCTGCGTTAAATTGAAAAATAAAAAAATATAATTTTTTGATATAAAAAAAAATCTTGAATTTTCAGAGTGTTACCTCATAACGGTTTTCATTTTTAAGTTCTTTTTTACACAACCATAGCAGTGGCTGAAGATATATTAAATGAACGTTTTTGTTCGATTTAAAATAAGATAAAGAAGAGAATTTTAAGGATTTCTGTTCAGTTACTATGGAAAAACTTTGCAACTGAGCGTTTCTTCACAGTACTTTCAATTTGATTTTGTGTGAAAGCAGACAGTTTTATTTCAGAATACATTTTTTCCTGAAAAGTCCAAACTTTTGGTTATTGCTCATAATTAGCCATCATATCAGCTTTGAAATACTATTTTTTTTTAAATTTTTAACCTCTGTTGCCCTGGCAACATGACCACATAACAGGTAGTACATTGGATCAACTGATCAATTTTAATTCTTACATGAAATTGATATCGAAAAGAGCTTTTATATGACATCAGAATTTTGAGCGGGCTCTTCAAAATATGGGTCCCGGGGATTATTTACGCATGGGGGAAATTTACACTAAGCTTAAAACCGTGTAAAATACCCCCGCACGCATGGTAAAAAAATCAAAAGTTTAGTGTGGTAAATCACGCATTCGAGTATTTAACACCCACGCGTATTGTTTGACTATAGAAAACGCGTACTGTGTGGGTTGGCGAATAAAAACTTTGAAAATGCTCATTATTGCAAAAAATATGTCAAAAATTATTTGTACATTTGTGTCTGTAATGCATTTTGTGGGTTTGGTGGTTACTGCATTTTTGACATCAAACATCTCAAAAGAAAATGGAATATTTGTAAATCTTTGGTCAAAAGAATAAGTAACGTCATTTGGCCTTCATGGTTTTCCTTTACTACCGTATGTCTGAAGAGACATACGGAAAAAAAATGAAGGCTTCGAAGAAATAACCTTATGATTCTCGAATAAAAGTGAGCAAATAAGATGTCAAGTGAGATAGTGCCGTCTTAAAATTGTAAAGTGAATGGCACAAGAGACTAAGCGTGATAAATAGATGAGGTATTTTGATAAACTGTGCATTATTGACGTCATGTTTTTGACGTTAACGTGCTCCGTGGTGATAAAACATGCTGTTTTTAAAATCGGTTACAACAACTCCTTTTCATCAAATGGAATGACACTTTACTTGTCAATAAAATAAGTGTTGGTGCCTAAATTAATCTGTTAGTTTTAACTTTTATAAAAAATATATAATAGACAGCCACTGAGCCACGTTGTCGTCGTGTATTTTGACTGACCCTCGTACGGTATATTTTCCTTATATGGTACGTAAACAGGAGTGTTAAAATGCCAGAATACCAAATTTTGAGGGTTTTATTAATATTAAAATGGAAAAATATGATAAAAAGCAATGTTACATGGAAGCTGCTCAGAATACCATTTTCGATACTGTTACCTTATAATTAAAAATTTTGTTTCATGACCCCGATAAAGAGATAAAGGGTCAGACCAAAAACTTCTTTTTTTCAAAATCTAGACAACTAAAGAACGGTAAAACAAATTTCTAAGGACTTGTTATAAAAATGTGATTGAAATGCCAAGAGATTTTAATTGACATAACGATAATTGAGTTTGTCCTTCATATAAAGGCACTGTATTCTTAAATCTATTTTTCTAAATTGATCAATATTTTTTTTTACACCTTAGAGAAGAGAAAATATTTAATTTTGTTTCTTGCTTTAAATTCAATGTGCAATATAAATGATTTATTTTATATCATTAAAAATGTAGAAGTATGCAGAAAAACAAAATTGAACATAGAAACATGTATATATTTTTTTAAAATGTCATTTAAAAGAAAATGTTTTTAAAAGAAACTTTAATAGTTCTTCATTATATTGTTCAAATATCGTTCGTAAGATCTCGTTGCTTGCAACGAAATTGCATTTTTATGCCCATCTATACATTTTATGCCTATCCATTTATCTTTGAGTTTGCTAATAGTGCATATATCATTCACTTACTTTAAATTCTAAAGTTTTATCTTTGTTCTGTAGACAGTTGGTTTTTAATATGCAGCTAAATTGGTATTGACGTATTTTGTCGTTTATTAATACCGAATCATAGAAACTAACCCCAATTAACTACGATACTTCTAGGGGGATTTCCCAAACAAACATAAAAAAAACTTATTTAACCTATGATATGACAGGTACTGTGAGATCTCCTTTGCAATAATAAAAAAACAATGTTACATAACGTTGTTTGAGTATCTAATATTGTAAGAAAACACAAATGGGAAGTTCAGCAATCAGCAAGCATTGACAAGATGATCTCTTCTTGATGATAACATGTAAAAATTAAAATGCCATTTAAACATTTCTGCCTTAATTCAATGACAGTTGGATTCTGCAATAGAAAAGACAAAGATGGAGGTGGTGTGTGTACAATAATTCTAATATAAATACAGTTATCTCGATCTAGATGGGACTGTTTTTAAAAAAATCGAGATATCTAAGTATTCGAGATATTGAGGGTAAAATACTTAGAAAATAAGTAGTAGGGACTTACAAATCACTTCGACATATCCATTGTATTCGAGATATTAGTGTTCGAGATATTGAAGTTAAACTGTAGAAGTTTTAAAAATTATGCATCAATTAATTGAATAAGCTAAGATATCTTTAATTGATTTAACGTAGCTCGCGGGTTTGCTGACGTCACAATAGGATTCGACGTAAAGAGTTGACCGTCATAGCAAACTCATACATTTTTTTTAAAAATGACAAATGATTTCTAGAAATATAAAAGGAAATATTTCAAAAAGCTTAAATGCAGTTAATACAAACATTTATAATTATCAAGTGCTAAAAATTTAAAGACTTGACATACGTTGTCAGATTTTGTTCTATAAGGTATTAGTGTGCGCTGGAACTCTTCTATTTAAAATCATATTTAGACAAGTAAATAAATTGAACCGTATGCATTAACTTTGCTTCTTATACAATTATAACTTCTGTATTTTCAACTACCAATCTAACTATTAAAATTGTTTTCGCTTTAGCTAATTATCGTATACGATTACAAACTTCTTATGGCAAAAGTTGTGTGGTAATTATATTTGTATTGATTGACTCAGAGTTTCATGAAAAGAAAAATTAGCCATTTTTCTTCTCTTCACAACCTTACATTAATTGCATTTGTGCATTCGATAACATTCATAATAATGTCTAATTAGTATTTACAGTCATGTTCTTGTATGATTGTGTTAATCAGCTGGTCTTGTCAATCAACGCATTTTCGTTTTTTGGTTCTCTGGCGTAAGAAAATGATGACGTCGGGCTAACGTTACGTTATAATGAAACTATAAGGTTTTGTGAAATCTTTTAAATCTTTAAAGTTGATTTGCAAAACATTGGCCGAAAACACATATTGATTATTTTTTATGAATTGATTCAAAATTATCTCTTCTGTTATTGTGTTGAGTTTAATTAAGTTCGTCTAAATCGTTTATAAGTTTGGAGCATAGTTTTGAAATGCGTTTCCCGACTAAGATATTCATTTTACTATATATTTCATTGAAATGGCGTTGCTTGATTTTATTAGCAACACTGTGTTTGAAACACGATAATATTATTACCACGCAGAGGAATCTCAAATAAATTTTAAGAATAAAACTATGAAACCTAAGGATCACGCGGACAAATTTTCAGGGTAGGTTTTCTCACAAGCAGTAAACTCGCGAACTACCTTAACAGATGCACATGCATCAAATTGAATTTAATGACAGGTAGCCAACAAAACAGATTCAAAATACACAAACCCACAACATAATACAAGATACAATTCATAAACTACCAAAAAAATGTGTAACTAAGCACAATGGTGTAACAAACCACACAATAATGGGAGGCAGTACCAAAAATACCTAAAATTACAAAATAATTCAGACAGAAGCAGACATGATCTAAACAACACATTCATAGATGTAGTAGCAGATCTGATCTAAACTATTATCAATAATTTGGTAGCTATCATTCGTGATGGTTGCAGACGTGATCTAAACAAAAAAAAAAATGGCCATGGTAACAGACATGATCAAAAGTACACATCAGTGGAGAAACATTTAGTAGTAAACATAATCTACAAAATAAAAAAGTAGGGGATGACAAAATTTAACTGAGCTACCAATCAATTAGTGTGGCAGCTGATAAAAGTCAGTTCTGTTGTCATAAGCTTATTCATTAATTAAAAAAAAAGTTATTGTCAAATACATCACATACATTTGAAATCCATGTTAAATATAGATTAAAAAAAAAGTCGTGGCTATACGTAAGTATTGTAACGTAAGTCATTGTCTAGAAATATTAGTATCAGTTAATTTAGATGAAAATGACAATAACAAACTGTCAACGATCTCAATTGTACATTCCTTAATACAATCATTTAACAAGTTAAATATTCAATTTATCTTTTCAAAATCTGAAAATTCGGAGATGAGGTGTTTGATAAAAACCGGTCACCGATAAAAACCGGTCACACTCAAAACTAGATGCCTTACTCCCTTGAGTCAATTAAATAAGGTTTTTTGTTATAGCTTTGATATCGTTTGTAGGTAACTCAGCCTGGAAAGGTGTTTTACGCTTACATGTACCTGCCGGAAAAAAAGGACAAGAAATATAAAAATAAACGCAATTTTGAAGAGGTTGACATTTTCGTAACTGTGGTATGATATAGCCAATGCAGGCCTGACATATATTGTCAAGTTACGTAATTAGAAATACCACATAAGAGATGAATTTGTAAGTGTTATGCAATAATCAATGACACCAAAAATAATCGAAATCATAAAAAAATAATTGATTTCAATTCAATTTCTGATATAATACATTTCTACATTTAGCTACTAAAGGCCCGGTTTTGGGTCCAGAATAACCGTCTAAGAGAGTTGGATGCTCGTTGCCATTTAAGGATATATTAACCTACTTTAAATGATACATGATCAACACGACAATGCTATGCGCACGGAAAGGAGCATAAACCGACTGGTAACACGTTTATCAATCATTCTTTAGAGAAGTTAATTTAAAAGTCAACAATTTAATAGCAAAGTGATGATGATACATATCTTGTATTTACTTACGTTTTAAAAAACAACATTCGATTAATCCAACAATTATAATGACTCCATTCACCACCAATACCATGCCGTAGACATCAATTCTATGACACACTATATCATCGTTTTCTGTTTCCCTGCAAATATATTCACATATAATGACAATTTAACTTTAAAAAGGATGTAATACAAGAGGATCATGGGCCACACCGCTCACCTGAGCAACAATAGGCATAATAAAATCAGCTTAATGTAGTCATAATACAAAATACATGTAGATCCTGTATAAATAAAAATCCATTTTCCCTTGGATATTCTTATGTTTATGATCAAGTCCCTTTTATAACAGGATGATTTTATTGTCATATCACATGTTGAGCATCGGAGTTATCAACAAGATCCTAAACAATTGTTTGTATATGGGATATAAACCTACATCAAACCCAGAAATCCTTGTGAGGCCCAAAAATCATCCAGGGACTAAAGTCTAAACAATTTTAAAGACTCAGCAATTTGTCAAAATGTTTGCATAAAATTAAAGTAAAACCATATATTATAACATTTCAGTTCTTGTGATTTAAAATGTTTTCCTTTGTAAAACTGGATCCCATGTGGACCCACCCTACTCCTCAAGATATGGATTTTAACGAGTTTGAATCTACGCTAACTTAGGTTGCTTTCAATAAAGTTACAGCTTTTCTAGGCAAATGTTTTTTGAGAAGATTATTAAAGGTTTTTATATATTCCTATGTAAAAAATTGCCCCCCCCCCCCTTGTGTGACTCTATTCTGCCCCTGGTGATTATGATTTGAACAAACTTGAATCTACCCAGTCCCTACCTGAGGATGTTTTCACATAAGTTTTAGCTTTTCTGGCGATTCAGTTTTTCAGAAAAAAGGTATTTAAAAATTCAACTCAATATATTGATATGTAAAAAATAAATCCCCATTGCGGCCCCACCCTACCCCAGGGGATCATAATTTGAAGAAATGTGAATGTGCCCTACCTGAAGATGCTTTCACACAAGTTTCAGCTTTTCTGGCCATTCGGTTTTTCAGAAAAAAGGTAGTTCAATATTTATCTCAATATATTCCAATGTAAAAATGTAACCCCCATTGCGGCCCATCCTATCCCAAGAGAACATTATTTGAAAAAAAACAAACTTGAATTTACTCTACCTGAGGATGCTTACACACAAATTTCAGCTTTTCTGGCCATTCGATTTTGAAGAATAAGATTTTAAAAGATTTACTCTATACAATGTATATTTTTAGATAAAAATTCGACTCCCAATTGTGGCCCCTATCGTACCCACGGGGGTCATGACTTTCAAAACTTTAAATCTACACAATCGGAAGATGCTTCCACACAAGTTTTAGCTTGTCTGGCCATTTGGTTTTTGGGAGAAGATTTTTAAAGATTTACACTCTATATACATGTATTCCTATGTAAAAATTCAACCCCCATTATGGCCCCATCCTACCCGCGGGGGTCATGATTTTCACAACTTTAAATTTACACTACCTGAAGATGCTTCCACATATGTTTTAGCTTTCCTGGTCAAATGGTTCTTGGGAAGAAGATTTTTGAAAAATTCTCATTTTTTTTTTCAATAATTCCTAATTATCTCCCCTTGAAAAAAACGTGTGGTTCTTAATTTTCACAACTTTGAATTCCTTCTGCCTTAGGATTGGATGCTTTGTGGTAAGTTAAGTTGAAATTGGCCTAGTGGTTCTGGAGAAGATTTCGAAAATATGAAAAGGTTACTGACGGACAGGCAGACGACAGACACAATGTGATCAGAAATGCTCACTAAAACTTTCAGCTCAGGTGAGCAATAAAATATTTTGTTTTCCTTCGGACTGAAATGTTACACTTTCATTGGTGTAAACATGGCACATGACTGCCTCATATATCTCTATGTAGGTTCGGTGAGAATTAAATTTTTAGGCAATGTGGCCGTCATTGGCCGACGCTTCGCCTACTCATTTCGACATTTCATATTATTTAATACAGAAACCGCATGCCGTAAGTTCTTAAAATATTTGGAGTAGTTGCCCTTTGAAATTCTTTAAAATTAGAGTAGTTGCCCTTTGAATATTGACGTCACATTGTTGTGTCTGGAGCAGAACTTAAAATGGCAGCGTCGAAATTTGCTCAAATCTCTGCAGAGGAAAGGATGAAAACGTTTAAAATTGAATAGCAACAAAACATTGTAAGTAAACATTGGAGAAGCCAAGGTTTTTAAAGAGTATTTGAAAGGTGAGATTGATAATTTTGAAGAGTTTAAATGAGTTAAATTGGACGAGATGTTAGGCAACTTGTACATGGGTTTGCGTATATCATTGCTTTTTGTTAATAAATATGTCACTTGATAGTCCTCGGGAAAACAAAACACTTATTAGGTTATTTACTGACTCACTACTGAAATATATTGGGTTGATCAATCTCATAGATGGCGAGGCGTAATAATGTCATACTTAATTGAGTAACATTATAACACAATTATAATAATAATCCAAAAAAATCAAAATATGTGATAGAAAATTTCATTTAAGCATCCTTTTAAAATAGAATACAAATAAGACAGAATACCAGGTATGACAAAACACATGCGAAGTCAGTATAAATACTTTATCTCATTTATTGAAAAAAAAATGTTAAATAATGAAATTCCTACAACAAACCTTGTATGATACAACCCGTTCATTGTTGTTTCTTCAAAATTAGTGGTTCTAAAAGTTTCATTTGTGGGACTTTCATATGCTTCATTAAATGCTGAAACGACATTCGTTTGTTCCGTTGAAGTCGGGAATGTTGGCGCCTTCATGGTTGTTTGAACACATTTCGAATCTAGCAACAAATTTTGTGAATATAAAAATGCGCATTTAACGTATTTGAAGAATAAGGAATCATTCTTTAAGTATTATGAGGTGATCATTTTGGTCGTGGTGTGATCAAATCCGATAAAGCCCAATGGGCTTTATAATAAATTTGATCAGGCTCATAAATTATCTCCTATTAAAGATATCTCCTAAATTATTTAAATTAAAATTAGGAGATTATCTCCTAAATATTTACATTTTCAAATGTCTTTGTCTGTGATAACATTACGAATCAATTTTGAACCCTAAAACCCAATAACTTCATAAAACATGAGAGACACAAAATGGGCGTGTCTTATAGCATAACCGAGAGACGGTATTGGCTGCGCCGCGCAGCAATACATAGCATGTGCTACACGAAAAAATAGTGATTTTAAATAATGCTGTTTTAAAGTGTACAAATTGGAAATAATGTAAAGATAAGTAATAAGGAATCATTCTTTGAATATTATGAGGTGATAATTTCGGTCGGAGCGTTGTCAAATCTATCATAAAGCCCTTCGGGCTTTATTGGATTTGACCACGCCCGGCCGAAATTATAACCTCATAATACTAAAAGAATGATTTCTTATTCCTTAAATAATTCATTAATTTTTATTAGTTACATTATTTTCAGCAGTTGTTCCATTAGATATTGAAATATATGGATTTCAAAATCATATTCATAGTTATTTCTTTTTATTATGCATAACCCGCTTGCGCCTCAACAGAACGTCATTTGTGTCATTGATAAAATGCATGGGACTATAAGTCATATATTATCAAATATTTACATTTCGTTGTCTGTGATACATGTAACACTACGGATCGAATTTGTAATTACAAATTCGATCTGTAGTGTTACATGTATCACAGACAACAAAATGTAAATATTTGATAATATATTAGTATTTACATGTACATGTAATAAAGAATTCATCTTACATTTTAACGATTCATCTGAGCTATAGATACTGGGACACTCAGGACAAGGGTTGAAATAGTCCACGATGACACGACCAATTCCTTCTTCAAATACCGCGCAGTAGTGACCTTAAATTAAATTGGTAAGTTCAATTTCATGACCATGACGTTCTTAAATCTTACAGGTTACATGTAAGACACTGAACGACGTGTTAAATGTCACATCGAAGAAGTCAAATATATGTAACATAAAACGTTTATAGCTGATATATCTTAGAGCAGATAGGTTCTCTTATAAACAAATCAAATTAATTATTGACTTCCCTCCTAAATAGGATATAAGACATTAATGAGAATTGGTACGACCTTTCGTTGAAGACGGCAGACTTTCATGTACTGTAAAACGAGAAAATATGGCGCACTACAAATTTTAGCGCCTTTGGCGCAACTGCTCTTGAGCGCTAAAATTAGTAGTGCGCCAACGATTTTCCATTTGTATTAAATATCTTTAAGTTACAAAACAATAACTTCAGTCTTCCTAATCCTAAAAGTTTGCGCTTACATACATGTAATTATGAACGGTCAATTCTGTTTGTGTACACTACACAATTACACAGGTAAAAAGCATGAGTAATCGAGTAAGCTCTGCCAAAAATTAATATAACTTTATTGCTTATCATTAACTATCATTAGCACCTTCAAAACTGGGCTTCGATCTCCCCGTGTCACTTCTATTTAGTGCCTCGAGGTCAAAACGTGATCAAGCGTGTCGATTGTCCACGCTGACAATCCATAATTGATTAACTTCTAGCTTTCTGAATAGTTGATTTAAAAATAATTAGACGATACCTCCGTTTGTGTTATTTTAATTCAAAACTACTGTGAAAAAGATACGCTCATTGGAAACTTACTGTTAGCATTCGATTTCCCTCACTTTAGTTTCGGAACTCTTCTAGTGTTATCTTAGTCGGTACGTTGGATTGAAAGTCCGATAACTCAACCTTGTTTACCAGCAAAAACTTACACATCATCGGCAATAATTGGAAGTTTTGTATCTATTTACTGATGTTTTGAGCAAAACTAATTTAATATTGTTCTTAACAGCAGTTTACCATGTAGGCAAGTTAGAAATCAAAATCGTTGTGTTTACGTGCTTGAGTGACACATAATTAAATTTGAACGTAACCATGGTTCAAACAAGAACATATTTTATTTAGCCTTTTTTTAAATAAAATGTGCGTGCGCTAAAATATAATTGCGCCAATGTATTGGCACATGCATTTGCGCTAAAATACGTATGCGCCAAATTTTCTCGTTTTACAGTATCTGTTTGTCAAAATTGAGAAATTTCGGCAAACAAATTGCTTTTGTGTGTTCTCAGGTTATTGAATTTAGCTGGCTAGATTATCAAAAACCTACCCATCAGATCTACCTTAATTTGTTAGGTTGTTAAGCTATAAAGCATCAATTAGTAAAGAAAAGAAAACCAAATAAGTTTTAACTTTTAAACTTAAGTAGCTCCTATATCTTTATCCAGAGCTCTTCTTCTAAAGGAGATCAATGCAGTCTAAAAATGACCATGACCATACAGCCGTCTTAATGTTATATCTTTGAACAACATAAATGGTATATAAATATCAATGCAAAAAAGCCATTAAACGGAATTATTAAAATGTCATCTTCGTATTGATATCTCTTCTACATCATTTATCCACACTATCTACATGTACCTGCTATCAGACATCTTGGAGCGCACACCTCTACAAGTTCCCCTTCAAATCGTACACAATAATAAACCAATGGCTCCTTCTGACATTGTGGGAAGCTTTCACATTTCTTTTTGCTTGATCTCTCTAACAAAATATCATTATTTTCTGGACAGGTGAATACGTTTTCAAGCATTGCTTGGACTCCATGACATCTGTCGTTCTATAATCAGTGTTGCAAATATATATGAATGTTGAAAAGACAAAATCTGTACATTTTATTATAACCACACCCCCACCCCCCCCCCGAATTATATGAGTAGACTTTCCAATTTTCTTTGTTTCTACATATATTGCTACTCTTGAGAATTTATTCATATTGTTCGTGTCTACGTGTATCTGAGTTTGTTCTTCCTTATTCATTGGATAATTAAAATAGGACGTAGATAGATGGCAATAAAAATAAACTTACCACAGAAAATCTCCTCTGTCTATGATAGATGTCCAGTGTTTCCACGTTATGAATTATGATGGAACACAGGGCACAGACACATAGTGCTCTTCTTATTTCTGACATGCACTGTCACAGGATAATGAAAGCATGTAATTAGCTATTGACTTGTGATGGGTTTAAGAGACAAAAACAAAACTCCTTTTGGGTTAGACAAATTTCTTATTTCCTGTACTATGTTGTTTAAAGGGATGATTTTATCTTTAACCACTTTACGAATACAATATGTTTGTCAACACAATGTGTCCTACATTTAGTGGGCCTGAATCACATTTTTGGTATTTGTAAAAATAAATATCATGAGTAATTTAACATTATAGATAATATGAGTCATGAAAGCAACAACAAACACCGATAAATCATATAAAGCAAATAGACAAGGAACATGATGAACAAACATTTACTAATGCATATGGTCGATCAAGAATGGTGAGCAGGGTAACTCCTTGGCACAATGCCACCTCACCCCCTTATGAAACAATGCATTTTTTAAAACAGTCTAGAATTTGTGTGCGTGAATGTTGAAGCAAACTCACTGTATATGTAATGTATACGAAATAATAAAACAATATATAATACAAACATGATTTGATCGTATTTGTAATCACGGAAAACTAATAATTGATTTATATAAGATATATATTTTAATCATATAGCTATTATTCAAAGTAAAAAGATTTGAAACTCTCAGGTCTCTTTATATAATCTTTATTATCATTGATATAGTTTTTGACAACCAAATAATATTTATAAGCTTCTATTTTTTAGAACGTTTATTTGAGGCAAAATTATGATATGATCATCCTTTACAATTCTAATATTCAAACAGACGTACATTTTTTTGTTTGGCTGAAATAGAAAAGAGCAAAAGAATAGCTCTTCGTTCAATGTTTGGGCTGTAGAAAAAATATAGTTACTAGTTATTAAGGACATGGAGGTTATTCGATCATAGAAGTGTGTTTAGATTCTTCATCTCAATTGAAAATATCAAACTCCGTTTGGACGATTAAAAACATTATAATTTAAGATGTGTTTAATGTGTTCCTTTTAAAAAGTAATTAAGAAGTGACTATACATTTTAAGTAACAAAAACATACCAAACAATCTTTAAGCTTGTCAAAATTTCTGACGCTGATTTCCCTTATGTCTATTTGTATGCATATACCTGTATTTGACTCTTACAAGTGTGTGCAAGCAGGTTGTTTCGTTGTTTTAAAACATATCTTTAAAAAACTGAGAAAAAGAAATAAGATTTAACTGGCATTTCTGTCAAAGGGAAATTGCATCTGAACAAATGTTATGCTTTAACTCAATCTAAAACATTCTAATATATTAAACTTGCATCCCAACAATCTGTTGGAATTCCCATGGTTATCAATTGTGCCCCATTGTTAGCAGGCCTATTTTTGTATTCATATGAAGCAGAATTTATTCAAAAACTTGTACGTGAAAAAAATAAATCACTCGCTGTGGCCTTCAACTCAACATTCAGGTATATCGACGACGTATTATCAATTAACAATTGTTACTTCCATACCTACGTTGATTCGATATATCCCAGTGAACTTGAAATAAAAGATACCACAGAGTCTGCATCATCTGTTTCATATTTGAATATTTTACTGGAAATGGACTTTTATGGTAACCTAACAACAAAACTGTATGATAAACATGATAAACGTGATGAATTCAATTTTTCTATAGTCAATTTTCCTTACTTATGTAGCGTTATACCTTCATCACCTGCGTATGGTGTTTTTGTCTCTCAGTTAATTCGATACGCAAGGGCATGCTCTTCGTATGAACAGCAAGCTACTGACAAACAAGTTGATAAAACAGGACTATCAACCGTCTCGTTTGAAGTCATCTTTGTGTACGTTCTATGGTCGATACAACGACCTTGTCAGCAAATACAATCTTTCAATGGGTCGCATGCTGACTGACGTTTTTCATACTAATTGTTAAACCATGATTAATTCTCTAATTGTGTACGGACATTTCCGTTTTTCCCGATTACGACAAAGAGCACACGGCGGGTGTGACCGGTTAGCAGAGGATGCTCACTCCTCCATAGCACCTGATCCTACCTCTATTTTTTAAGAGGTCCGTTTTTGCTCTGCTCCTGTTTTGTATTTTTTCTTTGGACTTTTGAATATGAACACTGTTCGTTATCACCACATGTCACACAACTACATCAATTTATCCTTTGAAAAATATTTACTATCAGTTTTAAATGTTTTACATGTTCAAACACTTATACCACACTTTTGCTACAATCTTCAATTCAATTCACTCCATTGTTATTGTTTAGTAGTTGTGCATTTGATGTGGAATAACGGCTATTTTTTATGACGTTCTTTGTGAAAAAGTGAACGACGAAAAACTTCCCAGCACAACAATAGCTTACGGTATTTAGATTAAGATTAGCTGCAATAATGTAGCCCTCTCCCGATTTTTTTTTTTTTTTTTTTTTTTTTTT
>WFKH01011925.1:25694124-25715627 GCA_016163765.1 Magallana hongkongensis | reverse complement strand
TTTTTTTTTTTTTTTTTTTTTTTTTTTGGGAGAGGGCTACAACTCCATATGTTCACTGTAATGGTGCAAGTGCGGGAGTGATTCACTCCCGCAACGGTTTCGGCTCAAATCGTATTTAGATGACAATAACATTTGCATTTCTTACCTGGACTCAAACATTGTAGTTGTGTATGGCATAAATTAATCCAAAAACATCATGTATAGTCCATATAGCGGTCATTTTCCGTGTATATCAACAATGCAAGTTGAATTTGTCCGCCATGTTTACTGACCTTGATCGGTTTTATTTTGGGACAGCCAATGAGAATTCAGGAGCGGATCTTGAACTGAACATAGGAATTCCCCTATTTTAAACATAATTAACGCGGTAAACATGGATTTACCATTATATATCATTTCCTTAAATTGTATTTAGTGATCGAACGAGGTAAGATCGCTTATTTACACTGACATTCATGTTATCAAGCCCATCAAAACTTCAAGCGAAAATCCCATAAAATCACGCGAGAACTGTCATGGCTGCTGAAAAAGATGACTGGTAAACATGCTGCTGTGTTTTATCTGGTTTTGATTTATATACGGTTAGTTTGTTCAACCTGAATTAAAAAATCATTTTATCTACAGAAGGTCAAGAATAAAATGATCTTTTCAGACCGAAGTCAGCCGCATTAAAAAAATTTTTTTGCACCATTACGGAGATCCTATGGAATTGTAGCCCTCTCCAGTAAACATCAGATATATAAAAACGGAGAGGGCTACATTATTGCAGCTAGATTAAGATAAATCAAGATAGATACTTCATAAACCATTCAATGTTAAAATGATTACAAAAATATATTTCCATTACAACGACAAAACATCTTCACTTCTTCTTACATAATATGTTACCTGTGTTTTAAGACAATTTTTAGCAATGTATTTTCCCCCACTGGGTATTATATTCTATTACTTAAGAAAATCGATCATGAAATTCATATTTAAACTGGCAAGCCAAAAAAAATTACGCCATTAAATAATCGACCAGTTCGGGTATTAGTATACATAATCCTCATTCCTTTTACTTTTATAAATTGTTTTAAAAAGCATTGATCAGCTATAGTTAATGTCAATATTAATTCACATAGTTATAATAAATAGTTTTCTCGTCGTTAAATGACGTTTTTGTGTACCCTTTATGTTGATTTAGCAAGGATTATAAAGCTACATTGAGATTACCAGATTTAAGGACTTAAACCGACTTGTCCCAGATATTTATGTACAGTTTACATGTAAATGTAGTTACCATGGTAATGTTTACATACATGTTTTTTAAAAGTGTCTGTATTTTCCTTCTGTGTAACGTTCTGATCAGAAAAAAACTAACATATTCTAACTCTCTTTCTATGGAGAATTGATTAAACAATATAAAGATAGATGTTAATATATTCTTTTAATTAAGTTTAGAATAGTAATGTTTCTTTAAAACATTAATCTTTGGGCTTAAGTAGGATATTTTCTCCTAAATCGACAGCTTTTCATCACACAATTCAAGACACAATTTTTAAACTAAAATAAGATCCAAACACTTTTAGTGGATGTGACTAAGAAAATAGTAATTTAGAAAAGAATAATGCGGTGTGCAGAGATTGATGTCATGTTTTGAATGTTTTTTTTTCTATTTGTTTTAAAATAAATTAAAAAAAAAAGTGCGTGCCATGTTATGATTTATATTCATGTACCCCCCCCCCCTCCTCACCACCACCACCACCAAAACCCCATCCGCGAATCAAAAAGCTTTCAAAATATTGTTGTTGCACTGTCCTAGTTTTCATGTGTTTAATAAACATTCTTTTTATTATAGATACATTGATGGGCAGCAAAATCTTTTGTAAAACCTGTACATGTACCTTCTTTAAAAACGTACATAAAAGGGATCCATTCCATTTACTAAATTTTATGTGAAGCGAAAGCTCAAGTCTTGGCAAAAACAGAAAATATTTTTTTCGGTTCAAATTTCGGATATTTGTAGGACTTATCAACGCTAAAAGGAAACAGTTGTAGTCTCGATTGGCATAGTTCAAATAGGTACAAAATTTGTAATATCTAATACAATAGACAGTTCTTACCCGATTCACCGTTATACATATGTAACTTTTAAAGCACAAAATTCGAATCAATTTTTATATTAAAGTATCGATATTAAGTGTGTAAATCGAACAATACTAACAATTGCTAAAATTCTTTTTATTTTCAATGTAATGGTATAAGAAGTTTATCTTTAAATGAAGACCTCGTCTCTTATGCTATTTATTTGGTTTATTTTGTTTTGAAATCTTGTGCTGACAAATAATGAAATGAAAGTAGAATATTTGATGTGTCAGTAAAAAGGAAAACCAAAACAATTACAATCATCCAATTTCTTCAGTACAAACTGTTAAAACGTGCTTCTAACTATAGGTAGAAAACAACCATGATATCACTTGCTAACAACGGTTGCTATATAACTAAGGCTAATCTGGAAAACCAAGATCTGAAAATAAATTCTAATACTTCTATTGAGACTATAATTAGAAATAATGAAAAGAATAGTTCATAATCAAAAATCTAAATTAGTTAAATGTTTTATAAGCATTGTTAGAACACTTACCTTTTTCACTGTCTTCATTGTTATGAAATACCGAAAAAATGATGATTATGACTCATTGTTTATGGTTTGTTATGCTTTGTCATCGGAGGTTACTATCAAAATCTGAAACAGCATGACGCTATCTTAATTAAAGGGACCTTGACACTATTTCGAAATGTTTCACTTTTTAAAAATTAATTATTAATGTGTTGAATAGTTTATATGGTTATTTTTAATCCTTCGTTAAAATTTGAAAGTCAAATATCAAGTTTAAAGCAAGATGCATACATAGTTAGAAATGTGGGTTTTTTTTTAACAAAGCTGTCTTGTTATTAATTTGTGTTGTATTGTTGTAGGTTTCGATGAAATGTAGTTTTTTTGTTGATTAAAGCATTTTATGAACACATTAAAACTGTAAGAATGGCGACATCAATCAACCTAACTTGTCGTTATATTACTAGGACCCTAAACCATATTCTTAATACAGTGGCGGATCCAGGATTTGTTGAAAGGGGGCCCGGGGCGGCCGGGGGTCTGGGGTCCGCCTTGAGGCCCCCAGTGGGTCCAGGGCAAAGCCCTGGTGGGGGCCCGAGTTTTGAGGTGTTTTAAGACACTTTTATGAGCTATTCTAGTTAGACTTGACATATTATAAGAATGATAAATAGCAACAAAAATTGATTTGACATTCTTTTTCTACACGTCTCTATATATTTTTAAAATTTTAATCACAAAAGGGGGGGGGGCCGACCCCGCCCCCTCTAAATCCGCCAGTGTAATATTTTTTGTTAGTTGTGATAATAATAACAATAGCTATAATGGTAGTCGTAGAGTGTTTCGTATAAGTGTTAAGTTTATATTGTTTTCCACAAGTCATTTTCTTAAAAGAAAACATGGTAATTGCATCTTTGTTTTCTTTTTTGATTTTTTTTCTTTGTTGTTGTGCTGTTATTGTTATTATTGTTAAGTGGTTAGCGTATACGCTAAACGCTTTATGTCATGTAACCAAAAACAGGAAGCTTTGCTAAGGCGCTACCTATGATAAATTAAAGTATTGAAAGTACAAAAATTTACTAGACTAGTTTGATGTACATGTATGGGCCCCTATTTAACAAGAATGACAAATTATCTCTATTTTGAACTAGTATAGCGATTATACTGTTTATTGAAGTTTACTGACTTTTGAGTTAAGTAATGAAACAAAATATTTAATGAAAACAGTTAAATCATTTACCGGATCAATACTTTGAAAGAAAAAACATATCGACAAGAGGAATATTTCAGTAAAATGCGTAAAACCTGAAATCGTCCTCAGGCCCCGCCGTCACCAACTTTTCTCAAGTCAATATTCAGCCTCAAGTCTGAGTTTTTACATCAAATTCAAGCGTTTCTTACAATGATTTGAGTTGAGGACAGAGCTGATTAATGTCAAAATGTTGGTGATGGTTGGGCCTGGTTCCATATGCATTAAAATTAGGTTCATTATCAAAATATTAGTAATTTTGTGGTGAAAACATGCATACCCGATTATGCATACTAAAATTTCATATAAAATACGATTATTAGTGGTTAATTACACGGGACTTCTTTATTAAGCGTAACGATTTTTTTTTCATTGCTGGAGATTGAACTCCTGCTATTTTTATGTAAACCGACTTGAAAGATGACTTGAATAATTTCATATGTCTTCTTATACTAGACACAAATTGAGTTAAACATTTAGTTGTATAAGAAAAAGGTGCAAATCCTAACAATAAGTAGACAATAAAAAAATAATGTTTTAGTTATTATTACAGATCATTTTATAGAGATAAATTTATAGATAAAACGCATTGGGATGCCACTAAAGTAGTGATATTGACTTGTCTTACAAAAACATTTTTCTAAGAGCCTGTGTTACATTAAAGGTATTTCTATACTTAAGTAACTTTTAGATTTAAAATAAACCAGCTGCTGTGTGAATATAAGTTATTAGATGAATGTGCGTTATAGTTTGTATTAAAAAATCAAGACGCTTTCATGAGACAAAAATGTTAACCCTACCGACCCTTGTCTATGAATCAGATATCTTCTTAACTTAATCTCCCAACAAATTAAATAGTTGCTAAACGATTTGCTTGGATGTTTAAACTTATGTGATATTTATTTTTCTTCCATGTACATTACGGGAGATCTTTTTGTTATCGTTAAAAGCAATGACAGTCCCAAAACTGAAGGAAAAAGTGTAAGACCAGAAACAGTACGGTAGGGTTAATTGTGCTGGAACCCCTCTTGTTAGTAAAAAGTGTTGTGTTGGCTAAATGTGCTGGAAGCCGGACAGTAGTGGAGTGTGTGATGTCGGTCTTACGCTGCACTTAGGTATCGATTTTGTGAACAGTATTACATCGAACATCCACACGATATCAATTTGCAGTATTGGAACTCCGAGACTCGCTATACAATGAAAATACCATTTACCGTTTTAAAAATAAAATTTATTGATTTTTTCATTCCTTTTATGGTTTTTGAGTCAGTGTTTACTTGAGCGAATATTACAAATTGTGCTAAATTTGTCATATATATTTGGAAAACATTTACATTAGAATTAACGATATAAATCAAATACATAATACGTTCGAGAATGTTGGATAGTATTTCAGAAAAAAAACACAATTTCACGAGAAAAACTTCGAGCTTAAACTTGTATTCAAACTCTATAGTGCCCCAAAATAAAATCTTAACGCATGTATTCCAAACAATATAAAAACAAGCTTGCTGCCCTCTTTCTTTTACTTTCAGTACTTTGAATTATATTGTGTCCGTTTGTTAAAGAATTGTTTGCTGATTCTCGCTATAATACTTGTTTACAAACCATTTCATAATCTCCATATAGAGAAAATTTGAACAAATAAAAAGTCTCATACAGTAGTAAAACTTGTCTAATCCGGCTGAGATTGGTTCTGGGAAAAAAAAATCGCCGGATTTGGCAACATCCAGGTTGGAGGACATTGCTGCAAATGCGTTTTATATTGAAAAACATTTCATATTTAACATTTATTAGATGAATATTCACACTAATATAAAGTTTGTATCATTAGCACTTGAGAGTGTATATGAAGCGTTAAGGATGCTGTTCATTTGTGACGCCTAATGATACAATTCTATCATTAAGAATCGATGTATCATTAGCGGTTGGCGGTGTCAACTGTAAATGCACTAATTAATAGCATTTGGCGTTATATTTGCAACGGTTCATGGCAATATCATTCAGCGGCATCGCATCATTAACGGTTGTTACAATGCTCGCAAACTTTCAACCTGTGATATCTTTGTAACATAATAATTATTGTTAGGCCCTGTTTTACATCTAGAAATCAACATTACAGAATTTGATTGTCTCTCAGCACATAATCGTTTAAATATATGAAAAATTTTTTTAAAAATGTTAAGCTCAATTTTTAGCGAAATTTGCCTTTGAAGCCCTTTCCCCAAAAAGAAAACTACATCACGGATCCTCATGATTTATTGTGTTAATTACATACTAAGTACGTTTACAGACAATCACCTTTGGATTTATAAAAAAAAAGTTTTACATTAAGAAAGATTCTATTCCAATATTTTTCAATATTTCAAAAACTTAATTCATTTGGTAATATTGAAAAAAAACAATTTTGTGTACGAAAACGTCATGAACAAAACTATGCAGCTTTATATACAATTTTGTCATAATAACCAATTCAATCTGATCGTTTTATATAATTTGAACAATATTGATGTAATATTATTCCGCTTAGTTATATACACTATCAACAAATGTCAACACAGCAAGAACTATATTTATATCTATAAATTTTCTCCGGTGTACGAAAGATGGTTTTGGCAATTCGAAGCTTGTTTTTGCTGTAGAATTTGATATAATAACAATTCAAAGGGAAAAACTAACTCCTCGATTGTGTAATTGTCATTTATCACAATATGTAAATGACTAGAAAATACTACAATAAGTGTATAAAACATAAATTACATAATATTTTAATTTTCTGGGGTTAATTACAATTTGTACTTAAACTACAGCTTGACTAGTTTAAGTTTAAATAAAGTTACAAGTCACTTGACAAAAATAGCCCAACCAATAATACAAATGCATAAAAAACTAAAAAGCACCAAACATAGCAAAGAGGTGGTGCAGAAAAAAAGGCCACAAAGCAAGGAAACATGCTGTGTTCAGCATGCGACTTGCTGCGCCACCCAAGATTCGCCAGGATCTATAATCAATGCAAAATTTAATTACTGTGAAACATCCGATAGCAGATACATAATTATATACATTGCATGCATACTACGATGAGCTGAGGGCAAGGCAACAAACAAAAGTTTGAGCAAAATCGACTTGGTAATGGGCATTCTTGTATCTTGAGATTTCGTCGTCTGTTGAGAGCCTTTTAGTAGTTTGCGAGAAAGTTATGTGTAGGATCCAAAACATTGCAAAGTTTATGCACATAGCTAATAGCTGAGACATGTGAAGTGATTGGGGAGGCAGTATAATTTTGAAAATGAAGACTAATAAAATTTGAAATGAAGAAAGGGTAGCATGGAAATGAAAATAAAGACTTGGAAGTGTTGTAAAATTCTAAAACTCCGTAAGTAAGATCGTCGAGTTGATGGCGCTAAATCTGCTACCAGCAATTGAAGGCTCCCTGTTGTTAAATGTACACGATCTGGGGAGGAAGAGGTGTTGGTTGCAGATTCAACCATGGGGCCAGCATTTTGGCCTCCTAAAATTAAAAACGTGACAATTGGTCAGCAACAACTTTTGTTTTTCCCGGAATATGCTTTGCTCTGACCAAAATATTAAAGGATAGACCGTAAGGGAACCAAGCAACGCACCAAGCGCATAATAATTTTGTCTTTGCTTAATTGCTTGTTAATGATTTCAACAACAGCCATATTGTCAGAAGGGAAGAGAATTTTGTGCTTTTTAATTTTAATAGCAAGACCCCATAACTCTAACGCCAACACCATGGCGAAAAGTCCTTTGTTGCAATCTGATAAGATTTGTGTTCATGTAACCAAGAGGCTGCAAACCACTTCGAACCTAACACTGCAGCGTACCCTAACGAACCTGAAAGGATAAACAAAATGCCGAAGGAAAATTTCGACAATCAAGTACATAAATTGCTGCTAAAATCGATATTCACAAAACATTGTATATTAATTAATTTATTGTACCAAAAGATTTTATTTTCAGTGTAAATCGGTTAAATCAAATGCGCCCAAAATGTGAGTAACGATATACATGACGCTGACAACGCATTGTTTACCGCGTTTAAAAACGTGGTGCGTTTAAATGTGTGTGCAAATAGTGAGATTAAAATATTAAACAAATAATTAAGAAAAAAAACTTGCTTAGACTCTTTTTTGGCTTGATTGGCAATAAGAGAATAAATAAAAAGCAATATCGTAGTTTGTAGTTAATTGATTAAACTTGTGATTTTTTACGTATGCCATGTCGCTGAAAATATTTCATCTTTTGCAAGTATTTTCGAATTGGTCATTAATTTTGCTCCAGCAACCAAACCCTCACCCTCCAACCTTCCAGAACATCGAATGAGGCAACTTAAACAACCCACAGAAAAGTTAAAGTTTAAGGTCGATTGTAAATCTGAGGTATGAAAAAATGACAATAACAAACCGTCATAACAAAAAACAAAAGATTGACGTAAGTGTCAAAAGAATGGCTGCAAACCATTTGTATTTCTGAAAAACAATGAAATGAAAAGTTTTTTTCAGACATATGGACAAATTTGTTTACATCAGCGTACTTGTTCAATGATTAAAGAAACACAATGCCAATTAGTTTACAAAATAATATATTTATTTTTCTTATTTTTTTCATAATTGTTCTTCTTCAACCACACATTCTCTTTGAAGCAGACATGAATTCATAAATACGCATTATTTCCCTTTCATCTCTGACTACAACCATATAAGTTTTCATTTCTTTATTGCTACACTCATCGCTTTACATCCCCTATATAAGGCCGAAAGCAGTATTCATGCTTCACCGCATTCAGGTATTTCATTCACCCGAACACATTAAACTGGAAGGAAAGATTTGCTCTAAATTATCCTGTTTGCAGTCGAAACGATGTTTCCGGTTTTATAAAAAATACAAAAAAAAAAACATTATATAAAATAATCGAAGGCCGATATCGGTCTCATTTTTGTACAATCATTTTTCAAAAAAGATTCTTTTTCGATCCATTAAATGATGCACTGCTGTGTGGAGCCACCTTAAACAAGATGAATGCAACAACCCCTGCACTGCCAAGGAATATAAAATGAAAGATGAAACAAAACAAACTGAAATCCAGGCACACATATTTCAAAAACCTTCAATCACTGTAGAACGTTTTCCTGTGTTGTGCTTTTATAACGTAGCACATGCACAAACCAGACACGGTGTGCAATCGTGCAGTGACAACATGGACTTTGAAAAACGGAATGTTTTGTAGAGGCTTATAAAAATGATGTTACGTTGTTACTTTCTTTACGAGGGTCAATCAAAATATACGAAGACAATGTAGCTGTCTATCATATTTTAAGGAAAGTCATAACTAACAGATAAATCTATGCACCAATATTTATTTTTGTTTTTTGATATGTGAAGTTTCAGTTAATTTGATGAAACGGTATTTTTGTTACCCTATTTTAAAAACAACAATTTTGCGAACACGGAGCACGGTAACGTTCAAAACATGACGTCAAGATGACGCACGCACAGTTTATAAAAATAACCCATCTTTATTTCAGACTTAGTCTCTTGTGCCTTTCATCTGGTAATTAAAAATGGCACTGTACCAATTAACATTTCATTTGTTCACATTTGTTCGAAAATCATAAGTTAGTTCTTTAAAGTTTTCATTTTTTCACGATGCGTCTCTTTTTTTTTATAGTAAGGAAAAGCCTGAACGTCAGATGACTTTACTTATTTTTTTATCAAATATTTACAGATATTATATTTCTTTGGACTGTTTGATGTCTATAATACAAATACCACCATCCCCATAAAATGTTTTACAGTTAAACACAAATGTGAAAATAATTTTCGACCTAATATTCGCACCATAGAACAAGTTCACAGTTTGTATTGCCTTTTCCCCGAGTTAAATCCATACTGTTTGTACTTCTCGCTGTGCCTTGACGTCCGGCAACGTCAAAATTTTGGTTAATTTTAAAGAGGACTATCTGTCTTTAGTTACTGATTTCTGTTCAACAAAACAATATATCCCGTCATTATTTGGTACATAGAATATATCACACCAATCCTTATAATTTTAATGTTTCAATATTATTTGGTTTGGTGATATTACTTTCGACATTCTACGGTTTATTGTTGGCAAAACACAAATTTTGACCCTGCGCCGTGACCTAATTTTTTGCAGGAAAAGATTCCAAATAATTCTTAGAAATAAAGGAATCTATTAACTGTTTTTATTTTAAATTGTTTGAAACTATTGCTAAATTATTTCTTTAAAATTTAGTAATAATATGACGTTAATTAAAATAGCTACGGCAAAAGTCTTCCCATTTTTTGATTGACCCCTATTGTATCTGATGTAGTGCTACTCGGGTCTACAATAACATGCAGGCGTTGTGCACCCTGTATGAACGTCACACGTTCGATGTGTACGCGAAGTAAAAGAGCATAATTTGTGCAAAATAATTTGGAAACCCTGGAAATTCTTTCAAACAATATACCATCTTTTATGTTTTATTGATTTTAGTTTCCTTTTTTTATTTTTTACAAACATATTTCTACAATGTGTAGTTATATAGTTTATAAGTGTCCGTGCAACCGGAAAGCAACCGACCGTAACTTTCTAGGCTTTTACGTATATATACCCCAGTGGCAGTATAGGCGCGAGAGAAAATAATATGCCGATCAAATGCATTTATGAATTAATATCAGCTTTAAACAAAATTGTCTTGAGTGGACAAATCGTTTGGTTGGTTGAACTAAACGTTAATAATACATGAAAATGTAGCAAAACGCATATAACATTTTCTTTACTCCTTACTTAGTTTGTCAATTACTTATTAAAAAACATTTCGATAAACCAATGTATTTACAAACAATGAGAAACCCCTCTTCTAGATCTGCTATACTTACGATTTCAACTGCTAATGTAGGTACCCTGATGCCGCTGCACTCAAGTCGAGTAATGTCATTGACACATTCCATCGTTGAAGCTTGTCTCAGTTTTTGTAGCGAATTTTTGTATTTATTTTAAAAGTTAAAGAATATCCCGAAAGTTTTGGTTGCAACATCACTTTGTTGAAATATTTAAAGTTTTCACACATCGCGTTTGCTCTGCATATTTCATTACAACTTTCGATCAATTTAAATGTGTAAAAATAATGAATTGAAATGCATAATTCATTAATCTATGAAAACAGAGATAAATCACTCAATATTTTGTTACTGAGCTTCTAATGCAAATTGTTTTAAACTTATTAGATTTTGGTAAATGATATCGGTACTTTTACAGTAATATATTCATTTCAGAAAAGTTGTAAGTCTATATTTGTGTTGCAATTAACATTTATATACATATAAAATACTGATCTAATAGTATTTAACTTAAGAATACATGTATATTACTTTAGGGCAAACATTTTGGCACTGAATATATATACCGATACTTTATATTTTTTATGTTGGTCTTTGTTTGCAAAAACTTAAAATAAAATCATCAATTCATCACGGTAACCGATTGCGAAATTTTTGATATTTAAGCATTGAAAGTAGGTGTTCAAATAAACAATTGGATATTTGAGAAATAAACACAAATTAACAATCGATCAACATTGGACCGCCGGTCAATAGTCTGCGATCTATTGGACCGCCGGTCAATAGTCTGCGATCTATTGGACCGGCATCGTATTTCAGAACGCGGGTATGGTAAGGTTTCCCGATTGATTTCACAGCGATGTGTAGAAAGTCACTTGTCTGTACGTCATACAATATGACGCCATAATTAACTTTGACGTCACGATCTGCATCCTTTCGAAAGTTCTATGGGAATGTAACGTAACGTTATAAGTGCTTGTTTCTTTTACATAGACGCTGTTTTTATTACTAGTGATGCCATATTAAATAATATCAATATTGAGTATCAAATAATCAGCAGCTTTAAGCCTCGTATAAGGTAAATGACTATTTTTTAAACTAATGGTTTGAAGACTCTCCCTTCTACGTGTAAATTAATAAGTCTTTAATGAGATGTTTTAATGCACGTAACAGCTTTGGCGCATGTGAAAGATTAACTCAATCTTAGTTTATTGTGATAATGGCACGAAAACCTTCTGTAATATACAAATTGTAAACCCTAAAAACTAAAAAAGGAATTAGGTAATAAAACAATTATTTAATGCCTGAACAGTCAATAGACCAGAATATTTTTCCCTCGGTGCAGGGAACAGCTCAGTGTGTTCTATTGCCCTCGGCCGTTGGCCTCGGGCAATAGAACACACTGAACTGTTCCCTGCACCTCGGGAAAAATATTCTGGTCTATTGACTGCTCAAGCATTAAATAATTGTATATTGTTATATTCAGTAGTATATTCTTACTATATAACTCTATATAGACGAATAGTCAATAATTATAATATTAACTCATCCAAAAAATATTGACCGGTCAATATTTTTTTTAATATTGACCGGCTAGGAATAATATCTAGAGAATATTCCCTATATTTCCATTAATCGCTTCTGATTTGTTGATACGTAAACGGTGACGTAAATACATCATCGAGACTCCAAAACCAGGTGACGTCAAAATAGGCAATCAGTCAAGGCAAGTAAACAACGGACGAGCAATGCGACGGTTTGCTATCATAACGGATATTAGGATTTGGGAATTTTGTAAAGAAAAATCAGGTAGAACCTTTGTAATTTATTTCCCATAGGTGGCGGAAGATCAGCAGTGACCATTTGATGCCGACGATATTTTGGAAATGGACTTTGCGCCAAATTTAATTCGTGAATTCTATGTTGAACTAAGAAAATTACGATCTGTTTTCAAATCCATTCTTGTTTTTTGGTTTGTTTCTTCATATAACAAAACAAATGTTGACTGCGTTTTTGGGTAACATTGATTATATTAGCCCCTTTGGGACGAATATATTGCCTTCCGCTTCGCGTCGGGCAATATTTCGTCCCTCGGGGGCTAATATAATCAATGTTGCCCTCAACCCCAGTCAATATTTGTATACTATATAATTCACGAACAAAGCCTTTTTTTTCAATTATGCAGGTAGGGCAAGAATCGGGTAAAATTTTAATTTGTTCGAAAATTAAATAAAAACAAATTACCTTGATTAAAAACTAAAGAAACTGTTGAAATTACAAAATTTTATTTTCTTTATTTCTTTTCGTTTTTTTTCTTCTTTTTTTTGTGCATGTGTTACATCAATTTAAGGGATCGGTCGTCCAACAACTTTGATAAAGAATATATAAACTGATTAATCTCATCAAAAGGTGTACATTGAAATGTTTTTATTTTGTGCATAAGTTGGTACTCACCATTTATTTCAGTTATTCAAAATTCAATACTAACCAACACATTGTTCCTCTTTTAAATCCCATCTTGTGTCAGGACAGCAACCCATATAATATCTTAAATTAAATCTCATGATATTCAAGAAAAATTCAATAAAGACAACAAAAAATCTAAGCTTTGTGTGTTTGCATTTCATTTAATTTAAAGATTTTATATTTAACAGAAATAAGTTACCTTGGACAAAGACCATTTTGATCTGCTCCTACACATTCGATTGCTACCATTGACAAAAACACGAACCAGTCTGTTAAAATCTGTTTGGACATTTTGTTCCCACGTTGTATGTATTGACGTTGTGCGTCTAGCGATATAAGGACACGCTCTCTAGGGTGTAGATGGATCACCTAAAAGTTTAGCTGTCTACAACCCAAAATATATTAAGACTTAAAGTACGTAAACTACTTTATTCGCTGAGGTCTCTGCATAAAATGACACTTTCTCGATTCATGCATATAAAAGTTATAAACCAAACAGAATGAACAATATGAAGCAAATTTATAACTCCAAAAATATGAAAAAGATTCATAAAACCATAAACAGCATGAATAAATAGATGCCAAAGTATCAAAATTTGCATCTGACAAACTTTAGCTGACCTTTACCTTTGTTTATAATCGCTAAGTGGTTTTTTTTATCTTATTTACTAAAAAGTTTAAAAAGGGCGCTAATTTAAAATTTTATAAATTTTTAGATTTTAACTAAAAATTAAATCAAGACTTATTTTAAAACAAAACATTAATCAATATCTAATTTGTTTATGAAAGCTAAAATCTAAATATCTTGTAACGTCAGCTCAAATTTTGAAAGTAAAATTAAAATAATATGAATGGTTATTTACCTACAACCCAAAATTAAAAAAAAGACTTTAAAAATACGTTTACTTCTTTATTCCGTTGCATCTCTGCATAGAATGACCCGCGTTATCATAATGCATATCTTTTTTTGCTAAAATTGAAATAAGTCAGAAGGCCAATATACATAAAGGATTTGAATTTTAATTTTATATTGGTGTTTTTCCGAATGTCAGATTATAACATTATCTGGTACCCCATTATACCAAGAATTAAAAGGAAATCCATGTTAGTAATATTCTTACATTAATCCGTTTTACATTTTAATTTTCATCGAATTACATGGTTTCCAAGTGTTACAAATATGGACAAGTAAATATACACTTTGTCTGTTTAACTTAACAATGACGTTTAAGGTAATAAAAGCATACACAGCTGTGATTTACTTGATATCGGTGCACCTTTCAAGTTATCAACACGCACTATTATCTCTCAGTTCAATGATATCCGATGCAACTAAATACATATCCGTGAAAGTATTTTTTCAGTAAATATTTTGTTCTGAATTGTCTTCCAATATAAGTTTGTTGTTTTATGTCATTTAAAATATTGTCATCTCCATCTTATATGATAAATATCTTGAAAAGTATCTGTTTAGTTTACATCGATATAAAATTAAGTTATGCATAAACTGCAACAAAAACGACGCACATTGTCAAAAAAACAAAACAAAACAAAAAACAAAAAATCATACATGAAAAATGAATGAACAACTCTAATATGCAAGGTGCAAAAAACATTCTTTGGTTAGAAATCCGATTCCAAATTAACTGTGTCGGACACAAAACGGTTACTCATTCTACAATTATGTATTTTCACATAATTAAATCTCCAAGCATTCTTACCCATTGCGTTTTAAGCAACGTCCAATCATTTGGAAGGGGTTATCGCTGATTATATTTTTCTTGATAATTGAATGCTGTTTACCATGTTCAACTTCGGCCCATTTAAAGAAAGAGTCGAATATTCGTTGACACAATCCCAAATCTACACTCATTTTATGATTCATAGCACACCAATTAAATTGATTCTTCTCCTTGTGTCTTACATAAGTCAATATATTCATGTGTAATTGTGTTATAAATTCAAAAAGGGTACTTTTAGTATTTATATTTATAATCAACAAAAAATTCTAATTTTGCACAGAACATTGCACCCTTTATCTCCACTAGTTTAATAGATTTTAGCTATTAAACCCAGAAACCCGGCTATTTTAACCATTTACTAAGATATCTTTATATATTAAACCAACCGCTTTCGAATTGTCATATGATAATGCATTTTGCCATGGGCGCAATCAGATCTAGTGTACATGCATGATTATAATATGATAATTTTAAGTATGAAAAAGACTTATTGGTTTGAACGCCAAAATATGTCTGCTATATTTATAAATATTTATATAAATATTTAGAATTTAAAGCAAAACGACTTTAATACCATTATTATAATAGAATATTTCCGGATGCTAGATGGTAACGCCATCTGGTACCTGTTAGTACTTTGAGCGAATAAGGAAATTGGTATTGTTTTAATCTTGATAAAGTTTAATCCCTACTAAAATACTCAATAAAACATCAATGTGTATAGTTTAAATCTGATTGTTTTTGAACATATTTTTATCGTACATAAATACAATTGGGATAAGGCACAAGTTCCAAAAACTAAGACCGTCCTCTCCCAATACAAAGATATAATACAATAGAAACTGATTTGTACACAACATAAATAAAGGTCGGTGGATCAGATGGCAGTTTACATATATGTAATTGACACGTATATAATAAACAATGGTGTATAAGTAGTGTTAAGATCAGTTAAATCTTTCTGTGTTTATGATATAATAATAAACAAATGTAAATAAATGTTTGTTTTCATTGTCACTTACTGCACTGTCACCCCAAAGTAAAACATGAGTATTGACAATGTTTAGATTTACAATATGAAAAATTCCGGGAAATAGAACATTTTCAGCATCTTTATATTTATTACATGTGAAAAAAGGTAAGTATCTTTGAGCTTGCCAAACGAACAGCGTGAATTGGTGATATATTGCGTCGAAATAAATTATTATTTAGTGCACAATTGTGACGAAGTCTATCTTAAATCCGTGTCTGCTCCAAAAGGTGCTTGTACATGTAAATACTTTTTTTTTCTTCTCTCTGACTTCAGACAATGCAAAAACAAATATTTTGATATTTCTTCCAACATGTATATCGAAACAAGCAGAGTGTTGAAACTTTGAATTCTTAAACTTATCCGCTACATGTAAAGAAATGGTTTTTTTTTTTTTAAATCAAATTAATATCTATGTTAGCCTATTAAGCTCAGAGAATTCTACATTCTACTTCTTTTCGTGGTGGTTTGTATACTGATCCATGAAATTTATCATGATTTTTTTTTCAGATGATTTTTTACAATTGATTTTTAAATTAAAAAAAAAACCTTGATTTAAATTTTTTTGGATGTATATTAGGATGATGTTTAGCTGACTTTTTTTTGCGGGGATAAAATTTTACCAAAATCAAAATCATCAAATTTAAATACTTATATTGATTCTGTTGGCATAAAGTATTTTGGTTTTTTTTAAAGCCTGTGAGCATGATTGAAAAGATCACAACTGTTACATGCATAGAATGTTATAGATACATTTACTCATAATCATTACACTGATTGAGCAAAACTAATAACAATCTTAACTAAACATTACTATTAATCATGAGTTGGTTATTTAGTTATTTTTGTTTTCAATTTTCTTCACTTCAGATGGGTAAATTAACCCCAGTGACAGAGGTGTTAGTTTGTGTTGTTTTTGGAAACTTGAGATCCATTATCGACTCAGGTGAAGATAATTACCTTAAAAATGGTTTCGTCATTAAAAATGGAATTAATATTGATTGTTTACAGGGTATACTTTTTATCAAGCATTTACTTGATATTGATCTATTTCTGTTAAATTAAAGTGAGTGTAGTCAGGGTCAGACGGCATCAAATTTTACATAAAAATGATGGCTTAGGATTTTTTCTTTCTCCCAATCTGATAAAAATATACCGAATAGGTTCTTACTGAAGAAAAATGGGTTCACTAAAATAATAACGTAAACATTTTTGGTATACCATATAGACTAAAATCCGCCAAATGTGTGTCCCGCCAAAAGACCGGCTACACGGTAACAGATAACGTGAAGGATACAATATTGCTTATGAGTCTTAAAAGAATTTTAACAAAATATTAAAAAAAAAATAATGCAAATCCTGTTTTTCTCTTCTTTTATTGGAAAAACTCAGAACACCACAAATGCATTCAATTTGATTCAAGTTAGGTTTGATTTGATTTTCAATTAAATTATGCTATTATAAAGATTTCTCAAAACTTTTCAAGAGCTCTCGAGAACTTTTAACATGACTATCCTGATTCTGGTTTTTACGCCTAGTTTTAGCTGTGGCTCTAGCACTCAATCATAAAAGTACAATATTTGAACAGAAGAAAATAAATGATAATGTAACTGCTATTGGCCTTTACCTCATCTCCATAACAAGAGGCCTATGGGTCATATCGCTCACATGAGCAACAATGATAATAACTCTGATCAAAGCAACTTAATTAAGTTAAACAAAAATTACATTAATAATTTTAAAGTAGGGTTATATTGTTTAAAAAGATGTTTGAGACTTTCTAAACATTCACTAATGTAATGAAAAAACCCTGAGACTATCAAAAAACCCCGAGGAAACCCTGAGTGGCACTGAGAAAACCCTTCATTAAATTTAAACATGATTAACATAATGCATTGGTATAAATTTATCACATTGATGCAATTGCATATGATCAGACATGTATACTGGTTTTACATGCGACAAGCGAGGACCACATGTTTTACTAAATTTATTATTCAAAATTCACCATGCGCCGTTTACATTTTAAGCATTGATCCGATATGAAATTATAAAAGTCGTTCGTAAAATGAAAAGTTTTTAAAACAAATAATCATGTTCATATCATTTTAGTCGCCCTAACAAAACATATTTAATTAATGAGTATTTATAGATTCCAATTATTTCTAATTTTAAACAAGTGAAATCTTCTTTTTTGACTTATCATGTAGCATATTCTTGTACCGTATGAAAAAAAAACCAATAACCTGTTGTGGCAATCTATTTAAAAGGGTCCTCCACACACCTGGGGAAAGTTTTGAATACATGTCCATTCTTCTAAATTACTTAAAGATATGGACTTTAAGCATGTGTTTTACTTGAAAATGACCAAAAAGAAATTCAATTTTGGGGAAAAAATCAACTTTTTAAATTTTACCGCTGTTCATAAAAATAAAAGTCCCTGCTGTATTCGACCTCGGGACCTGCGGGTTGGTAGACCGAAGCAACGCCCATTGCGCCACAGAGATAGACAACAAATTTTGGCGATATAAACTATTTCACAATGCGCTAAAATCGCCATGTTGTGACGTACTGTCATAAAAAGTAGAAGTCACGGGGTGTCGAGGATCCTTAAAGCTGACATGAATTCATAAAAGCATTTGGTCGCCGTATGAGTTTCGATCAACTGCCACTGGGGTATATATACCGGTCGAGAAAGTTGCGGTCCGTTGCTTTCCGATCGAGGCATTCAGGTTGCACGGACTTCTAAATGCATGAACTACACATTGTAGTAAAATGTTTGTAATAAAGAATAAAGGAAACTACAATCAATAAAACATAGAAGTATTTATTCTTTGAAAGAATTTTCAAGGTATCAGTATTATTTTGCACATATAAGGCTGTCTTACTTCGCATGCACATCGAACACGTGTGTCGTTCATACAGAGTGAATAACGTCTGCATCTTTTTGAAGACCCGGCGGCACTACATCCAACACAGTAGATAAATGATAGTAAATCCAAGAAAGTAACAACGTAACATCGTTTCCATCGGTTTTTACAAAAACACTTCGTTTCTAAAATCCATGCGGTCATTGACATTGCTCGATCTGCCACAGTGTGTGGATTGCGCATGTGCGATGTTGTAACATACACAGGAAAACGTTGTACAATTTTCGAGGATTTTTGAAATATGTGTGCCTGGAATTCAGTCTGTCTTGTTTCGTCGTTCATTGGATATTCCTTACCAGTACAGTGGTCGTCGTATTATTTTTGTTCAAAACGCGTTTCTACAAGTCTTTTCGTCCAATGTAACGTGTTCGGGTGAATGAAATCCCTGATTGCGGTGAAGCATGAATAGTGCTATCGGCCTTATATAGGGGGTGTGTAGCGATGAGCAGAACAATAGAAATCGACAACTAATATGGCGGTAGTTGGAGATGAAAGGGAAATAATGCGTATTTATGAATTCATGTCAGCTTTAAGCACGGGTATGGCAATTTTAATCAATTGATAATATTGCCTATACATTAAAATTCATGTCTTGTGCACACATAGATCGGTAAACTATTTTAATGCTTAGACAATGAAACGATGTAAGTTATAAAACTCCATGTGCTCTCTCTCTCTCTCTCTCTCTCTCTCTCTCTCTCTCTCTGGTGTCGGAACAGGGGCGGCGGTCGCGCCCCAATAATTTTGCCCAAAAAATGATTTTTTTCTATTTAAATTCAGGCTAAAATGATATTTTATAACGGCGATCTGTGTTCATTGGAGGGGCGATGATAACGGCGATGTGCGTTCAATGGAGCGGCGCAGTGTGAACTCTATTGTTTACACAAGCAAGAGTGGGGATATATATACGTCTTTCTGGCGTGTGTTGACAATGAACAGGGCATTGATTAGATAGTTTTGGCATCAAAGAAATAAAAAAAATGTATGTTCTCTAGCTTTTATGATTTATAACAAGATGTAAGTTATAACCAATTATCGGAGAATATTACGATGTATGAGCATATCAATCATTGTGCAAAGTACTGAAAGTAGTAAAAATATCTTTAAATATCTTAAACAACTTAATACAATTATCACTAACGTATAATTTCTGCATTCCAATTTCAAAACTAGAGGGATTGCATACATTAACCACCAAGTATATTTCAAGTTTCCAAAGCGTTTTTTTCGGCAAGAAAATCGTTCAATCATTCCTGGTTTAACTTCTATCTATGGATAGTTACGGTTCATTTTGACAAGGTAAATATCACAAATTCATAATTTTCTGCAACTGTATTATCCTTATTATAATTAAAACGAATTTCGAAATTTTACGTTTTACCATAACACAAAACAGGATTAATTAATCTGATTATCTGATCCTGCAAATTCACCGAGATGCTACAGCTGTTTTGAACCGTTGTGCCAGCACGGGATTCACGGATAATTTATTCATTTTTTAGACGCTCTTGATGTGCAACAGAGACTGGTAAGTTTAATCAAAATTGGTGCTTATATATGCAATAAAATAAGTGACAATAATATGACATTAAATGTAAGAATAATTGGACACATCGTAGAGTATATCTTTATTTCGAGTCAAATTCGGTTCATTCGCAGCCCACCACACCCCCGCCCCGCCCCCCCCGCCCCCCCCCCCCTACTTCCCCCCGTAATCGATCAAATTCGCCGCCCCAATATGGAATACCTTCCGACGCCCCTGCAGCCCTCCTTGTTAAATAATAATAAAGTATAATATGTTTTAATTTCAATGCGGATCCGGACGTTATCACATTTTTATTAAAATAAAAAAGTCAAACGCTTGTTTTACAGTGTATTTCCCGGCCGTTTGCAGCTGTTTGTTTTGGTGTTACAAGACATATACACAGGTGGCCAATGTTCACACCTTGCCGCGGTCACTCTGTCGCGTGTTTAGTATGAGCCTTGTCTGTTAGTTCAATGACAATGACAATGAACTTTATTCTCAATAAACTGCGTTTACAGTGTAGAGAAAATATATACAGTTTACATTGTGAAGAAGGAAAAGTACATTAACCAAGAGAGCTAACTCTCTCAATAATTGTATTTATAAATTTACAAATCTTGATAAGTTGTTTTTTGTTTGATATATTAAACAATGCTTCAAATTTTAAAACATTTGGGTTTGATATATAATATTTTGGTAAATACATGTTTCTAGCATCAGTTATACAAATATCAGAACAGTTAAACAAATAGTGGAATTCATCTCCAATTTCATTACAAATACATAATTTACAAGTTCTATTCTCTCTTGAAATATTGAACCATCTTCCCGTCTCAATAGGTAGTTTTGCATTACCAGTTCTAAAAATACAATATTTCTTCCATAGTTTTGATGGCAAATTCAGAAAATATTCCTCAAAGGCCAATGATTTTTTAAACAGTCTGTAATTTATACTTTTTGGTGAATTTTGTACATCACTATACCATGATTGATTGAACTGATCTAATAGTATGTTGCGAACCTTCATTTTTAACCAAGGAATATTTATAGAATTTTCTTGCCATATATAGGACAATCCACAATCATCTAAAATGT
>WFKH01011925.1:25673952-25690114 GCA_016163765.1 Magallana hongkongensis | reverse complement strand
CTTGCGGGATCAATTCATCAGAGATTTAACTCTGCCTTTGAAGAAAGCCATGACAGATGCTGGACTGGAGGTTGTGGGTAAGTTAACTGGACAAGCATTGCCCAATACCCATATTAAGTATGAAATGCTAAAAAAAATTGATTATGTGGAAGATCTTGAACATAATACTTCTTCATTGAATATTTTTTTTCATAAATAAAAATTTAAAAACACATATTACTTTGTGCAATTAATTACTTCTTCGGTAATTTTACTCAATTACTTTACATCAAAACTTTTAATAAGAAAAATTTTGTTCATATATGTACAATTTTCATTTATTTCAGGTACAGTGACCGATGGAGAATTCAATTCCCTTAGAACCCAAGGTGAAAGTGGCCCTCTTCACATTTGGCAGTTGGTGCATGACTCAAAGGAGGCAGTGAGAAGAATGTCAAAGACCACTCTGCAATCTATGCTCACATACGCTGGAGGTAGATGCTATTGCATAATTATCACTTAGCAAAAAAATCTTAGTAATGGCATAATTAGGTTTCACACAAGTAAATGTATATCCATAGATAAGAATTTGAAGAGCCAAGTGCGTTTAAAATATCTGTACTATAAAGAGAGAAATGTCTTATTAAAATGCATGTAATAAGGTGAATCATATAGTTACAAAGTTGAAATTTTCACTTATTCAGGATGTTTTATTTTTTCAGAGGATGCAAATGGTATTCCGTTTGCTGCCACACCAAACCCTGCCATTCCCAGAGATCTGATTAGGAAAGTGCACGAACTGCAGAATGGTGGCCTTTCCTTTGAAGATGCAGTGGTGAATATCCGAGGTTCACTTGTTCCGGAGGGGTACATGCCATATCCATTTAGAAAGGACACTCCGGAATCACTCTTAGACAAGATGAGGAGCCTTGTAGCTACATGCATATACAGAGATACAATCAAAACCTTGCAAAAGGAGGGTAGGGACTTTGCTCAACACCTCTATGTTCCTGAGAAAGATCCAACTACTGGGAAAGAACATCATGAACGAGGTGATCATAATCACATTCTGAAGAGAATTGCTGGTTGTACAAGAGAATGTCGTTACCAGGCACTAGACCCTGAAGCCTTTGACAAAGCCATGCTGGACCCAATGACTGGATTGTCTCATGCTGCTTTAACAGGTCAGCGCCCACAGTCTGTAGAAGATGCGGAAAGACTGCTGTCCTATCACGTTGCAGCCAGTATGCAAAAAAATGATTTCAACTTTGAGGCAGAGTATGTCGGGATAATTGCTGCATGGCATGAAGCTTCAGATGGAAGAGGGATGAGCCAGTTAGACCGATGCAAAGCAAACTATGAGATGTTGAACTACTTGCTGGATGAGCTAATGCCATGGCACAAGGAGACATATGATTTTTCAACTATAGATATTAACAGGTCAGTATATTTGAAGAAAGATTTTGAAATTTAAAAATCTAGGCTGCATTTTTACAAAAGAACTTACAACTTACCACTAAAATAATGAATGCTTATACATGTAAATGTGTTAAATTACAAATGAATTAAAATTTGAATTTAATGGCTGTAAAATATGGTTATAGAAATCAAAATAAGATTAAATGTACGGTTTTATATAATTATTGTCCGTAAAAGATAATTCCAAGAAGCTGAGAATATTTACAAATTTGTTCTTTTGTAAAACGCAGTCTTAGTCTCAGTTCTAGCTTACTTTTAATGTAATAAAATTTTCAGCAAAATGTATCATTTCACATGTCCATTATAACTTATCATAAATCATAAATACTGCTCTAAAAGTAGTCTGTACATGCTGTGCATAAATAATCTCAATCATAATCACTTTCTCTTATAGACCAATGGTTACCATCAGAGGTTTTACGAGGGAAACCTTCATAGAACTGACGACGAACATTGAAAGCCAAGAATTCCGACGAAGGCAGAACACAGTTCTAGGATATCCTGAACACCCTAGAGCTGCCACAACAGATGATGTTGAGTGCTTCTTCAGCTTGACCAGGAGGCATCTTGGGGATACCTTTACAGTCAAAGAATTTAGAGCTGGGTGGAGAAAACTTGTTCGTGAGTTTTGTAAAAGACTGGATCCAGATTTAAAGTTTTATTACTGGACTCAAAACGAAAGATTCGTTCTAGAGAGTCAACCTTTTGACATTAGTTCAAGGGACAAAAGACTTCATGTTGTTAAACACAAGACTCGGGAGGACAGCTCGATCTTCACAGCAGGACGTGCATTCTTGCCCGCCAAGAATAGACAGTCCATAAGACAAAGACTGTTTCGTGTGGATGTGTACCACCTATTCCAAATGATGTTCGGCATCGCTAGAAAAATATTGTGCAGTTGTGTTCAAAAAAAACATTTCGTTTGAAGACTACAAACATCTATAGAAATTAAGTTTCTCAGTACCGGTAATTAGAATGGATGTGATAATTTTTATTGTAACTTTTTGCAACATTGAGATTCATAAATGTTGTTACCTTGAAGTTTTAATTAGTTGACCGATTGAAAATTTAGCTTATTATTTAGCACAATCTGTTTGTAAATTTCAAGATATCAAGTGTCTTGAATATATTTGAACATTCCAAACTTGATTTTGTCATTAAGGCATTATTCACATTATTCAACTATGTGTATTATTTTGCAATATTCACAAGGAACATTCCAAAATTGCTCTTGTGGCTTAAGCATTGTTATTTTGTTTTGCGATTTTCACAAGAAACATTAATTAATAGAAAATTCCACTTTGTTATCAATACTTCTTCGTTCAACTTGATAAAGTTGTGAGATCTTTGGATCTGCATCATGTTGCAGTTTTACTTATTAATATTGGTTTTATATGTCGCCCTTTCTCCCTTCATTCTGCTTGTTTCTTTATAAAGCAGAATTCTGAATTTTGACCACTACTTTCATTGTAGGGCCTCCACTATGTATTAAAAATTGTTGTCAATCAAATGGCTTAGACAAGTTTAATATAGAAAAAATTAAGTGTTAGTTGGTTCTTGATGCCACAACTGTTCAAATTTTAAAGACGTGCAATGGCCGAGGGGAAAAACCTTTTCAAGAGAACTCGATGGTCACATCCATTTTTAGAGTATTCTAATCTCCTTAAAAGAAGAGCTCTGTAGAAAGATATCAGAAAATGATAAAATATTTGGATTTTTTGTTTACTAAAGGGTAGTTCATGGCCCAAATTAAAGTTTAAGGCAAATCTGTACGTTAATTTGTTGACCATCGAGCCTCCTTAATAAAGTGCATGAACATGTTCATCTTAACTTGCTTTGATGTTTATTCATTAAATAAAACAAGAAAAAAATAAGAGTATAAGACAGTTTATGTAACATTTAAATGTTTCCAAACACAATTAACAAAGGATCTGAATATTAAATATCAAGGAAAATATTACATATACAAATGCACAATTGCATTAGCCTGAGTATAACCATCACATTATCAATGTCTAGCAATATGAAATCTGCACTATAAAGAACGGAGTTATAGGTGTTGTTGTTACTGTCTGGCAGCCATCGTCCTTTTTTACAGATCTGAAGAAAGGCACGTAACTTTCGGGCATTAAGATTTTTCACAAACCAGGAAGTTACCGACTTTACACGCACTGACACAATGTCACATTTCTGGATTGCAGAAGTCACTTTTGGAATTTTCCTTACTCCAATGTAGCCAATAGGTAGCGACTGGTCTTGCACACTTACGACTACACGTATGGCATTAGTATCTTTTGGATTGTCTCTCTCCGGCACCAAATTCACCACAATCGCTTGTTGAGAACGAATAGCAGACTGCACAGTTTTTAAGTTTGACTGGTAACTTTCTTCATAGGTTGACCCCTTCACAGCAAATGCTTGTGTGAAAAGCTCAGAGGATTCCCCATCATCTTCGGAACATTGTTCGCATTCATCACTTGACTCTTCATTTAGTTCAGACGCGACAGTCTGATGAAAGGTCCCTGTACTTTGGGCACAACACAAACATGATGATTTTTCAATGGCAGGCATTCCTGGAAGGTCAACAGCATTTGTTTGTTGTGGTTTTCCTGTATAGTGGGCCCCAGGTACAGCAGTGAAGGACCAAACCATGACTGCCCATGATTCTTCACCATTGCAGAAAAGTCCCCCAGCTTTTTCTTTGTCAAACTGAAACAGAAAATTTGAAAATTTAAAACTAGTGAATCATAAAAAACGTTGCAATATCTGGTAAAACATATCAGCTCTTAATTTAATAGAGTTGCCCACTTGATGTCCAATTTATACATATATATACCAAAAAAAATTGCAATTTAGAGTTTATCTTTTAATATCAATTTCTTTAAAAGTTACAACAACACTAAAACTAGACATTCGTGAGTTTGTTGTGGTGTTTGCGAGAACCAACAAGATCGCCTGATTATTTTTCATCTCTCTTTTTTCTTAAATTAATGCATAAAACAGTGTCGAATTATTAACTCAACTTCCCCATTACCTGATTGAAGTTTTAAAAAAAATATAAAAGAAAAGTTAGGAAAACGATAAGAACCTTAAAATTGCATGCATTGTCGACAAGCAACAATACAGGCGACTGCTTGGGAAGTCTGGAATCAAGCCGATCGTCAGCAATCAGAATACGGCGTCGTACCATTGGTTTGTTCACTGGACTAATGTGTGCAATCCGTGCAAAAACGCTGATACTTGGACAGTCTCTCATTGGAATACAACACACGTCCTGTTTAACACAAAAAACCCACAATTCGTCGCAATCTAACCATTTACTCGTCGATGTTACCACTCTGACCGCCATTTTAAAAATGACCGCTCTAACGTCCAGCGATCGATAATATAGTCCGAGGTTGCGTGCCGTGTGCAAAACGCGCAGCCTCCTCTGGGTTCTGACAGTAAAGCTAAGTCAGAAATGAACATTCCACAATATGTAACCAATCCAAGAAAATTTCTGACTTCTGATGCGTTTGTCGCGGTCTAGCTTCTACTATAGCTTTCACCTTTTATCTGGTCGGGTCGATTCCTTTGTCCTATAAGACATGCCCCATTGTAGTTTTCGAAGAAAAAGTTGACATTTTTTCTTGTAAAATGTCAATCCCACACATAGACGAATATCTTCAGACTGCTTCAGTGTAACAACAGTAAGGCTGACCCATGATAATAGTCCTTCCACTGGCTCAATGATATCCATGTTCTGTAACTTCTTAAGTTTTGCCTCGACCTTCTCCCTCATAGCGAATGGAATCCTCCTAACTTACTGTGTCATAGGGGTAACAATCTTATCTATGTGTAACATCAACCTAAAGTTCTTCTACTTTCCCATACCATTAAAGTACTTTTATGCTTTTCATGCTTGGTAAAAAAAATCAGCTTCCGATAGGAAATCTGCTATGTGCCACCTTCAGGATGTCCTAACAGGGCCTGTCTTTTACAATGAATTTCCCACTGCAATATCTGCAATAAAACTTCATAGGGTGTCCAGTGATTTGGAACTTCCATACAGTTTATTCTTTTTCTCTGATTTCTGTGAAGTACATCTTACTTTCATGTTCTCGAGCTCCCCCTATAGGTAGCGATCAATGACGTTACAAATACGCGGGTAGGTTAAGGCAACTCCGAGTTTAATGACTGTCGATATTGTGATCAATTTAAAAATTGTTTCTTTTTATGAAAACAGTGCTGAATATTAAAATCAAGTGAATGTTCGCCAAGATATTATTTTTCTACTTCGGAATCGAGTCGATCTTTGAAGCTGCCGTGCCATGGTATCACGTGACAGTTAAAAAAAGATCACTTTTTTACCTTAACAAAAAATCAAAAAGTGTAACACTACCCCGAAGTTCATTAAACGTTGAAAACGGAAGACCTTTTATTGATTCTGTTGGTAATTCTTTTTATTCTTTTTTTTCTTCTAGACGTTTTTTAAACTCAAATATCTCGCTTGTTTGTTGTCCTATTATGTTCAAATTTTCAGGATATATTGCTTATTACCATTTCTCAACATCAATAGAAAATCATTGAAATCAACACTTCCGGTACCGAGTTAATCCCCCTTGTTTAAAAATATATAGGCATTCCTGTGCACGCAAAGGCTCTGAAACCGCCCATAGCATGTGTTACAGAGTCATAAAATCTTGAAAATAAATACTTTGAAAGTTGTCCTCCGAGTTTTGTTTTTACAATTTTCCCCATTTAAAGTTTCCAAAAAATTAATTTGAATTTTATATTTCAAAAAATGCTGATTTTTGGTAGTGTTTTCGTCTCGTAGCTCTTTTTTTCTGAACACACACATTACAAAAAATGTGCAAAATATCAAATGCTTTCACTTGACACCCTTGAAAAAGGGCTGGCCCCTTAAATTAGGGTTTTAGAGCCCTTAAAAGTCTTCGATTTATAACTCAAACATGGTTAATATTTTGATATAGCTGTCAACAGAAAAGTTGTTTATTATGGTGTTATCAATGTCGTTACAGAATTATTTTGTATCGGTATTGCGTAATATGGGTGAAAAAAAGCTTGTCTTGTCAATATGTACCTGTTTTCATTTGGCAAGTAAGCGAATAGTCTTTGTGCGTATAACTGACATTAATTAACAGCTGAAAGTGTACCAGCTTATACGGGATGCTTTAATTCATTAGAAAAAGTTTCTTTAAAGTATACGTGCTCTCTTACAGCTTTTTTTTTTTTGGAATCACCTATGTTTTGGTCTTAAAGGGACCTAGACACGATTTCAGATGAAAATTTTATTTTTGATTTTTATGTATAAAATAGTTAACTTGTGTATTTTCAATGATTTACCAAAATTTGAATGTTAGAAGTCGTGTTACAAGCGAGATACAGAGGAAAGAAGTTGTTCGTATGTAAACAAAGCTCGAGTCTTATATTTGTTTACAAATAATGTAAAGTAAAGAAATTACCATTTGTTTGGCAAAATAACTTGTGGAAACGAGATAAACTCATTCAATGTGTTCATACATAATTTTATCAACAACAAAAAGCAACATTAGATTGAAACTTATACCAATACAACACATATGTAAACAATAACAGGACTCGAGCTTTGTTTACAAAACAAAGAATTTTAACCTCTGTAACTCGCTTGTAACTCGATATTTGACTTTCAAATTTTGACAAAGCATTAAAAACATCCATATTGACCATTGTAGACATTAAAAATGAAAAAATAAATTTTGAAAAATTTGAGCTCAAATTGTGTCTAAGTCCCTTTAACCGTTTAGAAAAACGAAAACGAAAAAATTCTTTTTCTTTTCTAGTGAGATACTTAAACTGGATTTAAAAAATAACTTCTTTGAAATAGATTTTAGTCATTTTACTGGAAGCATTTCAAATCGACCTAAATTCTTAGTTGTGAGTGTCTTTAAGTAACTCATACCTCGCCCGCGGCCGAGAAAATCGGTCGCCATTGTCGCGGCTGGACTACCTAGCGGTCAGCGGTTATCTAATACACAAGAGTCGCGTCTTTCATATTTGATTTTATTTAGCCGCAAACACAAGAATGGATTTAATATTGACTACACATAAAAGTTTATTCTTCTTAATTTGAATTAAACAATAGAGTGTCAATTAAAAAAATCGTTCTGTTAATTAAAAAAGCAATTATGTCAATCTCAAACTGAAACAATATCAGACAGATAGATCAATCGTGAGTTTAAAGGAAAAAAAAAACTTTTATGAGTTTAGTCATTATTATTAATACTGCAAACATTTTAAATCTTCCTGAGTTCTGAGCTCTGTGTGTGTGTTGTACATTTACGTAAGCTATCCCTCGCCCGCGGCCGAAATCAAAGTTTCATACTACAATGTCATACGTATGCGGTAGAGGCTGGCATGATAAAAGAATTGTCCGGAACTGAGGGATTCAGTGATTATTTTAAGAGTTTTTAAACAAGATCGTAATCTGAGAAAGTGGCTAAAGTAAAACTCGGTTATAGCGACGTACTAGGGACCAATGGATTTACTTCGTTATATCCGTAATTCGTTATATCCGTATAACGAATTCGTAATAATACCTATAACGAATTCACTATATACGTGTTTTCTTTCACCAGACTATAACTTTTGCTAATTGAGGCTCAAAATAAAAATACATTACTTTGATACCTTTAATAATCGGATTGTGAATTAAACTTTTATTTGAAAATAAATTCATTCAAACTATTATGTTAAATGGTAGTGCGAACTTTTTAATTTGTAAAGAAATTCGTAATAAAAGTGTTAAATTTCGTTATTATTCACCTCTACGGGACTCAAAATCAGTTCGCTATATCCGTAAATTCGTTATATCCGAATTCGTTATAACCGTAAAATTTTGCAAAGATTTGATAAGAATTTTACCGGGGACTTAAAAAAACTTCGCTATATCCGTGAATTCGCTATATTCGTGTTCGTACTAAACGAGTTTTACTGTAATAAATAAAACCGTTGAACAAGCTAAATTTTATAGTTATGAACAGAATAAAATATATAAGTTGAAAGTTTACGTCAAAGATCTTAAATGAAATTTGTTCTCAGGATTAGAAGTAATGAAATACGACTACATTATGCAATCAAGTCGGTCGTCATAAAAATAATCAGAGTACTGCGAGTGTCCACCGTTTTCTTATTTCTTTGAAAGACCATAGTTCACTTGACTTGCAGACTATAATGTAGCGATTAATTTGCCTCCCAAAAATATATGCACCCCTCAACGTTACACTTAAATGCGATAGATATGTGATCTTGTGGATTTTATTTAATGTTATATGCACATTGATAAAAAAAAAATTCATTGAAGTTGTGTAGTATGAGGTTTTAATGCAACTTAATTGACTTAAAACTCAGCTGAATATTTTATTTTTACACCTGGCTTGTCAAAATGGCAGATTGTTAACTTGAAGCTTGTTAACTCTGAAAAAGTCTAGAACAGAAGAAATAAAGTCGTTATGGCTTTCGCTACATCTTCTTAATATTTATATGTACGAGTACATTAAGCTATTTTTGATTTTGTTTCATTATATAAAAAGTGTTGTTTTTTTTAAACCTAAAATTTAGATCTATAGAAATTCAGTATCTAACTTTTCAAAAGCTTTGATACCTTACCACTTGGAAATCATTTAGTGATGCAAATTGACTCAGGCCAATGAAGAGACATCATTGGAACCCAAGGGTTTCCTATCCGTTCCGACGATAATGAGGAGAGTGCAAATGTACATACAAAACATTGGTCAATACATGTATATTTAAAAAGTACAAACCTTCAAAATAACTAAAACATATAAATGTATATGTATATGTAATATGATAGAAATAATTATTAAATATAGGTCGTTTTTTGTGCCGCACTAAACTGGCGAAAAGAATTTTTAAACCCCACGCAAATAAAGTGGGAGAAGGGGGTTAAATAGAAATAGAAATGTCCGTCCGTCCGACTGTCTGTGCAAAATTCGTGTTCGGTCCATATCTTTCTGATGGAGAAACATTGAAGTTATTACTTCACACAAAGATTGCTTATGACCTGAGGGTGCATTATGATCTTGACCCAAGGTCATTTGGTTAAAGTAAAGGTCACTGGCAGGAAAAGTGCAAAATACGTGTCCGGTCCACTTTGGAATTTCTTCCTTTACACAAAGATTGCTTATGACCTGAGGGTGTGTAATGATTTTGTCTCTAAGTCATTTAAGGAGAAACATTGGGAGTTTCTATTTCATATGAAGATTGCTTATGACCGAGGATGTGTCATGAACTTGACCCAGGGTCAGTTGTGCAAGTTCAAAGTCATATCAAAAATGCTTAATTCCTGTCTGTGTCATATCTTGTATTAATGGAGATAATTAAAATCTAAAATTTGACATAAAGATTGCTTGTGACCCTTAAATATGTCCTGACTTGAGATTTTCTCATTTGTGCAAGTTTAGTGTCTAACTCACTATCACAAAAAGAAGCATCCATTTTTCTCTTATAGAGAAATACTTGAGTTATGATTTTTTTCTTAGCGGGTGTATCATTTGTGAGCTTGCTGACAGTACCTTTAGATGGTCCAGTGGGAGCACTACCCCCCCCCCCCTCTCGCAACCAAAATTTCCCTTAAGTTAACGTTTAGAAAATAGAATTTAGGGGCATTCCCTCACCACCACCACCCCATACACACACTTTTTAGAAGGCAAAAAAAGAAAATTGGCAAATTTGAGACAAAATTATATTAAACAACAGAAGTTAGAGCTGCCTCAAAACCTACCCACTCCTCCCTTACCACCACTACGGATTTGAGTAAATTTTATTTGCTTGTTAAGATTTCGGATAAATTTGTTCCTCCTAGCAAAAACGATGCTGAGTGCTTGCATGGCCAAATATTATACGGAGAGCTGTCTCTCCCACTGAGCATCTCTCGTATAGCGCACCCTCATGTTGGAGAAGGCGTCATCATTTATTAACAATTTGTGTTCGTTTTAATTGTTTAATTTTAACACTGCCCTTTACATAAATTACCCCATGTGTAAGCGGAAGAGCTGTAAGTATATGTTTATGAAACATAACACTGTTTTTCATGCATCAGCACAATGGATTTTGTGTTGATTACTCTTTGATAAACATGTAGGGCTAGGCCTAGTTTTCATCGCGTCATCAGTTGTACACATATGGGAATTTATCGTTTTGTGTTTCTGCTTGGAATAATTATATACATGTACATATATGATGTGTTTTTTAAAGTTATCCTAAACGTGAAGTAAGTTAAACGGAGAACTTGCCTGGTATGAAAATAATACTTTAAAATTGAGTCTCGTTTTCGATTTTTGAACTTACTATTATCATATTGATAACCCAGTCTCATTAAACTCATTTCACTTCTTCTTACCATCGTCAGGGTCTGATAGGTATCGATAACATATCATCTTCACTTGACCTCTACATTTGCATAAAATCTAGATATATTCCTACTTACCAAAGATATGCCTCTATCTGTTTAATGAGAGGTGCAACTCTTCAATATTCAGTCTGAAGGTTACATAGAAAACAGGCATGAATTAATTTGTCTGTCTCCATTTGAAGAGTTCCAATCGATTTTCTATAGCTCTGGTTGATCAAAAGAAATGGTCGTGTAATGATGACCTCATATCAATACCTGTCAGGCTCTGACAATCGTTGGGAGAAGGAGGTGGTTTTAATCAGACTGATTGACAATCCTTTCTCGACACGAAGCTGCAACGGAAGACCTACTCGTTGCTTTGCAACGAGCTCGGCTCTAGTTTATATGTATGATACAATAATTCGATCGGCAATTAGTTCATGTTTGTTAGTATTACTGCAAGAATCCTATCGTTAATCGCATAAAATAAATATTGGCATTATTCTACGGAAACCCTCTCAACTTTTTCAATTTCATTGAAAATATTACGTATTTTTTATTTACAACAACAAAGCACATGATTCTAGGGTATTGTTACACTTTTGCCTTTTTGTACACACTGTCAGAGGAAAGGCCGGTCAAGCCATATATAAATGTCTATCTGCTTACCTTATAACACTCGCTGATAAAACAAAATATCCATGCCTGTATTATCCTGATTATATCCTAACTGATATCCATCTAAATTTTTGGTATCTGTATTTAATAAGTCCTATTTCGCCATTGTTAACACTGCATTCCGATGATTTGTCTCCCGACATTGATCTTCTCTATTTAACATGCCTGTGACGTCATCAATGATAATTATACGTAATAGAGATAAATCGAAAATATATTCCGTTTGAAGAGTTTCCGGTGACAGTTTACGCCTGAAGTTTTTATAATTTAAACCAGAGATAAAGTTAAAATTGACATGTTTCTGATTGAAATATGACATCATGCTGCTTATTGTGACGTCATATCGATCAGAGGAATTTTTACTCAATCGACCGCTAAGAGTTGCCTTATCATAGCCGCGTAGCACCAAAGTCAACGATCATCAAAATATCCTGTACTCCCAAAGGTTGGGTCATTCTGTCCACCAATTGTAAGTGTTTAGAGTGTCTCTTGGGAATCGTCCATAGACAATGTAAATACATCAGCTTTATCTAAGTCCTCCTGACCTGCTTTGTCTACCAGTCTAGCTCGTTGCTTCAGTTTGCTTCGTCCCGAAAATTATACTCGAGTTGGGTTTGTGTTTTCGTACACTTACTTTATTTACGACGATTCTGAATTCCTTCCTTCTTCAAACCCTTGCTGTAGTTACCGTTTGTTCGAGTTTCAAATCACATCCTCTCTTTAGTAATTTCCTACGTAAGTGAGACGAAATAAATATCCTGCATCTTCATACCTCCGCAATGCAATTGCAAAGCTCTCTTCTGTGCCGCATTATCTATCCCTTTACCGACTACAAAGTCTGTTCTCAATCCTCGTCGCTAACGAAGTATCCTACAACGGATTACTGAGATTAGTGTCGATTATGAATGACCCATTACATGCAACCCGTACTATGTGTTTCAGACTCTTTATTCAAAGGCAGCAATCCAAACATACAACACACCTTGTCCTTGTCTTACATATTTTAATTACACCAACTTTATATAATAGTTCCGACACACATCTAAATAAGATACAAACTATAAGATTCTTTACAAAAATGTTATTTAAATTGATATGAAAATCTTACCCAAGTTTTGAAAATTTTTGAGGCATTCAGAAAATAGTAAAAGTGGATGTACATAAAACTAAAATGTATAAACATTTTTGTTACAATAAAAATCAGTATATTAATTCATTAAACTTTCATATTTTTTCAGTAAAATTTCGATCTGTTATAAAACATGACACATTATTGAAATTTTCACATAATTGTCCATCACAAATATCATTTAAACTATGTTTTGTTGTAGAAACGTATCAGCCTTGTCATCGCTGATATCTCGTAAACCAGCTTTAATTTTTTGTACGTAATTTAACACCATAAAATGTTGTGGTTTCGCTGTAACATAGAAATTAAGGTTTTCGGATGATAACTCCTATTTCAAGTGCCCTAAATGAGCCATTTCTAATGTATAAATTGAATTTGTACTTTTACAAGATATATTTAAAATTCTAAAATTTATACGAAATAAAACAGTATTAATCACAGGTTTAATATGATTAATTCCAACAATCGAACATTGTGGAATCTTTAAGTTTAAACACCTTCTCTTAATTTAAAATCATAAGATTTCCCACGAATATTTTCTCTAGACTTTAAAACACCCTCATTTTCTCTTTCTATCCTTTTTTCACTATACAAAACATCTTTATCTCTTTCCAAATCTTTCAATAAATTTCCAAAACTGTTACACTGTATACCCTCTTCTAAAAGCACTGTGTTTTTTTGTTGTTTCTGATTTTTTTTCACCTTTGCTGACTCCTTGTTCTGTTTTGGCTGATTTTAAGAGTTTTTTTTCTTAAATTTTTATTTATTTCATTAATTCAGTGATTTTTAGTTAGGGCCCCGCTATGCATTAAACATTGACTTTTTTAAAACAAAATCAATAAAAACTTTGTTGAAATTTGTTGTATGATATCATATAATATGCTATGGTATGCTATGACAAATAAGAGTCTAATGATATGCTATGAAATTTTAATGATCTGGTATGAGATTTCAATGCTATGGTATGATATTTTAATGTTATGGTGTATGGTGTAACAGATATGCTTGAATTGACTGTATACATTTTAGATTTTACATAACTGGCAGCAAGTCCGCCTTGACACTTTCAACCAAAGGCAGTCTATCTGGATCTTAGTCCACCGTCAAGAACTGGATTGGGGACCAGGCGAAACAAAATATTCAGTGCCCCCAACATGTTGATGTTGTTACTTTTTTGACAATAATCAGGTACCCAAATGTTATATGTATTAAATTTTAATAATTATTTTTTGTTTTGATTTCCTTACTTTTCTTTCTATTTTTGCACATCATAGGTTCTTGAAAAAAGTTAACTATAAATCCCAGACCAGTGTCATTACCACAACCGTCCACTTTGTGGCTGATGACAAAGAACAGCTGCAAGGAAGTTCAGAGCTATCCCCAAAACACTGGATGGATTTTTATTAGGACGGAAAGTGGCACACAGTAACTGAAGTTAAAAAGTCTGACGTACTTTATAAGGAATTTAAAAAAACTCCATTTATCTAATAATTTTATAAATATATTTTTGTTCCATTTTACTTGCATTCGCATAAAAACTTTTTTTCACATCCATGCACCTGTGCTTTGTGTTTTTTTTCTTATTTAAAAGAAATCAGTATCTGGATGTCTACTTAAGAAAATTGGAAGACAGATGTATGACAAAAATATGTCTAATATTTCAAAATCTTCTACAAGTGAAAGATGTGGTTGATTTATGCTTTTGCTTAATTTAAAATTGAAAGTCATCTTATCGTTGTTGGTGTTCTTAATTTTGCTTTCGTAGATATAAATTCGTGAAGTCTAGACATACTTCGATCGTTGAGGTGATAATGGGAGAACCTTGTTTTAAAAATCCTTGCTCCTAAGAACCTTTATAAGAGGTCAAATTAATAAGAAAAATTAAAAAAAAAATCCTACAATAAATCACTGAATAAAAGTCACTGTATATATAGCACTAAGCACCATCCACCCCCACTTCCACCTATACACAGTTTTATCAACAAATAAATTGCCAACACGTGTCCTTGAGCACATTTTGCAACAAACGGATGTTGGAGATACGAGAGAGTGACAGTGACAGGTTGCGATGGTCTGACTTTTACACTTGCATCTAGAATCATTGGTAATTTTATGATTAAAGGTGGACGGTGTTTAAAGAATGATTTTTTTTTTTTTTACAGATAAATGGAAACTACATATTTCTTATAACGAAATTGTTTTACATGTTAGATAATAAAAATAAATATGTATATATTTGACAGATAATACATTATTCTGCCAAGACTGTACGATGGAGCTTTTAGATGAAGCAGGGTCTGAGGAGCATCGAATGAGTTACGATTATGCTAACAGGGAAGCAACAATCACATGCAGAAAATACAACACTATTTTGATGATTCGTGGTATAACTTATCAAACTTCCTGATTCAAAAGTATATTTATTAAGTAATATTTAGTCGTATTTACGTATGTCTAATTATAAATTGTTTTGAAAGACTATGCCATTACAAAATTAATATGACTAAGGCTCTTTACCGCCTACTATGGGATATTGTTCTTGTGGATCTTGCTAACCACCTTGGTTTCAATAGTCCAATAATAGCGCTACTGGTTATTAGTTTTACAAATACAAATACCATATGATAAGGAAGAAACATATTACTACTACACTTTACATATATAAATTGTGATTATTTTTATGATTATAATTGCTATTATTATTCATTATATAGATCATCATAAAAACTTGCAAATTCTTATCATATTCGTGGAAGCTTTGGCATCAGAATTATTAGTCACACATATAAAGGCCACTAGAGAATCATCTCCTCCCTCATTACTTGGCTTTTACCAGTGGTACTTGGGCGTTCGTAATCCTAACTACAAATTTATAGTTTTTACTTATTGCCTCGCCCTCCATGTATTCAGAGCTGGAGTTAGGTGAAACAATTTACGCGCTATCAATACATCCAACACAAAGTATTCGCACCTCTTCTTTGCTTTAACATGCCGATATACATAGAGACACATATTAGAGACTCGTTTCTTCGTATTCAATGTCCCGGAAAAAAATGGAAAGTTTCTTGAAGACAATGAGTCTTACAGTGTGCCTGGTTACGAGTCAAAAGAGGAAGGGGGTGACTTCATTTTAGAGGCAAAGAGCAAAGTGTGAAAAATAAGAATAGAAATGAAAAAGGTAAATTTTATAAAGATTTGCTATACAAAATATATTATTGTTCTTTAACATAATTAATATTCAAGCAAACTAAATGGACGATGCTATAGGATGAATTGTGTATTCAATGTACTATACCATAATTTAATCTCTCTTTCCTCTCTCTCTCTCTCTCTATCTATCTCTCTCTCTAAGCGGTTTATAAAAAAGCATAAACTGCCCCAAGTTATGTTATACTCGTATAACATTTAGTAAAATGACGTTAATTTGTACAAAATTTAAACGTTACGTCAAACGGATTAATACGTTTCGCACGTGCCTCGTATTGTGATGTTGACAAGTTATCTTA
>WFKH01011925.1:25663417-25673852 GCA_016163765.1 Magallana hongkongensis | reverse complement strand
TTATATCCCGTTTGGGAGATTGGTACGAACCTGATAAAAGACACACACAACACTTAATGACATACAATATACATAACGCATAAAGGAATGTAATGTTTGAAATTTGACACATAAACTGTACCGATTGACCTACTGTACATTTACAGTGTACAAATGAATAGTACCAGTAGTGTGCATTCTATATGGATTTTAGGGTAATATGACATTTCATTCATTTCCTTCAACATTTGGGCACTATGATAAAAATAAATCATAGAGACATGTAGCTGTTGATAAAATTTACAATAATTAAGAAGTACAGTGCCTAGTCATTTACTGTTAACAAACACTGTAAAAACATACAACGGTATTTTTGAAGTCATGAAACAAAAACAAAACAAAAACTTTTTTTTTTTCGTATTTATGGACATGCTCAAGATGTGTGCATTAAATTCTACGAATTAAATTCTGATTAAAATGATGTCTCTGATTTGAAATTTCGTTCTATCTGCACGCGTTCTTTCCTCATTTTGTTGGAACTCTAAAAGACCGATCCTTCCACTTTGAAGTTCCGAATGAAATGAATGATGAAGGACTGAACGATAAGTGAACGCTGAACGAACGGTGAGCGCTATGTAAACGCTTTGTGAACGCACGGAAAAATGGGAAAGTAGAACGTTTCAGGAACTGTAGTTACCAGAAACACACGTGGTTGGTCTGCTCAGAGCAAAAGATGGGCTGTATTATTCACTTGCTTAACCCCACACTCAGTTCACATCAATGTTATTGAGGTCATGTCTAGCTCATGTTTCATCAATGCCCTACGACGCTTTGTAGCTTTGTGCGGACCCGTGAAACTCTTTCGCTCTGATAAGGGCACTATTTTTATTGAAGACGTTAATGCCATAAAAGTTGAAGACAACATGATCCAGACCTACCTGAAGCATAACGGAGCAACTAGGTTGTTTAATACCCCCATGCATCTCATATGGTAGGTATTTGGGAGCGGGCTATTGGCAGTGCTCGCAAGATCATAGATTCTATGCTTCTTCAAGAAGGACTGACACCTGAGGTGCTAGTTACACTTATGGCCGAAGTCTGTGCAATTCCCAACTCCCGTCCGATAGCGGCACTTGATGCTTACCCATCGTTCTCTATGGTATTATGTCGAAACATTTTACTTACCCAGATGCAGGTAGAGATTGGAACAATCTCAGACCATTTGAGCATCAAAGAGATGTACTCTGCAAGTTGGAAGCATGTTCAGGTGTTATCTGATATGTTTTGGAAAAAATGGCATGCCTCCTACTAGTATTTGGAGAGTTTACAGAGGAAACAAATTGGGGTTCAAGTAAAGACAATCTGAAGACTAGGGAAATTGTCTTGTTGCGCGAAGAAGACATTTATAGGAATATGTGGCAATAAGGATAGTCGAGAGCCCAATTGAGAGCAACGACAAATTGTTCCGAAAGGCTGTTGTGACTCGTGTCGTATGGAGAGATGACAACCTAAAGATCTATTACGGATATGGTTCTTCTGCTGGAATAGTGATTAGATGTAAAAGTGATTACATTGTGTATCACAATTATTGTAGTGATATGTTTGTGAGAATAAATTCAATACCAGTTAATTGTTATATCAATATGATATAAGACGGGGAGTGAAGTGTTAACTATTTTTTTTTTAATTCCGGTAATATTCTTTCTGAGCTGTTTATAATTATATATTTTTTTTTATTTATTTATGTTTGACCCAAAATTCCCGTATAAGTTGTACATGCAACGGGTAGTCTAGCCAAGCATGTCTGCATTTTATTTGTGAATTTGTTTGCCAAGCTTTGGAGCGCAATAGAGTGAGTAAAATTTGTAATATGTCTACTTTCTATGAATGCATGCATATGTTCTCTGATTTACGAGGCACTGTTTTGAAGCAAATTTTGACTTTGTTTATCGTGCCACCAGTGTGTTATTTTTAGAATCTCGTTATAGCAATGTTTATTGTATTCAAGCTTAATCAGTTTCATCAATTGACTCAATATTTTGAAACTTTTTATAGCATTTAAATTCAACATACTGACTGAAAACTGTAGGAACAATTAAGTGCATAATGACAAGTAAAAAATAATGTTGCGGTTTAAGTATCTAGTTTATTAAGCTGACACGTACGCATGACACATGCATTGGTATGTAAGCACACAAATAGTATGTATGTTATATAAAATATTGTACATCGTTTTCAACGTTCAATTTCAGACTAGGCGATCTTTAATATCTGATATTATCTCTCTTTGAACACAACTGTGTCTGAGCGAATTCAAGACGGGGCAGAACAGTTTTCAAGTGATGATTATATATGAATCATATGTGGATCATATGATTTGTTACATATGATTCACATATGATGCCCTTTCTGTTGGTCTCATATTTAACCAATCATATGATCCACATACAATATACATTCGTGGAACATATGCGGCGAAGTTGCCTGTTTAAGTATTCTGTCTATTTTCCAGTTTCATTTGCTTCTACGAATGGAATATAATGTATTGAATACTAATAAGCTGTAAACTGTAAAGCCGTAAATCAATATTACAATGAATGATAACATGGATAATGAATGATCGCGATTTTGTTCATTTGGAGCGGGCTTTTCAATTAACTAACAGTTCAATTACATTTACATCCAATCATTTCATACAAGTGATTTAACCTTGTATGGTTTAGTTATTCGTTTGAGATCAAAATGTGGGAATAAACTATTTTAATTAGCAGTTATCTGCAAGAACCTATCACCCAGTACAACACTTTATCAACTAAAAATATGATTGTTAAAATCTACTAGAAAAGAAGAAAAGCAGTTAATCAACTACGAAAATATATATTTACATTTTTTAAAATGTACAACTCAAAATAAGAGTAGGCAATGAAATCGCATTCGAAACCAAAACAAGCACGTTTATTTGTTTTTGGGGTTTTTGTTTTATCCGTTTTAAATCCTTTTTTGTTTAAAGTTTACACACATTTTCTTGTTAAAATCACCATCTAACTGTATTGGAATGACTTAAAAATCAATGCCGACATTAGAATGATCGAATATAACCCAACATCGACAACTTTACCTCAAAGTGGTGACCAAGCAATCTTCGTCTGCCTATTCCCATGTTACATTGATTTGCAACACATTTTCTACACAATAGAAAATTAAATATCAATGTACATTTTATTATAGTTTTAAATATTCTTTTATACACTTTTATCCTTAATCCTTTGGAATTATGTGTTTAAACTTTGCTATCATCCTATACTTTTGTTTCATATACATTTACCTACTTTCGGCGCCATACCGATTTTAGATTTGCTAAAAAAAAGTCATCCTCCTTTTCCAGTGTCCAAATTGATGACATGTTGGTTTTATAATCAAGCTAAAATCATTCAAGTTCAAGTTTAGTTTATTCACTCAGACATTATCCAATGTAACAGATGTCGTCAAAGAAAAAAATTTTTACAGTAGAAAAAGGAAATACGATATAGTGAAATCTGTATATAATCAAATAACTATATACATATATACAGATATGGCATGTAAAAATTTTAAGGAGAGCAGACTGAGTAATATATTTTGGTAATAAAAATACAGTAAAAAAAGTGAAAAGTGTTTTCACTTTAGAAGACATAGTTTCTTTAAATTTTACAACATTTGATCTTGTACAGTATTTACCATGCAGAAAGTGGTTGCGTGGTTGCTAATATTTAATAGTGTTGTACATTCTAAGATAAAATAAATTTCATCTGCAATTCTATGTTTCTTACAAACTTCATTTAATCTATCATAAGAAGGTATATTAGACTATTCGCCGGTCTCTATTGGGAGGCTGTGATTCGTGGTGCCAAATTTTAAAAATACTTAGTTTTATCTAAAATTGTTTGGTTTTCTATGTATGTTTCTGAACGAAAGTTAGACTTACACATCCTACACTTGGTACCCTTTGATAATAAAAGAATATCACTTAACCAATTTCAAGTAAACTGGACCTAAAGTCTGTGCTTAACTATTCTTTTTTATGCGGAATAAAGTGTTTTATGTCCCAATATTCAAAGTTGTGAATGAAAAATGACAATAACAAACTGTCAACCATCTCAAAAATCCATAAAACGAAATACAAATATTGAAATATGAATAGAGCTTTAAACAATAGAATGACGAAAGATTAAAACTTATGTAATTCAAATTATTTAACAATGTAAATTGTCTGTATTATATAATAATAAAGATGGGATATATATATTAATAATAATCTAATTTCACAAAAAGTATGTGTCTCAGCAAAAAATTGGATATTTCTATCAGTTTTGTTTAAACACGAAACATCGAGCGCATGCTTGCCCCAACACCTTTTTTTTTAAATAATATGCAAAATAATATAAACAATATGTGAAACTGGTTTTGTGGCAACGATGCGATCTTTATTTTTTACTGTGGAATATAAAGAACAACTTTTTTATCCATTTTGTTCTACATTGTTCTTAATAATCATTGACAACAACACTTTGACTTGTTCATCTCCCTTTTCGCCGTTTAGTGTATTATTAAATGCAATATATCTTCTTTCACATTTCTCAACTAATTCTAGAAGATTCGGAGAAATCAATTTTAAAAAATATTCTAAACTTTGGTTTTTGGAATCAAGTTCGTCCTTTCTTGTAAACAGAATGATACAATATTTCAAGACATTTCTTCCTAAACCGTCTATGAAACGGTTAAAGAGTGTATGTTCTTCTGCAGTGTATTTTGAATCACACTGGACGACCCAAATGAGTGCAAGGAAACCTTGTGAATTACTTGAAATTTCCCTTTGAATGTCCCCATATTGCATTGTGCCAAATGTGCCAGGTGTGTCAACAATGACAATCCTTTGGTCGAAACGATCAGCAGATTTCAGCAAACATCCTTTTGTCATTTTTGACACTGCCATACCCGATTCAAATACTTCTTCTCCAAGAATTGTATTTCCAGTGGCACTTTTCCCAGATCCAGCTTTACCCACCAGCACTATTTTTATTTCGCTACCTTTCGTGGATAAACTACCTAATTAAAAATAGCAATAAATAATCGTTTAAAGCGTGTTAATCATGGGTAAACACAATTATAATATAACAAGCAAGAACTAGACTGCTGAAAGCATTTTAGTTCACGGTCGAACTGAAAATGTAACAGTCATTTTTGTTCTTTCATGAAGTTTAAATGAAACATTTTGAAATATATTACCGAGCGTTTTGCCTTTAAAAAATAATTCTTAAGTACTAAAGAACAAATCGCCTTCATATTCGAAATATTTTTTGAAATAATAATGAAATTCGTTTTAATTGTTCTTAAGTGCTTTTGAAAGACTTCATATTATTTATTACCGACCGTCATTTTTTACATCTGAAACGAAGCACATTAAAACAAAATATGCTATAAAAAATAAGCTTAAATAAGCGTTTAATTTTTTTCAACGACCTATAGGTATTTAAGATTTCTAGAAAGATTTATTAAAATTATTAAATAATTTGTTGAAATGAATTCCATTTTAAAGTAATTGACTCAAACACTGGCAGCTAAAGACAGAACACGCATAAACTTAACAGTTTTGAAAAATACACCTCGAAAACATATTATGGAACTTGCCATCCTCGCTTTTCATTAAGACCGATCATAGTCAAGTAATTAATAACGCACTCTATTACATTTTTTGGCATTAACTATTAAACATGCATGCTGATCATAAGGTTTCTTAAAATATAGAATTTTAAAAATGGAACTCAGGATTTTGGCAAATTAGGATGTCTGAAGAAGACAAGAAAAAATGCTTTCATTGCAAGTTTAGGGTTATTCTAATTCACCGTTATGCCCTTTCACCTTCCGAACTTTCCATCAACTTATGAAAGACTCATTGAAAACATTTTAGGGGATTACAATGGGAGGAGTTATTTATGTGTTTAGACAATATTATTTTACCATGCAGAACTTTTAAACAAGGACTTGTTACGCTAGAGGAAATATTCATTCAACTGCAAGAGACTAATTTAAAACTCAAACTCTCAAAATGTGTTCTTTTCCAGAAGAAATGTGGTGTCCGAAAATAGAATTTCTACAGAATTCGAAAAAACAAAAACAAAGGTAGTACAAGAAAGGCCAGTCCCACAGAACCCAACGCAAATTTGTGGCCTTTAAGGTCTGATTTGTAAATGGGGTTTTTCCGATATTACAAAGCTTCTTCACAAATTATGTGGAAATAATATCAAATTTGAAAGGATTGAGAAAGCTGATGCAGCATTTGCAGCTCTGAAGGAAGCTGTGACATCACCTCTTATTTTAGCATATCCATTGCCAGGTTTGCCATTCCTTCTAGACACAGATGCTTTAGTTAATCAAATCATTTGGTGCAGTTCTCTCACAATTTCAAGATAAGATTAAGCGTGTAATTGCATGCATAAGCAAATCAATAATAAAACATGATGAATTTTATGGTGTCACAAGGAAGGACTGCTTGCAGTCATTCAAGATTTAAGAACATTTCATCCCTATGTGTATGGACAGAAAGTGTTACAAAGAACAGACAACAGCTGTTGTATTATGATCAGAAACCTTAAAAAAAACCAACAGGAGAAACAACAAGATGGTTGGATAAATTAGGTACTTACAATCTTACTCTAGCTCATATATCTGGACGGAAGCATAGTAATGCTGGCATTATTTTAGAAGGTCATACAAGTCTTGCTCATAACAGGAGAAGGGCAATAAAAGTAGCAGCAATGAAGACAATTATGACGAGACCTTAGTTAACATAGTTCGAGTGTTCACAAAGGGAAATGACAAACAAGTCTCGAGTACTCCCAGTGGCTACATTTTAGATGGTTGGCAACCAGAAACACAACTAAATGATCCAGATAAAACATTGCTTCAGTTACTTAAGACGATAATGAAACCAGTCCTTCATGGGACAGAATGTATCCTGGAACATTAAGTTTAAAAACATTGTGAAGACAATGGGACCGATTACAAATAAAGAGTGAATGCTTTACAGAAACTTGAATGTCTCAGATGGAGAAACAAGCCATTTACAACTGATAATTCCAAAATCATTTCAACCGACTGTCCTGAAGAACTTTCATGATATATCATATGCTGGCCATTCATGAGCAGACAAAATGGTCGGAAAAATTCAAAAATCTTTCTTTTGGCAAGCAATGAAATTTACAATCGACAAGTACTTAAGGTCTTGTGATAAATGTGCTGCCATAGTGCAAATAGTCCTCCTCTTGGTATGTATTGTGGTGAAGAGCCAGTAACCATTAATTTTCTGGGACCACCACCTACAACAGACAAGCCAACAGATACATACATGTACACTGCGATTGCTTTACTAAGTGGACAGAGGCCTTCGCCATACCACGCCAAGAATCAGAAAGAATTGGCACCGTATTTGTAAACGAATATATTTGTCGTTTCGACAACCCGATACAAGTTCATTCGGACCAAGATCGCTCATATTTAAGGTAAACCTATCCAAGATCTTTGTAGAATCCTGGAAGAAGATATAACTTGAAAAACCAGCCACACCCAAAAGCAAATTGAAGTGTAGAGAGGTTTAATCGGACTTTAAGGTATTCAGTGTATAATGAAAGGATTCTGAACATGTTTTAATCATTTAGAACTAGTTAAATACGTATGGCTAAATAACAATGAAAGTGAAATAAACCATATTCACATGAATGATGACATATAAGAAGTCATGCGTTTTTGCATCTTAAATGTTTTTGAAGAGTTGTCTGCCCTTGATGAAAAAAGAAATATTTAATTTTGTCAAAATATCTGAGGTAAATGATTTTAATAAAGAGACATTATATGCTTGTTTTCACCAAGACTTTTGAATATATTTCAAATGACTTTTTAAAATATCTTAATAACACTGATGCTTGCCATGGACTTCAATGCTAAATTTAAGGTGCAATTAATCGGAAAACAATCAAAATTTTGTAAATTACTTTGGTGGATTATTTTAATTTGATAACACCTTGAAATTGCTACCCTGATAAACAATATTGGACTATTTATTTATTACTTACAAAATATGGTCGTAATACATTGAATACCCAAATTTGCTAGGAATTTGCTAGGAACCTAAGGAGTCAGATTCACTTGTTAGAAAAATGCAATGATAAATCAAACACTACTGTAATGAAAAAACCCTGAGACTATCAAAAAACCCCGTGGAGGCCTGAGTGGCACTGAGAAAACCCTGAGAGACCCTGAGGTTGGAACTGAGGGTACTGAAGAAACCCTGAGAGACCCCGAAGTCGGCACTGAAGATACTGAGAAAACCCTGAGAGACCCTGAGGATTGTACTGAGGGTACTGAGGAAGCCCAGAGAGACCCTGAGGTCGGCATTTAATACGAAACAATTAAAATTACTTCAAGTATTTAATGTTTTGTGTCATCTTCAATAAATATAAATATGATTAACATAATGCATATGTATAAATTTACAATATTGGTGAAATTGCATATGATCGGATTTGTTCTCATTTTAACCGCATCTTTAATAAATTGTATTAAGTTAATATTAAGGGAAAATCCAGAAACAAAGGTAAAAAGTGTATATCTTGTATTTTCATGTACATTGTACATGTATACTAGTTTTACATGCGACAAGCGAGGGCCACATTTTTTGCTAAATTTATTTTTTTCAAAATTCACTATGAGCCGTTAACATTTAAAGTATTCTTCCGATAAGAAATTATAGAAGTCGGTCGTAAAATGTAATGTTTTTAAATCAAATTATCATGCTCATATCATTTAGTTGCCCTAACAAAACATATTTGATTAATGCATACATTGTATTTATATAGATTCCAATTACGCATGTATTCCTAATTTTAAACAAGTGAATCTTTTGTTTTTTGATTTATCATATGGCATATTCTTGTACCGTATGAAAAAAACCCATTAATCTAATTTAATCTATTTAAGCACGAGCGTGGTAATTTTAACCAATTGATAATATTGCCAATACATAAAATCCATGTCTTGTGCGCATATAGATCGGTTAACTATTTTAAAATCAATGAAACGATGTAAGCTAGCTAGGTTATTAAGAAAACTCCATGTGTTCTCTCTTTCTATCTATCTCTCTCTCTCTCTCCATTTATAAGGGGAATGAAAGAACGATATAAAAGAATTCCATTTTGAAGCCATGAATAAATGAAATTATTCGAATTTGGTCTATTTACATAATTGCTAAATCCCGATTTTGAGCGATCACTTTAATTATTGTATGTTGCCCTTGTTAAATAATCATAAACTTTAATATGTTTAAATATCCATGCAGACCCGGGCGTAATCATTTTTTATTTTATTAGAATAAAAAAGTCAAACTCTTTTGTTTTACGGTGTATTCCCCAGCCGTTTGCAGCAGTTTATTTTGATCCTACACGACATATACACAGGTGGCCAATTTTCACACCATGCCGCGGTCACTCTGTCGAGTGTATAGTCTGAGCCTTGTCTGTTAGTTCCGAGGTATTCTTGACCCCAGACAAACAAAAGAATGAGTTCTGTACATGTGCACAAAGGAGACATTATATCGTCTATCAAACACATATTTTTTTAGCATGCACTTCAAATCAGAAACAAAACAATCAATGATTAAAGGAAATTAAAATGTGTGTACTTTTTTCGAATTTAGAAATAAATACATGATTTTAAGCACCAGCCATATCAACGCTCACTAATAGTTTTAAACAAGTATAAATTGTTTGTACATTGTATATGTGAGAGTAATAGAGATAGAAATAGAAGAGAAATAGAGAGAGACAGGGTAAAAGAGAGACAGAGACTCTTTTATGAAATTAGAAATAAATACATGATTTTAAACATTGGTCATATTATCGCATACTAGTATTTATAAATACGTATAAAGAGTATTTGTACATGTGATGAGAGAGAGAGAAAGAGATAGAGATGAATTTCGTGTTTATAATGAAATATTAGTTAATGTTTGGAGTTTAAGAAAAGAATACATGACGGAAAGAAGTTGTCTTGTCTCGTGTGAAGTTTTGTTCTCGTCAATTAGCAAAGGCAACAACGGTTACAGATGTAATTATTTTGCTGTGATACTTTATTAAAATTATACAATTTTATACAGACCTCGGAATTCAGCCTCACCCTCTCCCGGCAATACCAATGACAAGAAATATTAGAATTTAATCCAGTGAATAATATTTCTAAATTCGGGAATTTCAACATTTTGAAAAGAAAGAAAATATCTTCTAAATTTCTACTAGCATGGGCCTTAAAAGGGATTGCCGTTTTAATAATTGGTGTTGGATATAATGTAGAGAAAAGTTGTTTATCTTATTAAATAGGAACTAGGATGCAGGCAAGTGGCATCGATTTTGAAAGTGGGGGGGGGGGG
>WFKH01011925.1:25652347-25663317 GCA_016163765.1 Magallana hongkongensis | reverse complement strand
ATGAAACAGTGTTTTAAACTTGTTAACAATAGATTTTCTCCTATATCGTACTACACAAACATCTTTCTTAGACTGAAATTGACACACTGACACTGCTGCAATAGGTACAAGTGATTTCGCCTGTAAGATTAAGGTTTGTGATGTGATAAAAAGGAGGTATGTTTTTTAGTTACATGTACTTGTCAAATCAAAGGACGGTATCTTTAAAACCCTTGAAATACACAGTTTAGTGAATCAGCTTCATTAAATTTGTAATTTTAATACATGTAACTAAATGCATATAAAAGAATTTAACTACATTCTTATTTCAAAATTGTAAAATAGTTCAAATATTGTCTCAGGTACCTGTTACACTACATGTAACAACCTCTTGTGTTAAAATCTTTGATATTGTTTGCTACTTTCTAGTTTTTCTGCAATGAAATTTCCAAAAATATACACAACAGAGGTTTTCAAATGAAGCAAATAGCGACAATTTCACAACTGTAATATATTATCAATATTGCCTCGGGCACCTGTTCATTACATGCAGCAGTGTCTCTCGGGGTTTTCTCAGTACCCTCAGTGCCGACCTCAGGGTCTCTCAGGGCTTCCTCAGTACCCTCAGTGTCGACCTCATCGCCACTCAGGGCTTACTCAGTACCCTCAGTGCAAACCTCAGGGTCTCTCAGGATTTCCTCAGTGCCCTCAGTGCCGACCTCAGAGTCTCTCAGGGATTTTTAAGTGCCACTCAGGGTTTCCTCAGGTATTTTTAATAGTCTCAGGATTTTTTCATTACAGTTGTGATAGAAGTTGTTGTACGAGAAAGGCATAATCTTGTACATGACTGAAAACGGGGATGGCGGGCGGATTATTAACCAATTAATTAATTTTTCTTCATTTTGCACAGCCATTTTCGCAGCACTTGTTGTAATCATTGATATTTAAGTAATATCATGTCAAATGCGTAACATCTAGATCAAGCATGAGACCGGTTGAGGGAGAAGTACCATGCAGCATCCTTCAGAAGACTTAAAGGAACAGGAGTGATCTAAAATATCACCTGACAGCGGCGCCCCACAAGTTGCTCACTATTCTCTGTGTGTAGTGCCCAACAGAGCGGATCTTGCGGAGGATGGTGGAATTGAAAAATCATATTCACAGCACCAGAGGTCGAAGATGGAACTGATACCAAAAAAATATCTGACGGAGAACAATCAATTCTGGAAGGCGAACCACCCCTCGGTATGCAAAGAGGTATTTTTCAAAGTCCATCTGTTTCTACAATGGCAAGGTACGAATACCCTCAAGGTCGATTGCCGAATGGGAGGAAGGGTGGAAGGCCCCCATTAGAGGTATTGCACGTCAGGCGCAGAAGAGAGGTTACAACCCTAGCAGACCTAGATTGCTGGAAGACTTTTACATAAATTATTGGACTTGGAGCTACTCTAGCGTAGAATTCGGGGGATGTTACCGTCTGGTTTTTAAAGGCGAAAATGACGGATAATGTTCTAGGAGACATCCGTGCAATGGACGGTATTCTTAGACGCATAACACTCCTGCAATCTTTTGCACAACGCAGACTAGATGACCATTGTTTTAAAATCATCAAGTATGACACAGAAACCAGCCATCGCAGCAAAGTTGGGGATAGAAGAAGGTTCATAAAAGTAATATACAGAACAGAATCAGAGTTTTGGAAAGTGTATCGTTTAGCGGAATTGCCAGACTCCACGCCATTAACCCCACTAGGAAGCCTAACAACATCTGGGATCTTTTAAGGCGATAAGGACGGAAAGGAAGAGACCATGCCAGAAATCAGCATATAAGAAGCCGAGAAGGAATAGCCGATTCAGGAGAATAGAGAAGAAGGGTTAACATCTGAGGAGATTGAGAAAGAGGAAGCTGAAGAGTCAACAGATGCCGATGGTAAAGAAAAAGCAACACAACTGAATATTACAAACGGCTTTTAAAAGTCTCGCATTTTTTACGCAATCAATTGCCGAGATATGTTACATTAGATCATGTTTTTATAAAAGCATATACGCAGCATTATTAATTAATCTTTTCGTAGCCAAGGAAAATACTTGGATATCCTGATGAGACAAATATTTATGTTATGTTACATTTAGTCTTTTTTATAAATCTGTATATTGATGTGTGTTAATAAACTACAATGTAAACCAGTCATTTGTTTTTTAATGTGCGATTCTGTCTGAAGAGAATAGTTTTGTTTAAACATAGAATTCTTGGTTTACACAAAATTACCAATATTTTTAATTGTTCACTTATTGTCTCTTTGTTTTTGTTCTTTTTATACATTTCATTTTATTTATCTATCCTTTGACAAGTCAAGAACAAAAATCTTTTAATTAGTCCTTACCTGATACAGGAGTTTTTATTTTATCAGTAACCTTCTTTTTCTCTCGTTTTTCTGAAAAGTAGAATATATTTGGTAAAAAATATGCCTGTTTACATTAATATATAACTTGTTTTACCAAAGTTCTTTTTTTATATCAAAATTATATGTAATTCTTGATTATTATATACGCAGTTTTTATAGCACATATCACCAAATAAACTCGATTTAACATTATATTTTCTAGCAGTAATTATTGTCATTTCTTACCTGATAATGACGTTTCGAACTCAATATTTTCTTCTTTTTTCTCTAAAAAGTATTATCATGTATTCTATCAAAAGGTATTTTTCCATAGACTCTGCTTGTATCATCCAAGTAAAAACGTTTAATTGAGGTTAAACCAGTTTTATAAAGAATAAAACCGTTTCGTTATCTTATTTTTTCTTAACACAAACAAATACTGATTTCAAAAATAAATAGCTTTGTTATTCAAGTTATTTATATTATATTACTACTGTGGTTTCATCAATATTCTTTGAATTTTCGCATAAATATCGTTGTTAAATTGATCCACGAAATTAAATGTTCTTTGAAATGCAATTTCTATTAACATTTTGCATTAATAGGGTCATTGGCCACGATTTTACATATCATTGAAACTGTGATTTTTCACTTTATCCACGAAAATTGATACCCTTGAATATTAATGAAACCACAATATATATATTAAACTAGACATTCCGGACGTTCTCTAATCTTAATCTGCGTTTTCTTTCTATATTTAACATTAACTTCTAATACCAAATACATTTACCCTTACATTTTCGAATTCTCTTTCATATTTAATTCGTGTTTTGTTCCAATTTAGTGACAAACTCTTAGACATTTCAAACGGATCCTAAATTGAATGTTAATAAGCAAGGACAACTTCACCGACTTTCTTTATAATCAATAATGCCACAACCAAACCCAAGGGAGAATGCAAAATACCATTGGACGAAAGGAATGATGATATCTATTTTAGCCAATATAGAAAAATTCAAATGTTTTGCGTTTATTCACCTTGTATGATACGCCCATTTAAATGTTTAATTATATCTAAGTTGTTGGATGTCAGCCTATCAGAGAGTTAGAAATTGATCAATCATATAAAAGAAGAGGCCAAGGGTTCACATCGCTCACCTGAGTAACAATAGCAATAAATCTGTTGAAATCGGCGTTACAGTACCGATTTCAAAATATCTTGATAATTTAGTAGAGTAGATCTTCTTAACACTTTAAAAAAAATTCCTATTTGTATCCACGTATTTTTTTTTGGTTAAAAGTCAAGCCTTTTTCGTTTCAGTATTAGTGAGAAGATTTTTCTCCATTCCTAGTTAAAAATCTCCTCCCTTTTGTGGCTTCACTCTTCTTCAGGGAACCGTGATTTGATCAAACTTTAATCTGCACAACCTCTGCTTTCACACAAGTTTCAGCTTGTTTGGATGAATGCTTTTCCAAAAGTGTTTTCTCTATATATCTTCCAATGTAAAAATTCGACCCCCTCCCCCAATAGTGGCCCCAACAAACCCCCGGGGACCATGATTTGTACAAACTTGAACCTCCACTACCTTAGGCCGCTTCACCACAAGTTACAGCTTGCCTGGCCAATTGGGTTTTGCGAATAAGAATTCCAAAGATTTTTTTTCTCTCTGTAATTTCCTATGAAAATACTTATTCTCCCATGTTCCCCCGGGGACAAATTTCCAATAATTCTAAATTATATCCACTTTTAAGAGGATTTTGACTTGAATCTTCTTTACCCAATGAAACTTTGTTCCAAGTTTGGTTGAATTGGCCCAGTGGCTCTATAGAAGAAGATGAGAATGTGAAAAGTTTACAAGAACGACAACGTCAACACCAACGAAGACCGAGAACGGGGAAATTTTGATTAAAAAGCTCACTTGAGCCTTCGGCTCAGGTAAGCTGAATAATTTAAACCAAGTGTTGTATTCTATGCTTGAAAAATGTTTCAAATTTTGTCAAAAAACTTAAACCTTAAAATTAAGCTGCGGCTTATTTTAAGTTTTGGTAAAAACGAAGGGACTTTTTTCAAAACAATCTTATTTTCTAATCGTGGCGTAATCGCTTAATCTAATTTTCTAATCGTGTCAGCACCTGTTATCAAACGATAAACTGTAAATAATCGATTGTGAACTACTTGTTCGTTCTAAAAATGAGGTATCCAGGTAAACATCTATTAGACTTAAATGAAAAGTAGTCAAGTGTTTTTAATTCAGTTTTATTTTCTCGTATAAGAATATTTATTCACTCTGACCACTGTTCCTTGCATCAAAGTTTTTTGCCATTACGTAACAAGCCACTTGTTGACTCATCGCGTCGGTCAATGTTAGTTTAACAATTTCCGGTGTCAAAACATACATTGTCTTGTCGGATCTTAAAGTTTATTTGAGTACAGAAAGATGGGCGTTAATTTATGATTTGATTAAAAACTTATTTACTTTTTCTCCTGTTACGCAGTAAGTGTTTTGCATACTGATGGACACTGTTAAACACATCATATCATTTGTACGACTTGATAATGGCAATATACGACGTACAGACGTTTCTTCACGTTTATTTTACTATATCAAATAAATGGAATAAATCAATTAAATAATAACCGTTGTTGGTTGTTTTGGTTTGAATACATTCTCAATGCATGCATGTCAACAAATTAATCAGATCTACCTTAAATTTTGACTTAAGATATTTTGGGTCATAAACTTGGTGAAGAAAAATCCAAATATATATGCTTAAAAACTTAACGGCAGTTTCTTGTATTTGTATACAGAGCTCTTTATCTTAGAAGATAAATATAGCCCTAAAATGGCTATAGCCCGCCAGTTCTCTTAACCTGATTTTGTGAAATACAATGTTACTTTTTTAAAATCATATATTATTCCGATGTGATGTTTGTTGCATGCATTATGAGTCTTTAGTGATGTTTATGTCAATTTTTCACATAAACGGTCAAATATTTTGAGGTCATACTTTTTCGCAACTGGTTTCCTATGAGTTTTCAAAATAGCTTTATACTTCATTTTTTTCCAATAAAATATTTTTTTTTCTTTATGAATCGTTATGCTGGTTTGTTATCAATAATTAGATGAGTTCTAAACGAACCCTTAGGTATAGCATATATTTACATGAATTTGTAATTCTGAATGTACATGTATGTGTGTTTTATTTTTTAAACACAGCGTAGTCAAATACATCGATGTCCATGTAAAGAAGAAACATATTGACACAAGTGGCAAACATCGGCTGCAAATCATGTGGGGTTTTTTTAAAGCAAAAATAAGTCTACTTTAGGTGTGTTTGAAATAAATGCCATAACATGAACGACCACCTAAACTTTCCTAAATTATAACCTCTGCTTTGATATCGTTTTCAAAGTATGCGGCATTATCACATTAATATATTGTAAAGATCACGAATAAATTGAGTTCAATAGACCGAATATTTGTCATGAAATGTAAACAGACGAAGCTATAAAGTACATGTATTAAACTGAAAAGAAATTGTAATTTAAAGGCCATTTTCTGGGGGGAGGGGTTTTCTGCATTTTTTTAGTATTATCACAAAGATTCGGAATGATCCCAGTTTCACAGCAACGGGATAACAAGAAAGTAATCAGATCAATGGGAATTAGTACATGTAACACCCAGACACATTCACTTTGTATAGGCAATTTTACACAAATCCGCCGCTGCAAGAAAGGAATGATTTCATCATAGAAACTGATCTCTGTAACAAGTAAAGTATGAGGAACAAAAGAAGAAACATTTCAAATCGAAACTTTCAAACATCTGAGACATGTGATGTATGTTACTCTTGCAAATATCCATCAGCAATTCATCCAGACTCTCAAATTTTCCTTTATTAAAGCTCATGGTGGGTAGAAATTTGAAAGAAGCGAATGTAACTTACATTTGTACAATCTGTAAAACTCTAGGAAACATCCAAATCATGTGCCACAAAAATAGCAGGAGACTGACTCCTTTGGGAAAGAAGAATTTTTCTAGAGAATTGAATGATTGAAAAACAAAATAATAGACCTTTGTTTTTTCACAGATCTTTATCGCATTGGAGAATCCGGAAGTAAATGGTTTATGTTTTATCCCCTTATTCTGGTACACGTAGAATCTTTTGATAGTGTTGCAACTATATTCTAAACAACATAGAAGAAACCGTCACGTATATAAAAGAGGCACGATTATTTTCCCATTCAGGGCATCTCATAAAAAAACATGGATACAGAAAAGTATGGATATTGAGTTTTTGATTGAACATGCCTCATTATAACATACATTTGTTAGATCCCATACTAGCCTTCAAAAACGGGGTATGTATAAATCTAGACGTGTAAATCCCAAGGTATTGAAAAGGACTTGTGTTCGAATATAATTGTAAATGCTTGTTGAATGTACGTTGAAAATATAGCAGAAAAATAATTTATTCACAAAGTATATAATGCACTTCAATAAATAAAAAGTCAACATTGTACCACCAGACTCAAGATAAATGTGTTTAAAAACGACAACAGCGAAAAAATACAATAAACGTGAAAAACAACTTACGACCAGATTATTGAATACTAAATAATTTGAAACTAATCAGTGTTCTATGACCTTGTGATTCAGATGAAGCACATTTTCGATAAACACTTTCCATCCAGTCCTTTAACGCATAACAAACAGAAACGTTAGCATGTGATTGAAATTAGGCGAATACTTTTTATATTGAGTGCAAATACGAGCTGATGAATTTTAGAAGATATGGTAGAACGAATATTCCAGTACTCTTCAGGTTTAACAGAAGTGGAAAGAAAACCCTCCAAACCTGAAGACTTGAGACGTCTTCCTGATGAAAGACTGGAAGTGCTTACAATGACTCGCCTGTGAGCATTATTGAAAGAACCTTCCCAACCAATGATGGTTGCATACGAAAAATTGATATTTTCGTCGTGAGAGATGATGCCCACTTTATATAACCAAAGCCTATATCAAAACTCGTTATCTTGTTGAAAGTTGAGTGATTGGATTTGAATTATGTTTATATTGAAGAATCGAAAGAAGGTGTAGGGTCTTAAAATGTTTGTTCCCATATTTCAATTTAGTTTTGTATGTTTCCACCCAGGTTAAACTTTACAACGTGATCATAACGTTCTTGGTTGTCGTTTCCTCTCATGAAGTGTGCGTTTTACAACAATTGAATTTCATTAAAAGTTGATTGCTTAATATTAAGTATCATGTAATGCTGCATTTCGGGGGTAGACATCTTACATATTTTGCCTAACTCTCCAATTTACAGGTAATTTACCATTTTCGTTACTAATTTTCGTAGATATGGCAGGCAATTAGGTCATTTTCATATATTGGAATATTATATTGGTAATTAGTCATATGTATTTGTCAGTAATATAATATAATATAATATAATATATATATATATATATATATATATATATATATATATGTGTGTGTGTGTGTGTGTGTGTGTGTGTGTGTGTGTGTGCGTTTGCAGAACCCTGGTACTCACTACATGTACTAGGTTACACACGTGCGACCTACTACATTTTCAAAACTCACTTCACGAACCCGAGTAGTGAGTTTTAAAACGCCGTAATTCGGAGTTTTTCGACGTGGTTTATCCAGAAAATACAAAAAATTGCATAGTGTGAATTTCCGGTTTACACATGATTTTTGTTACACACTTACCGTGTTAGAATTTGGTAGTTACACACTTTCCCCTGGATCATATTCGCGCATGCGCAAAATTCAACTTCCTTTTAAGACAAGGTCAAATGGATGGACATAAAGATGTAAGTGTTTATTGTTAAAACTTCTGAGAATTATAAATCTTTTGACAATTTTAATATTTTTTAATTGTATAATTACTTGTATTAATCATTAACATCTGGTATAGCGATATTACTTTGTTGTGTAAAGAAAAAACCCCAGATTTCCTCAATCTGATCTTGAAGTTAGCTGTAAACGTATATCTAGATTTATCATTGAGCTAGGATACCTACTAATATTTATAAAATTGTTTATCACGCTATACTTAAATGTGCATAATTAATATTAATGACTTCACATTTGTTTTATTTGAAAAAATATATACATGTATCTCAAATTTGCAAACGTTCGAATTTTCTCTATGATGTACTATCGGAGTTTATCAAAACTGTTGATAAATGTAGAATATTTTCAGTTTTCATTAATTTGTAGAAATAATACACGATTTTATATACATATATATTCTTCTTAGTAAAGTAACTCGCCTTCCTCTCTTAAATTGAAGTACATGTAACATGTTGGTAGATCGAACTTCCTCATATTATCATAATTCAGTAGAGCAACATCACCCTTTCGTAAATTAAAAGCAAAGAGAAGAAGACGAACAACCGTCTGTATAAGAGTCGAATATTGCATTTTCCTTACTCATTAACATTAGATATTGATTTCTTACAATATTACTAAAAGGAGAAAAGAGCAAACCCTGTGTATTGTGCTTCTTTTTTAGAAGAGATTCTTAACCCCGAAACCCAACTTCGGAGTATTTTTCAACAAAACATACTCATATACAAACACCGTACAATTTGTTACTACCTTAAAATACCTATCATGTCTTACTTTTCAAATAAATGTATTTACCATAAAAAAAACAACCCCGTCGACTTATACCATTTTTATGATTAATGTATTTAAAAATGAAATTATATGAAACAATGAATAAAATTTTGTATACAATGCAATCTTGTATCGAACGCACAAAACCTTATTTCATATGTTGTTATTTGATTAAAAAATAGCCAAGACAAGTTTTATTTCTGGAGTACAATGGGGAAGATAATAAGTTTCGTTTTCAATCTCATCAGATACACACATCCATTACAAGTCCACTGATTGGGAAACTTACAATTTTTTTTAAATGTTAAACACGCAACAAATCTAGCTTCTCCAACACTTTTTTTTTACAGGAATTAGGAAAACAATATTTTGTTAAGGTACCAAAAATTAAACGGCAAACAAAGTCAATTGTTAAAAAAAATATTCTTCCTAATTTGTCAGATTGATTCAATTTTAACTCAAAAAAAAAATAAATAAATACATATAATAAAAAAATTGAAATCTTATGTGGAGGATGCTGCTTTGTGCAGAAAAAGTGTGGTTGAAGCGTGTGTAATTAATATTTTTTTAAAGCTCGTTAAGCTGATTCTAACCCTTAATTAAACTTTAGTTAGATCAGAGAAAGACCCCGTGTTTTCACAACATACCGATGTCATCGTGTTAATCTCAAGTTAAGCGGTTCAGATTTAGAAAATCCAGGCCACAAGTATTTTTTTTTTTTGTGTAAATCGTACAATAGAAAACCAAATATTTACGGTTGGGTTTCCGTCTGTGATACTCGGTTGAGCCTAGGCGTAGTATACCTATACCTCCTAAAAATTCTTAACAGGTTAAATAAAAGTCAAAATATCATAGATTCCTATTCTGTGGAAGGGGCGGGGTAGGCGAAGTATACCTATACATGTAACTGCAATTTTCAGTGTCACTCTTAATTTCCTTATTTTCATTTCAATTATTTACATGCTATATGCTGGGGTGGTGGGCAGCTTCGTGATATACTTTCATTCTTTTATTTGTATAAATTTAAGAGAAATAATGTTTTAATGTTTGCTGCCCGAAATTTTGTGTGTTTTGGGGGGGGGGGGGCTGGCACCTTCCTAATGCTACGTGCCTGAGAGGTATATCCAACTTTGCAAAACAAAACAAAAATCGGTGCCGACGCCTAATACATGTAGATGTAAATTGCAAATAGAGTCTGTATATAAATTTAATGATCACTCACTGTATACATGTGGTTGTTAGGGGGAGGGGGTTGGAGACTAATTTCGGTAATTTTACGATGAGGATTTAACTTTCAATTTTCCGGGGTTTATCCGATGAAAAGCATCGATCCACTGATCTCGCGATGTGTTAATGATAATGTACGAATTGTCTTTTTATTTACGGGTCGAATCATTAAGAGAACGATCTGACCTTTTTCATGACAACGTCCTTGACTTCAACCTGAAAATGCTCCACGTCCGAGAAACAGCGTAAGTTTCTTCCTTATTTTGCTGGCAAATTTAAGCCATTATGAAAGCAATGTTAGTTATGAAGCAGACTCGTTCGGAGAAATTTAAATCATTTTGAGATTGAACTATGCGTTCAGATGTGTTTTGACTCGCAGTGGGTACCGAATTGTAACGGCTGAAAATATGCTATATAAGTATATTAAATATACGCAGGTTGTATTTTGAAATCCAACTTGTTTTGCAAGAGTAGACTAGATACCTGATGTTGAAAGTATTTTATGGTTCAGTTCATAACCGACAGAAGATGCTGACTATATATACCAACCAAGTTATTTATATTAATTTTGTATCTATTACAGCAGAGACATAAATAACAATTTATTTTACAGTCAGGATTGACAAACTATGTTTAAATTTTAATAATAAAAATCATAACAAATTTAGACCCTATTATATTTTTTGCTAAATTTATGTCTCTGGTTACAGTGAGTTTATATGCAC
>WFKH01011925.1:25632349-25642786 GCA_016163765.1 Magallana hongkongensis | reverse complement strand
TATATAGTGAAAAGCTCAGTTATGTAATATTTGACAAAATTTAAACGAAAGCTAGTAGAAACCATCAATCCAAGGGTAAAATCGTAATTCGAAACACAATTGAGGAAGAAAAAAACATTCTGCATTCGGAGATTAAACCAGGGTTGCCTGGGCATAAGTCCACCACTGTAACCATTACGTCAGGGGACGCTCGCTTCAGGACTTTGAAGTCCAAAATCTCGAGATTGCGTGAATTAATTTTTAACAAATTTCATATATTATGCATCTAAAAGCGTCTCTATGAAATGTTAAAACATCATACAAAAAAATGAAAAACAAAAAAAGTTGACAAAATTAGAGTTTTCTGTTCTGAACAGGTTGCGACCAGAAGAAACAGCGGACGGTCGGATACATAAAGGACAGTATGGGTTTAAACTCTCTATAATCCTTGAAATTTTGAAAGTACTATCTCCTCGTGAACTTTCTTTTGACTACTGAAATCATCGGTTCTATTCCTCAGTTTCGTGTTTTGGAAGTTATGCCAATACAGTCTTTGGATTCCCTGAGGGAGTCTAATGTCAAGTTTTGCTCTATCTCTAGCTCGCTAATACCAAAAGATTCGAGAACATGTGCGATCATTTCGTCTCACGACTCCATTTTTGTTTATAACTCGAAATTACCGTTTCTAACACTTGCTCTGATTGGCTAAGATACGCATGACTATTAATAAATCAAAGTTCAATAGGAGGTGACCTCAAGCTGGTTTTCTTCAGATCCTCGTGTAGCGACAATAGAAAAAAAGGCAGCGGATCGATGATCTGATTTTATTCAGATTGCTATCTTTTTTACTTTTCAAGAATCATTGTAAACATTAAAAAATATCAAATCTTTATTATATCAGGACCATAAGTGATGACCTAAATTTCAATCGATAAAATTCTTCCAAAATTTTATTAATTGTAAGATCTGAAAAATTCAGTAAAATCAAATGAAGAGTTTTTTGATGACAAAACGTTACAGAACAAAAAAAAAAGTAATATGGGAAAAGGAACAAAGCAATAACACTAAAGTATTAAGTTGAAACGGAAGACCTGAATAATATAAAAAGAAACAGAGCAATTTTAAGAAGGTCTCTTGTTAAAAAAGGAAGACCTAAATTAAACAATACCATAGGAATTTTGTATACATTTCAAGTTGAATTTTTTTGCAACCTCTGCAGCGTTTGAATTGTCATAAAATTTAAAGTTTTATTAAATTTGGTTAGGAATTTTTATATTAAACACTCTCCCGGTTTATTATGTCAATTCCAAATGGGTCAAAAAAGCACAGTGGACAAACCTGCTTCTAACCGCTGCGAGTCCATTTCGATCCTAATGATCGACAGTAGTTAAATGTGAGAGAGTGTTTAAATGTGAATGGCTATGGTATCCCAAAGGCTATGGTGGTCGCCCTCTGGGACACGTAGGTTTTCTCTTGGTACTCCGACTCCCCCCCCCCCCCACACCCCCGCTCATCCCCTAGCGCTCACATCCGTCCCAACAAGAGATATTAATATTAGTATATGTTAAAATAAGATGTTTATTAATCGTTGTAAAATAATAAAGTTCATGGATTCTTTTAATGAAATCAAATTGGCATTTTTATTTGAATCTGTTTCAAACAGTTTCGTAAAAATTCCTTTTATATCAAATTTATTTATTGCCTAGGCAGTTTATAAACACTTTTGTTTTCAGTGTGTGGGATAAATGCCTTCAATATCAGTATTCAATGGAAAAAATAATTCCTACTGGAGAAACAATTTTCTGATAGGATATTCTGAAAATCCTACAGGACGTATTTAAGGAATTATAATATGTATAAAATGTATTCAATTCTGACTGGTAGTTCTCCCATAGAAAATTAAAATTTGCTTTAATCCTGGCAATTTTTTTAAGCGTAAACTCTTCGAAAATCGACGTCATTGTTTCATTTGCAAGAAAAAAAAACGCTGCCCCAAACGCTAGTCGGCAACATGCAATGCAGCACAGAAAAACTTGGAGCTCAAAGACGGTAAATTTGAATTTCTGCGAAATATCTATATATATTTTATTTATATTTTAACATAAATGTAATTTAGTGTAAGTTTAGTTTGAATTCAAGTATTTAAAGTTACAACTTTATCTCAATAATTGATAAAACTATTTAGATTTCCTTATCACAATTTTACGTACCTTTCTCCACGATTCCCATTACTCCTTGAAAACAAAATTCTACCAAAGAAGTCTTGTTCTTATTAGGTAGGCACATATATTGATTGTTTCCATATATGTCATTACCACACCCAAGTCTTTTTGATTCCTGAATAACATCGTGCTTATTCTTTGGGCAGACTTTGACCAAAGCCGTTACTGTGAAGAAGAAAAGAAAACAAATGTATTTTTATCTGAAGTTGGTATTTGGCTAGTCAACTTTATTCATATGTTAGCATATTTTTATTCTTTGTAGGTCGAAGATTTTCATTTCTCTATCTACATGCAGCCTTGTAAATGGTCGGACTCAAAGATAAGACTTTGCACAAAAGTACTGTTTTAAAGGAATTTAAATGCAGATGTGGAAAGCAGAAATAAAATAAAACCTGATAATTACCGAACAAAAAATCCAACTCTCCCATATCTTTTTTTTTATTTTAAAGAAAAAAATGTTCTAAAGATTACAAGCATATGCAAATTACAACCTTTCATTTTATTTTTAAATATAATGAAGTCAAATTGATCTGTTACATATAATATGCTTAAAATATCAATCGTTTACACATATACTTATACACTACGTGTAAAAGAAAAAAAATATACTTAGAAAGAAAGTGAAACAACTAGATTTATTAATGATGACATGTGGTAATAACAAAAAGTGTTAAAAGGAAAATTACAAAATAGGAGCAGAGCGAACACGGACCTCTTAAAAAATAGTTAGGATCAAGTGTCATGGATGAATGAACACCCTCTGCTGACCGGTCACACCCGCCGTGTGCTATTTGTCGTAATCGGCATAAACAGAAAAGTCCGTACACAATTAGGTGATTAATTATGGTCTAACGCTTAGTATGAAAAACGTCAGTCAAAATGCGGCCCAGTGGAAGATTGTATTAGCTGACAAGGTCGATATATCGACCATAGAACGTACGAAAAGATGACTTCAAACGAGAATATTGATAGTCCTGTTTTATCAACTTGTTTGTCAGTAGCTTGCCTCGCCTTAGAAACTGTTTAAAATAAGAGCCTGCCCTTGCGTATCGATCATTTTTTTAGGAATAGCCCAATGTACCAGATAAGAAGTAAATTGCTTGTATACATAAAAAAGGAAAATGCAATTGCTAAGCGATGCAGTTTATGTCATTTTGGATGATTCAAATCTCCAGCATTGTTTTAATGTGTAAATCGTGAAACTACGTAAGCTTATGAGAAAAGAGAAAAAGTATAATCGAGAAACTGTTTATAAAGTTAGCTGAGAATGCTTTGGGTTCTTTTTTAAATATATCCCATTAAACAAAGGAAGGTTAAGACAATCATTCATTGTATATACATTGTAAAAGAATCAATTATTTTGACTAAGCCGTTAATATCGACGATATCAACGCACTTTGAATTTTTTTTTAAAGTGCGTTGTAACAGAGCTTAAATGGTCAATAGATTATCTGTATTAGTAAGAGTGTTTTCTTTACCGAACACCCAACCTGATCGCCGCAAACAATTCAGTATTCAGAATTACAATTTTCCATCAAATCGCAAGAATATAAATTTACAGAAGAGGGTTCAATTAAAATGTAACTGTTATAAACGAATATAACATCAATCACAAGAGATAGCTATCCAAAAAGCTTGCCTGCCTAAACAAAATTTTCGCAGTAGAAGCATGCATTATCAATTTGGCTATTTTATAAGAAATGAATTGTAATTTTCGTCTTTTCATCGATCTAGTGCATGCACATGTAGATCACTTGAAATTAAATTATTTCATTAATTCAAATTATTTTAGGAATGTACACATATCAAATAATTGCATGTAAGCTTGAAAGTGGAAGATGAAGCAGTCAATTTTTAAATTCTGTTTCTTATATTAAGATGCAAAATCAACTGAAAGGCTTTTGTTTTTAAATTTCCAACCATACATGTAGGAAGAATATTCAAGCGCGTATAGCATTGTTTTTTTAAAGTGTGTGTGTGTGGGGGGGAGGGGGGGGGGTGTAACGAAGAATATTGATCCGGGTTAAAAATTGACCCGGGTATAATTTGTCAACGTTGAATATTGACCCGGGTATCATTTTGTAACGTTGAAAATTGAGACCAAAAGTCGTGAAATTTATACCCGGGGTCATTTTTCAACAGCTTGATTTTTTTTCTAAACACTGATGACCTCGACACGTTGAAAATTGACCCTGTTGAAAATTGACTCCAACTATTTTGAACTGTCTTTGAACTGAACTTGAACTTGCTTTACACGGTTAAAATGTACATGTTCATGTATATATTTGAAAGTTTCAGTTTTAAAACTTTCATTCTGTCCGATACATACGCGGACGTTGCTGATCAATTTTAGATTGATTTGTCCGATTACAATCATTTAATATTAGGACTCACAAAAAACTCTGTACATGAACCATTAATTATACTATGTAAATGAAGCCAATAAGATGACCTTTTGCTTCTGAATTGGAAGGCGATTCGGGCTAGCAAATTGTTGGTCATAGAATTGATTTTCATTCCCTCTTGGGACAGAAAATAAAGGTCGCCAAGGACAGATTATTTATTAGTCTTTACTGTCATTTTTTTGTAGCTTAAAGAAAATGGATTATTTGTTTTAAGTGTTCTAGAACAGAATACAAATTGATGTCTTTATTTAAAGTTTCAAAAACTATTATCAACCTCCACTTTTCCCTTTATCGGGATAAAATGATTGTCCCTTTATTGATGTTAACTTGTCATAATCTTTGCTAATATGTCTAACAGATACTGACCGTTAATGTTACTTATTAGACAAACTGACATAGCTTAAATCAACGAGCACATGACGTTGTATTTTTCTCATAATAAAAAATATATTCTCTTAAGAAAACTTTTATAAAGAGAATACTGTTAGCGTATCGTCATATTGTAAATTTGATATTTACTGGGTAGGGTTTATTACTGGGTTGGTAGAAATTTAGATAATCAAAGTTTTAACAAACTGAGTGTGTGAACAATAATCACAATATGTCATATTGTAATTTTCTATTTACACCTATCACGAAATCTTATAATGGACAATATCAAATTTGCAATTTACTTGGTAAGTGTAAAACCAAAATTAAACGATATAACATATTGCACATTTTTATATGTTTCATGATCAAAATTCCACGATGCAGGTCAAATTTCAACGGAACAGGGTCTTTATTCAACACCTTTGGTCTCCATATTCAACGTTGAAAATACCCCTAAATCAATTTTAAACCCCGGTCAAAATTCTTCGTTACAACGGCTTCATCCAAAACATCTTGACAAACATCTTGGCAAACAACTAGAAAAGGGTGAATTCTCAAAATCACGAAAGAAAATCCTAATTGTAACTTCAGTTCAATTAGAATTCCTTATTTTTAGTTTGTATTACATGCTACGACAAAAGTGAAGGGGGGGGGGGGTCCATGATATGCTTTACCATTCACGTAACAGCGGAGATCTCGACCCGATGGTTTTTAATGAACTCATTCATTTGCATTGATCCATGGTGAGGGGGTAAAATGAATTTTTGACATTTGTTTTGTAACAACTACATATATTAAAATTTGAAAATTTGGATCGAATGTTTTGGAAGAAATCTAATGAATTAACACACATACTTGACTAGTAATTGTTTAATGTACACTGAGTAGGACACCCGAATTATATACCCTTTTCAAGATGAATGAAATCGCCAAATTGATCGAAAATCGGGTCACATCCCGTTTCGGCGATATAGTATCTTCAGTAAACATTCCAGCTATATGAATAGTATGGTGGCATATTTATGCCATCCACATAATTTTAGTCAACATAGCATATCACGTCAAGTCGAGATAACTATCTCGTCAAGTCAAGATAACTTTCTTGTTTCTCAACAAACTCCGACTTCTATTTTGTCTAGTCTACATAAACTATTACATTTTGTTGCGATAACTATCTTGATAAGATGAGATAATTTATCTTGTATCTTGACTAAAATTTGTTGCATTTGCAAATGCTGCCATCCACAAAACAAGATGATACATGTATAAGAAATGCATAATCGTATTTCGGATCTCATTACTCGACCCCCTTACGTTTATAGAAAGGCATTAGTGCGTAATCAAAATAAAATATACCTAATGGCCCGTCAATAAGTGTCTTATTAATTATCGTTTGATATTTAATCATCATTTGCAAATTCATATCTTAATCTGATATTAACATGCATATATGAGTATGCTGACTTTTTAGATCTTTAGACACCTTAAATAAAAGACGGATGACGCAAGATTGATATTTAACTACATGTAAATTAAAATAAATCATATCATTAAATATAAAATTATACTTTTAAAAAATAATATCAAGAAATCCATTTATTATGTTTTAGTTAGAAATAAAAACAAACAATGTATTAAGATAAAATAGAATTCATTAAAATAGAACCAGAGGTAAAATCATGATTTATTTTTAAATTCTTAGAATAACACTCTCAATCTAAATGCAGTTTAAAGTATTTAAGACAGTGGAACTTTATAAATATGATGAAATGACGCAAAATACAACTTGTATTTTAAAAGGAAAAATTAAAATCAGCATATTTATTTATTTTGAGGACGGCATTATAATTGTAATAAATGATGTTCTATCAAGATCAAAGAAGTCCTGGGTAATGAGTTCCAACATTCTATTTTCAAATATCTATTAATAACTATCTTGTTTTGTGAATGGCAGTATTAGCAAATGCCACGAATCTTAGTTAAGATACAAGATAAATTATCGAGATAGCTAACCCAACAAAAAGTCGGTCTTGATCCTGAAACTAGAAAGTTATCTTGACTCGACGAGATAGTTATCTTGACTTGACGTGATATGCTATGTTGACAAAAAATTATGTGGATGGCAGAAATATGCCACCATACATAATAGAAGTCGGAGTTTGTTGAGAAACAAGAAAGTTATCTTGACTTGACGAGATAGTTATCTCGACTTGACGTGATATGCTATGTTGACTAAAATTATGTGGATGACATAAATATGCCACTATAAGAAAGTTATCTTGACTCGACGAGATAGTTATCTTGACTAAACGTGATATGCTATGTTGACAAAAAATTATGTGGATGGCAGAAATATGCCACCCTAGAATATATATATATTTGTTTTAATCAAAACGGATGATTCTTTGGTAATGATGATAATCCAACACCAATTATTACTTACGCTGTACCGTAATAGACAATATGTAACAACTTGTTGCGAAGATCCCCTCCCCACTTTCCACCGTTCAAATATGGCTATAATCTATTTTTAAATCAGGATTATACACGTGCATTGTGAACAGCCCTTTTACTTGAAAACTGTTGTTATTACATCCTATATAACATTGTCATCAACTGTGAATGTAAATACTTATATATTAAACATGCATCGGTTAATCTTTTTGTGAAAAATCTTGATATTGCTTGCTCCCATTGTCCGCACTGTTTCGGAAGAGGGAACTTGCAAACCTTAGATATGCCTGACGTCAGGCAATAAATACATTCCTTCCGTATAAAAAATGATGCATTAAAACGAATTATATAGCGTAAAAATGAAATAAATGTATACGCAGATTAACACTCAGCGTGCAATTTGTTAACATTGTTTTCATTATCGCACACCCTAGCCGATCGCCGAGAACATTCTAGCCCAAGATCAAATAACACGGAAATTAGCAGGTTCGATTTAAAAATATCATAAATTCTTATGTTTCTGTAAAAAATGGTGCATTACACACAAATTATTTTACATATAAGTTAATGTATATGCAGGTACATAAATATACACTCCGAGTACGATTTAATAATTCGATATACAGGTAAATATGTTAACTTCGACAGTTTACATACAGTTTTCATTTCCACTGCTTACAGATATGATTTATATGTAATTGTGTTTAATTTTGATCTAAAGAATTAAGAAATTAGTATCATGATATAATGCTGGATAGGATTTTACATTTCTTGTTCGATGAATTATGGTATACGGCGCTATGAATAACTTTTAACTTTGAAATAAATTTAATTGTTTATGAAAATGCACGAAACTATTAACACAATAGGATTAAAGACAAAAATGTTAAAATTAAACGATAAAGCTGATAGGATAAATGGACGATAGGATAGGAAATAATGCACGAGATAACACAATTCAGGCACGATACGATAAGATTGATACACGATACGATAGGATAGAATTGTAAAACATAATGTTGCGGGCAATGTAACAAAATTACATAAACAAGTAAAGATGACATGTCCACTGGCGATGTAATATATGTAGTACATGTAACTAGGAAACATTATCACGGATATTATAGTGATCTACGTATAAGCTTTTAATAGGGTTAACTCCAGAAAAAATAAACGTAATGTGTTGACTGACCTTTGTCTAATTAGATCGTAGAATGCGGAGTTGATACATAACCGCTCGTGACTTGAATGGGAGAGAGAGAGAAAGAGAGAGAGAGATAATGGAGTAAGTTAGAGGTGAGACAGATGGTCAAAATACCTATCAATAGTTATATAGTAATAAATCAAGGTCTAGTGTATCATAATAAATTTATGTAACTTTGACAGTGTTTTAAAATTCTTTCACTGGGAATCAACAATGCTTATATATAGATAATGAGATGAAATTATGTCAAACATCGAAGATTGTACAAATATTTAAAAAAAAAAAAACTGCTTTTTATTACAAGTATTATCAGTGTTATATAGTGCCTTCTCTCCCCTAGCTACTCCCCGGAAAATGGCTATATAGCAGTTTTTCCCCCGGAAAAATGACTTTATAGTAAACCTTCCCCCACGGAAAGCCGGCTTTATAGTGGTTTCCCCATTTTTATAGCCAGATTACCCCTACGGAAAACCTACTATAAAGTAGATTTCACCCCTGTTTTACATTCCGGTCATGTTTATGGCGGATTATTCGTGGCAATAGTTTGCAATATCCGAGATGATATTCATTTGATTACCCATAATAAAAGATAATAAATGCATTTGTTTATACATTTTTTTTTAACCCGGATATGAACAAAGGCACGTTTTTATTCCATTCCTGTATCAGTATATAAATAGTGCCTGTTTGAGAGGGTAACAGTTAAAATTGACACCCCGAGAAAAACATTGTCAACCGACGCGAAGCGGAGGTTGTCAATGGTTTTTGAGGGGTACCCTCCCAAACAGGCGCTATCTATATTATTAAACTGTCTTAATTTTAGAGAAAATTTTACTGCTTTTGTATAGACATGACGTTAGTTTTACAGCAAACCGTACGCGCATAATTTACGCGCATCTAACAATTCGTTGTGTTACCCGTTGTCAACTGTGTTGCTAACGCTGAGGGTAATATAATGGATTATCAAATGCGTCTCAGCCAATCAGATTTCTGTATTTAACATAAAAGTATAATAAAACACTTTATTCACCCTTTGTTACCATTTTTATGGAGGGTAATCGTGTTAAAAAATCCAGTCATGTAAACTTGTAAATCCGAATATGCAATTATGTTGATATGTGAGCCTAATTATGAATGTGTAATTCTGATCGGGTAATCTATAAAACCCGGACACAAAAACTCTAAAGTTGACTCCGCAGACCTTCAATGTAATTCTCCCTACAGATGCACATTTGCAACTATAAAATGTTGTTTGTTATTTACATGTAACCTGTCACTATAATACGCATTTCCATCGGTAGTCAATGCGTTTATATCTCCGTTTTCTGAAATAGCACAGTTGACATGTTACAAATTGACAAATGTAAAGTCTAAAAGTTTGTCGAATTTTGAAATGACCATATATGGAAACAGTGACGTCACCAATAGCTGCAGGAAAAGGCCTGCCGTAATCGCCGGAATAGGCAAAGAATAAACAAAAAAATATTACGTATCATCATATTATCTCTGGATAAAAACATTTCTTAGGAAGTACGATTTTTCGAAAAATAAATTTAAGCTCGGTGTCCATTATATCAAGAGAATCCAGAAAAGATGAGAGTGAAGAATTCAATCGGCATCAGATATCTTAGATCTGGAAAATTTTACCTATCATGACTTTGTTTAAATATATACACGCATTTCGATTATTTTAGAGTACATGTAACAAATCGTTTAAGTATAGAGCTCGTGGGAATAGCGAAAATATCACTAAAAGCATCCTTATCGATACCACAATGTTGGGACAAGAGCCCCCCCCCCC
>WFKH01011925.1:25609348-25624556 GCA_016163765.1 Magallana hongkongensis | reverse complement strand
CCCCCCCCCCCCCCCTCCCGGATTAGGATTTTTAGGATTTTGAAAGTAACCTTATTTTATTTTTCTGTTTGCTTGTCAAGATTTTTGGATGACTCTGCCCCACTCCCCCAACTATCAAAAACGAAGTTACGTGCCTGGTCGATATACCTGAAAGTTGAGTTGAAGGCAGGCTTGGGGTAATGCTAAATGTAATGGTAATGCATTGTAATGCATTACATATTTTCAAAGTAATGCTAGTAATGTGTAATGCCACAAATTTAGCATTACAAGTAATGGTAATGTAATACATTACTTTCCAAAATATAGTGTAATGCTGGCATTACATGGCATTACTTTGCAGTACTATGCTTTTCTACGCATGTTCATTTTTAAAATTGTGATGAATTGAATAACTGAAATTGTATTTGATTAAAAAATGTATTAAAGAAGAAAAATAATTATTGAGATAAAAATATTTTAGTTGTATAATTAAAAAAAATTGAAAATCCATTCTTAATTTGTCAATATAACTAGCTATAACAACACACTTTCATAAAATTTTAAGAGTGTTGTTATTTAGAATTTAATATCATTTGAAAAATTTACTCCAATTAGTTGTGCAGTCAATGAATTCTTTACTGTGAAAAATGTGTCAACTACACACAGTGCCCCCAGGATAATCTAACTATCAAAACAATATATTGTTTTAAGGGGTGCTAACACCCCAATCCCCACCTTTCTCTTAACTTTGTTCCATTAGAACAGAGAACAGACATACACCCTTAAAAGCAAAAAAGAAGCTTAAGAAGTTCTCCCAGTATTACATTGTATAACCCATTTGAAATAATTATACTCCCTCTCTCTCTCTCTCTCTCTCTCTCTCTCTCTCTCTCTCTCTCTCTCTTTCAATGTGTTGTATATTAAGTACAATAGGTTGGACTGATAGAAAATACAAGATTCATGTATTTTTTTCTATTACTGGTATTGCCTGAACACTTATATCTTAGATTTTCAAACCCGACAGGTTGCAGTTAAAAGATAAAAGCTTTGAAACTTTGATGATCATAAAGTGCAAGCCAACAGCAATATTGTATAAGTCATTAAATTTGAACCTGATAGTGAACATGAACCTGTAAATATGTTTAAGCGTGTTATATATAGGCCTATATGAAACATTTGCAAAAACTCTTTATTCAGCTTTTAAATTACTTTTTTTCAAACTTCTTGACTTTTCACAAAGTAATGGTAATGGTAATGCATTACATTACTCATGTAAAGGTAATGTAATGCATTATTTCAAGAAAATTAAGTAATGGTAATGGTAATTTAAATCCCAAATTCATGAAGTAATGGTAATGTAATGCATCACTTTACAATGTAATTCGCCCCAAGCCTGGTTGAAGGCCACAGCAAATAATTTTTTTTCACGTACAAGGTTTTGAATAAATTCTGCTTCATATGAATACAAAAATAGGTCTGCTAACAATGGGGCACAACCCTGATTTCCAAAAATTACATAGATGTTGTATGTCTCTAAGAACTCAAGCATCTTTTTCATGACAACTTCAAAGTACTTGTGTGCACAATCCCAATGGTTTATAACAAAATAGTTTTGAAAATGACCGATGTTCAGTAAATTAATTTAAAAAGCAGCTATCGATGATGTCAAAAAGACGAGTTTTTAATTTATCGAGGGTGATGGCAGTTTAAAGTGTAGAAAAGTCGTAAGTTTTGATGCTGTTGATTTTAGTAAAACTTTGTGATTTCAAGTTTTCTCAACGTTCCTTGGAATTCTTAAGTATCCACATCTGATTAATATTATATTCTGTGTTAAAATAAATACATATAATTATTAGGTTAGGGAGAAAGTACTAGTAACATTTACATGTATTTGTATAAAAAAAGCATGTACATATGATCTTTATATAGAACTGTTCGATGTCGCTAGGATATAGGTTTTCAGAGGCTTGATTTGATCGGTAAATTCAGATACTGAATATCGAATTTCGAATCTCGTATTTTGTATCTCGTATTTTAAATTTCAAATCTGGAGTGAGCCTTCTGGGCTTTCGTACGTTTGGGCTTTTGTTCATTCGAGATTAGAAATACGAGATTCTATATACGAGACACGAAACTTGAAGATTTAATATCTCCATGGACCAATCAAATCAAACACATGATCACCTGTACAATAGCAACACTAAACTGTTCTAAATAAACAACACCTTTGCATGCTCTCACATACGACTAAATTTTATATAATTGTTAAATTCATTAACTTTGATAAGTTATACTACACAGTATGGTTAAAGACATTAGTGATAAATAACATGTGCTTCGCGAATCTATGTTATTTGGCTTGCAATGCGTAAATTCTCTCGTGATCTTTTTAACCAAGAGTGAATTCGCTCTATTATCTAAATCTAAATGGAAATTGTCATTGCGGTTTTAGCTTTGCATCAATGATAGAATCAACCAACAAAGATATAATTTATGATCAAGTTTTAGAGACTTTGTTATGACGCCATTACATATTGGGGAATATTAGCTTTCAATAATAATTTACTCATTTTCTAATAAATATGGCTGTAAATGGGCTGTGTTTATAAATATCTCCAACCAAATGACCGCTAAATTGTAGGAGACAGGAAACACTGCCCCACATTTCATTTGCTTTTACATGTATACAGTATATCGGATAATTTTTTGTAATTGTAAGTTTCAGTTGCAGAGACAATATTCAATGCATATTGCTATAAAAAAAAAGTAATTAATGTGACTATTCAGGGCTTTCGTAGGAATTAGCCTTTTGGAATTCTTATATGTCTGCTATTTGCGCAATCGAGATAAATCTGAAAGACGTATAGTCAAAAGTTATTTTAAAGTTACTTTTCAATATTTATAATTTACAAATAAATGATTAAGTATGATATTTTTAATGATCCTCAGAGCTAATATTATAGCTACAGTTGTCATGTAATAAGCGAGGAACAGCGCTCACAAATATTTGTAAATAAATGTAAACAAGTCTTGTGCTTTGTTTTTGAAAAACATCTTGCTTTCTGAATAGAAAAGACATTATCTTCAACAAAGGTTCTATTGCGAATAACAAAACAATTGACCTATAGTACAGGTATTGGTGTCTGTCTTTACAAAGAGCATATCGATTTCAGTTCCACTTCTTGATTTTAGGTCATACACAGTAAACTTTTACGTTCTAGTTCTCAGAATGTATAGTGATTTAAAAAAAAAAGTTTCACAGTCGTTGTCTTAGCAGTATGAGTTATGGACGCTTTCTTACTTTATTATCTTTAAATTTTCCTTTCAGTTTACTTTTTATAATAAGATACATGTACTTTATATGTGTATATTTACAACCCGGGACATATTACATGTAGCAACTATCAAGTCTCCTTGACGTGATTTCAAAGGTCGTTTTATGCATCAATTTTCTTTTATTCTATTTCTACTGAAAGCATTAACACAATATCCTATTATAAATAAGAAATGTGTTATTTTACTTCATTCCTATAGAGGATCTTAATTACGTTGATTAAATTCTCACATATGCCGTTCTCTACAATGACGTTCACATCGGATATTTATTTTCCTTTTATTTCATTCAGTTTTGAAAATGATAATTCAAAATTTATGAAACAGATCCGTATCAACAAGAATAACAATTTCATTTGCTTTAATCAAAAGCAATGTTTTTACAAGATTTTGTTTATTTGAGTTTATGCATTTTACAATGGTTGAAAAGCAACGTTGAATGCTACGCAAACCCTTTGACTCTTTACGACAGATGATGCACGTCGCCTCAGTTTTTTTTTTCCAAAAGACATAACGGGAAGAGCGATTGTTGCAGATGTAAAGGGATTTATACGTGATGCTTGAACACTTTCATTATTCATCATACGTTCAACTAAACCCCTTTAGTATTTACAGCTTCATCTGTTTCATGAGGGTACGTACCTGATGCCAGGTTGGCAAGGGGACGGAAAACATTAACTAACCCAACCCCATTTTTTCTTATATAAACCTTTCTCCTGCACTTTTGACATATATTGTCGCCAATGTACACGTTCTTTCCGAAGAATGTACTACATCATTGCACCTACTCTTCTCCCACAATGGTGCCAGTTGCTTTTGAATGGCAAACGCAGTAGTTTATGCTTGGCATTATTTTTCTACGGGGCACTTGTCTCGAGTAACACGGAGTGAATGATTCTTGTCTTTAAACAAAGCGTGCTTACACTAAGATATAGTTCAGTTTGATTGCGTTTACATGTAGTTAAGTACATACTTTTTTCATCGGTATCTTTAATTCCAAAAGCAATGTGCATTTAAGAAAGAAGATTGAAGTTAAATATACAAAATGCACAATTCAGCATAAAAAATAAAAGGGTGTTTATAAATGCACAGATAGGATCGAACCAGGGTACAAAACACTTTGTGTGTGACTTAGCCAGCAGTTAAACCAACTGAGCTATTCACAAGGTTTTCTGCAAAATTTGACCCAAGATAATTATATCTTCATTTATTCCTTTAAACAAAACCTATCAAAATACCTAAGAGTTTTTTTAGTGACAGGCAGGTTCTGAAGGATATCTAGGCCAAAAACCATGCAGACATATAATATTTTACCGAGAAAATGTGGTATTTAGCCAAGTTTGAAGATTAATAATAAAATTGCAAGAAAAAATGATAAATTTAGAATACAAATTCAAAAAATTAGAAATATGTACGATTGAAATTAACCAAAAAAGTATAATTTTCAAAAGTGATTTTTTCGGGGAACTCCATTTCCCTTATAAATCAATTCTCTTGTTATTCGCCATAGATCCTTTCAAGTGAGAACACTATCAAATGTTCAAATAAAAAAAAATGTATAATAAACTTGCAAAACTAAAATTTAAAGAAACAAATAGTTTTTATTGTAGATACACCCTATGTAAACAAAACGTGGTATATTTACGAGCATAATGGGAAATAATAGTGTATGAGCTCTGTTCCCGCTTTTAGCTATACAACTGACGCTCTTTTTTTTACCATTGGAAATACTTTGCTATGCATTTAAAAGATTTAAATTGAAAAAGTAAAATTTGAAATAAAAATATTACTATTACTATTGCCGCAAGCACAGGTAAGATATGTTATAGCTTGAAAGAATGAATTATCAATAAGACTCTTCTTTATAAATACATGACTTGTACTAGTTTAATATAGTTTTTGTATGCAATTGCTTACATTTGGCTTTAAGCACCTAACAACAAGGTCATGTTTATATTAAAACCAATAAAAATGAGAATTTATTTACTGTTTAAAGATGTACACTGTAAAACATGTCCACATAATAAAAATAGCAGGAATATAAATTTTTATCGATTTTACTATTTTTATTTTTTAACGACAACTCGTTCGTACATATTAACAGTGTCAAGAGCACATGAAAGATTTTGGGGTGGACAAAAAAAATGCTATCGCTTTATATAATATAGTCCAATCACTAGTTTTTGTTTTATTTATTGACAAAGGTTGTCCTACAGCAGTTTTATATTTATTTTCAAATCATTTCTATGTAAAACCTAAAGATTTATAAAAGGATCTGGCTACACATTGTCCAAAATTTCATATATACATGTATTCCATTAACAATATGAAGATAAATGCAAACAGACACTAAAATCTATTGCTGTGGGTATCCATTGCCATAGTAACTGAGATTAAAGATGAAAAAAATAGCTCGTGTTGCATACTTTGAAGCCATATAATCGGAGTTTGCTCCTTTCATAAACGCTATCAAAGACAAAAACTAACCCAGGTATATTGTCAATTCTCATTTTATAAAGACAATTAATAGGGAAACCAATGGCTTTCTAATGTTACCATGGAAACCGTTAAAGATTATTGAAATCGGTTTTTTACGGTTTTTATTAGTCGGGTTTTATTTAATAATTACATCCCTATCGATGTTTTTGCAATAAACATTTTTTTTTATAAAAACAAAACAAAACTACCACCCGTTGCTTTGGTAACAAGTCCAAGAAATACAATAAACTACAAAACTGAATGTGATTTTGTATGGCTGTTCTTCCTTTTTAAAAAGCACAATTGAACAATTGTCTACATTTTACGACACAGACGCCATTGTCCTTTTAAAATAAGCTTTTATAAAGACTTTGATTTATATTTACTTTATCTTTGATAATTATTTATATCACATTATTCTCAGTCCTCAATTTTACAATATATACAATTTACCCAGAAACACTGCCAATGGTGCATTAAGAAACGATACTGGCATGATATTCAATTAGTTCCTTAGTAATAAAAATTCGCTCCGACTTTTATAGCAATTATATTACCTCAATACTGGTATATAATTTGATAATGTAATTACACTATATATACATTATGTATATCGTGTTCCGATATTGATAACGTACCTTCAATGGTATAATGTGAATTTCAGAGACCACGTAAACGTACGATGTACAGACGAACCTAAGATGTCCTCTCAAGGGCACAAACAGAAAGATAAACGATATAGGCATTTCCAAACGAGCTTTCATATGTGGAAAAGCGAAACTAGATTCGGTTACGCATTTTAAAAATAGTGCGTCTGATTGATCATGGGCTTAACTGGGATTACACCTGTGTAAAATTATAAATACACCGGACAAGAATGTAATTTTAACAGCGGATCTGATGTTCAGCGACGCTTACTTGATAAAAATGCAGAGTAGAATGCACTTTCCTGGTACAGCCAAAATTTTAAATGTAGATCCGCCCGTGAGGTGGCCGGACATAAAAACTTAGCAACGAATCAACAATCATTGGCGCCGACATTTTGATCGTTGATAAGGCGAGAATGTAAAAGCCCACGAATGTTTAAGCCAGAAATGAAACTTTAAGAGAATTCAAGCGGGGTTATGGAGGCAGCAGCCCTCATAATTATAGAAATAACAAATAATCCAGAAAACCATGCCGCGTTAGAGCTTTATTGGAGCGGGGGTTTAGTATCGTGAAAAAATGACAATAACAAACCGTCAACCATCTAAAAAAAACAATAAAACGAAATACAAATTCAGAGCAGAGCAACACGGACCTCCAAAAAGATATAGGTAGGATCAGGTGCCAAGGAGGAGTGATCATCCTCCGCTGACCGGTCACACCCGCCGTGTGCTCTTTGTCGTAATCGGGGAAAAAACCCGGAAAAGTCCGTAAACAATAAGGTAATTAATTATGGTCTAACAATTAGTATGAAAAACGACAGTCAGCATGCGATCCATTGAAGATTGTATTTGCTGACAAGGTCGTTCTATCAACCATAGAACTTACGAAAAGATGACTTCAAACGAGATTGTTGGTAGTCCTGTTTTATCAACTTGCAATTGTTTGTCAGTAGCTTGTCTCGCCTTAGAAAGTGTTCATACAAAGGAGCATGCCCTTGCGTATCAAATTAACTGAGAGACAAAAACACCATATGCAGGTGATGAAGGTATACTGCTACATAAGTAAGGAAAGTTGACTATAGAAAAATTGAAGTCATCGCGTTTATCATAAAGTTTACCATCAATGTCCATTTTCAGTAAAATATCCAAATATAAAACAGATGACTTAGACATTGTGGTATCTCTTATTTCAAGTTCACTCGGATATATCGAGTCGACGTAAGTATGGAAATAACAATTATTAATTAATGATACATCGTCAATATACCTGAGTGTTGAGTTGAAGGCCACAGCAAGTGATTTATTTTTTTCACGTACAAGTTTTTGAATTGCTTCAAAGGAATACAAAAATAGGTCTGCTAAAAATGGGGCTCAATTGGTACCCATAGGATTTCCAACAGATTGTTGGAAGTATTGATTTCCAAAAACTACATACTAGTAGATGTTGTCTATCAGAAACTCAAGTATCTTTTAATGTCAACTTCAGAGTACTTGTGTGTGCAGTCAGAATGGTTTTTAACAAAAAATTTTTTTTAGATTTCCAATGACAAGGTAAGCGTTTTTATGACTTACATTTTTATTGAAGAAACAACTGTCGATGATATCAAAAAGCCTAGATTTTAATTTGACGTGGGGAATGGATTGTGAATGGAACGTGTCAAAGATTTTACTTTTACATTTTTTTTCTTTTCTTCTAAATTTGAGAGCTTTTTTAATCCAAATATTTTCAGTTTGAATATGATTATTTATAGGAAAGGATTTTGTTTGGTTTAAGTGTTCGTTAATCTCATTTAGTTGTTTAGCTAAATTCATGGTAGTTAAAATACAGATACCTGGATTTGTCACTTAAAAACAGAAAGAAACTTACGAAAACCCGCTACGGTGGCATTATGCTAGTTGTCAAAGATGATATTGTAAAATATGTAAAAATCATAAAGACAGATTGTAAATATGTTCTTTGGTTTAAGTTAAGCATAGTTATATTGAATACTAAAGATGATTTACTATGTGGTGTTATTTATATTCCACTGGAGGGCAGCAAATATTCCTCCCTAGATTGTTTTTCTGATATTGAACAAGAACTGTTGTTTATTACAAAGGATACAGAAAATACTTTTGGTTTGGTGATTTTAATGCTAGAGTTGGTCATTTACCTGATTTTTGTATACCCCCGGTAATTATTTAATGCATGTAAATAACTGTGAAGATATGTTTTTTCTATCTGATATTGCTACTCGGTTTCTGATATTTGAAAAAATGCAATGTAGCATTAGAAAGAACTGCGTAAGATCATACAGTCAACATGTAGGGTTACAAGTTGATTAAACTTTTTAAAAAGAATGATAATATTTATACTTCAGTTGTAGACGCTATTCAATTAGACTTAGAAGAAATGTCTGTATGTGTTAGTAATATATGCAATAAAGTATACTTCTATAACTACAAATTGTAATGCGTTTCACAAAGCAGCAAGTGATACATTCGGTAACTATGCTATGGGGTGCAACAAATTCTCAGAGAAAAAGTCCAGTAATAGACCATGGTTCAACAAAGAATGTAGAAATGCAAGGAAAAAAATTTCATTTGGCAAAGAAAAATTATAATAAATGCAAGTCTGAGGAAAATTTAAATTATCTTAAGTCTCAAAGCAAAACCTATAAGCGGGTCATAGATGACAGTATAAAAAATACAGAAAAAGCATCACCGAAAAAATAAAGAATGCACTGACTAAAAATATCGAAGAGTACTGGGACATTTTAAATTCAACATGTAAAAACAAAAAATGTGCTGTTGATATTATTGATTATTTTAATTTTATTAAGGGTACACGTATCACTGAAACTGAAGATGAGTCGCTTGATGTAGAAAATGATGAGTACTTTTTAAATGATGCTCATGATAATGTTGATGAATTTCTTAATTGTAAAATAGATGGCGGTGAAATATTAGCTGTGGTTAAAAATGTTGTATACAATAAAGCAGCAGGCTTTGACAGAGTGTTGAACGAACATATTTGTTCTATTTTTACAGTATTTTTACCAGTGTACAAAAAATTATTTGAGGGTATTTTAGTGGTATTGTTCCAGACGAGTGGTTAATTGGAATTGTACAGCCTATTAATAAAAAGAAAGGGGATCCTTCGAAACCTGAAAATTATCGACTTATAACTTTATTAAGCTGTCTTGGTAAACTTTTTACATCTTTTTTAGCACACGGCTGGAGGCATATGCAAATGAGATTAATATAATAAGTGAAAGCCAAACTGATTTCCGAAAAGGCTACTCTACCCTAGAACATGTATTAACTCTATATTTTTATCGGAAACCCTTCTGAAACAGAAAAATATTTTATTTTGTACTTTCTGCAACGTACTTGATATGGTTGTATATAAATATATTATATATATATATATATATATATATATATATATATATATATATATATGTTTGAATTCCCCGCTTTTCTTTTTACTCTCTAAACCTGTTACTGGAGTGACGTGTACACTGCTAATTTTAAATACCGCACTCCAGTCCGTGCAATCCAGCAGAGTGGACGTGTGTCTGTTTAGAGGCACGTGGTAGTCTCCACGATTGGGAAACTTCTCCCAACTTTGTAGTTTTCTGTGTGTTTGTCACCAATTTCAAGGTATTTGTTTTTATTTTTTTAATGTAATAGGCGTTGAATTGTTTATTTACTATGTTAGAAAGCGTAGTTTTTAAAGCACGTGTTGGAATGGAAAATTTTCATTTTAGTACTGAACACTAACGATAAATGGTTTAAAGGTATTCCATTCTATTTGAAAAGTCATTATGTTAAAGGGGATGACGGTTTATACCAGCTTGTATACTGAGTTTTGACAACAACGTCGAGGTCGACTACGGAGGGCCAGACCCGCCATTTTTCATACATTTCGTGTACACGTGGTGTTGATGTATGGTGGCCGGATGCGGTCTACGCTGGAGGCGTGTGTATATGTGTTTTGTGTTGTTGCGTCCTAACTGTCTACGTACCGGAACAACGGTTGTGTCATCTGTCCGTGTCCTTGTCTATATGTGATGTCCGGGGTTTGGGTGTAAAGTCGCCGGAAATATACTGAGCAGGTTGGGACCAATCGCCCAAACGGGATATAATATCCCAGCTGGGCTATTATTACCCAAATGAGCTATATGTAAATATCCTGCGCGGGATATATCGCACGGTTTTTTCCTAACAGTGAAGACAGTTCGACTTTGCGCACAATGTCTGCTGTAGTGGTAAGTTGCCTGTTTTACGCTGCCCCTCCCCTAACTTTATTTCTCGCAGCAACCATTTTTTTTCTTAAATTGAAATTGAAGTTATAAGTACACCACGCTACCCCCCCCCCTCCCCACGGGGATAAGAATTTACATGAATTTGAGAAGTTTGAAGTTTGTCAAGATTTTTTGGATGAGTCTGCCCATCCCCCTTTCAAAAAACAATCTTACGTGCTTGCTTTCCAATATGACTTAAGTTGAAAGCAATAGTATATTTTATTACTCATAATTGTTATCTTGTTAAATACATTGTTGTACATGTATACATACCTGGATCCCTTATTTATATTAATATATAAATATTTTAAACGCTTAATTATTACTGGTCTGTTATTTAAATTGAGTGAACATCATCTTTTATCCACCCATCCTTGTAAGATGGCCATAATCGTCTGAGTTATGTATTGACGTATTAAAAATGTTATTCTTTTGTAGGCCAGGGAAATTCGGAGGTCACTGGGGCAGATTGCCTACTGTACTTAAAGAGCGTTGGTGGGACAGAATATATCTACAAGTCCCCGTCTGTAGAGTTTGATATGGTAAAATTTATGAAAAATTATGCTTAAAATTTAAAACAATTATGGTTTTATAAATTTGGATAGCTTTTCCTATTAAAATATATGTACATTTTAGGAAAATTTGCGTCGCCCGGAAAAAGAAAAGGAAGTGGCAACCTACGAGGATGATGGCGACTTACCAGGGCCATCCTTTTCTTTTTCTCCTAAGAAGAAGACTTCCGTGCAAACCCAAACCACAGAGTCTTCCTTTTCCACAGTTACAGACTCTACCCTTTGTAGAATATGTGGGGAAGGGAGAAGAGAAACAAAAGCAATGTGGGTGGGGTGCTCACATGTCTGTAATCTTGGAAGAGTGAAGCAGACATGTGAGTACTGGGTCCATGCATTATGCATCGGAATAACAGTAACATCCAAGGCCCCTAGCCTCTCAGCAGGATTGGGTGGAAATGTCCCTTCCACATTAGTAGCATGTAAACCAACACATCAAAAAATACAAAATGAAATCTTTAATATTTACTCTTTGTTATTTACCTTTTCCAATTTGTCTATACATCTACAGACATTAAGCCATTTGTTGTTGTCTGGAACCCCACTTGGTATCCACATTTTGGTTCTTCTGTTCTTTGCCTCTAAAACAAAATCACCCCCCTCGTTACCAGACATACTGTAAGACTCATTGTCTTCAAGAAACTTTCTAAGTTCGTCGGGACATTGAATACGAAGAAACGAGTCTCTAATAAATGTCTCCATGTATATCGGCATGTTAAGGCCAAAGAAGAGGGGCGAAAACTTTGTTTTGGCGGCATTGATAGCGAGTGAATTGTTTCGCCTGACCCCAGCCCTGAATACATGGAGGGCGAGGCAATAAGTAAAAACTACCTCAGCCATAAATTTGTAGTTAGGGTTACAAACACCCAAGTACCACTAGTAAAAGCCAAGTAATGAGGGAGGAGATGACTCTTTAGTGGCCTTTATATACGTGACTAGCAATTCGGATGTCATAGCTTCTATGAATATGGTCAGAATTTGCCAGCTTTTATGATGATCTATATAATGAATAATAATAGCGTAATAGGTGTGGTAGTGATATATTTCTTCTTTATCTTATTGTATTTGTATTTCGAAAACTAATTACCAGTGGCGCTCTTGCAGGAGGTCTGTGCCTTTGGACTGTTGAAACCAAGGAGCTTAGCAAGATCCACAAGAGCAATGTCCCATAGTAGGCGGAAAAGGGCCTTGGTCATATTTATTTCGTAATGGCCTAGTCCTTCAAAACAATTTATAATTAGACATACGTAAATACGACAATATATTACTTAATTCTGTAAATATACTTTTAAATCAAGAACTTTGATAATTACCATGTATCATCACAATATTGTTGTTGTATTTTCTACATGTGTTTGTTGCTTCCTTGCTAGCATGATCGTAGTTCATTTGATGCTCCTTAAAATCTGCCTCATCTATAAACTCCATCGTACAGTCTGGGCAGACAAACGTATTCTCTGCCAAAATATATACGTATTTTTTTTTATTATTTAACATCTAAAACGATTTCGTTATAAGAAATAAACATGTATTTTCAATTTATTTGTTTTAATATCATTCATTAAATACCCTCCACCTTTCATCATAAAATTACCAATGATTCTAGATGCAAGGGTAAAAGGCAGACCATCGCAACCGATCACTGTCCACTCTCTCTTATCTCCAACATCCGTTTGTTGCAAAATGTGCTCAAGGACCTGTATTGATAATCTATTTATTAACAAAACTGTGTGTGGGTGGAAGTTCGGCTGGATGGTGCTTAGTGCTATATATAGAGTGACTTTTATTTTGTAATTTATTGTAGGAATTTTTATCATTTTTCTGATTAATTTGACCTTTTCTACAGCTTCGTAGGAGCAGGGATTTTCAAAACAAGGTTCTCCCATTATCACCTCCACGTTCGAAGTATGTCCAGCCTTTACGAACTTATATCTACGAAAGCAAAATTAAGAATAAAACACCAACAAAGATGAGATGACTTTTCATTTTAAATTGTGGAAAAGTGTAAATCAACCACACCTTTCACCTGCAGAAAATTTTGAAATATTAAACATATTTTTTGTCAATATCATCCTTTCCCTCGGCATCCATCTTTCTCCCTATTTTCTTAAGTAGACATTCCAGATATTGATCTTTTTTTAAATAAGAAAAAAAAAAGTACAGGTGCATGAATTTGACAAAAGAATGTTTATATGTAAATGAAATACAAATGAAAAAATATATTATATGATTAGATAACTGCATTACCGGAATTTTTTAAATTCTTTATTATAAAGTAGGTCAGACTTTTTCATTTCCGTGACTGTTTGCCTCTTTCCGTCCTGAGAAAAATCATCCAGTGTTTTAGAGACAGCTCTGGACTTCCTTGCAGCTGTTGTTTGTCATCAGGAACAATGTGGACGGTTGTGGTGATGACACTGGTTGAGGATTTATAATTCACCTCAACTTTCCACTTTTTTTCAAGAACCTATGATATGCAAAAATAGTTTCAAAAATTCCTTTCTCAGGAAATAAAAGCAAAAAATATTATTAATGCATATAGCATTGGGTACCTGGTTATTGTCAAAAAAAGTAACATCAGCATGTTGGGGGCACTGAATACTTTGTTTCCCCTGATCCGCAATCCAGTTCTGGACGGTGGAGTAAGATCCAGATGGACTGCCTTTGGTGGAAAGTGTCAAGGCGGACTTGCTGCTAGTTATGTAAAATCTATAATATATAATTGCACCCATTAATTTATTTTTCATATAGCTTTTTTTTCTACAGCTGCCAATATTTCAAAATATGTATTACATACCCAATTAAACTTTGAGCAAATGAAATTGGGGATACAAATCAGCTATTCCTGCACCCATACAACGACTCCAAAGTTTTGGCCATCGAAACCTCACTGCAGTTGTCTCCACAGCAACCCCTTATAAAACTAAGGACAACTTTATTCCTTTCTTCTAACCAATCTTAAAAGAAATGACAAATTATTAATTCAAATCATGAAAGTATAAATGTTTTATAATACATCGTTATGATATAAAAAAAAATGTACCTTTGATGTTAAATGTTTGCAAAAATTCAATGTCCCTGTACAGGTTCCCACATTTTGCTGTGTCGTCCTGAATATCTTATTTTGACTTCTCCCTGTTTAAAGCAGGCATATGTTTAATCATGAGACAGACCCGTGTGATGTTATGTAATACAAGTGTGTAAATCTTATGCTTTATTCACCATATATAAAAGTGAATGTAAAATATTGTAACACTTGCCTATCGCATGAACTAAAGACGATAACTGTTCTTATGACAGTTTGTTTTCTTGAATTGCCATTAAAAACTCATCAAAATAATCCGTTATTGTGATGGTCCGTTTAAATGCAGCTTCGTCTGCCCTGCTCTCGTACTCGATTCCCTGTTCCCCAAATTTGGCACATAGGCTGCACAAAAAGGTTGAATGCGGAAAAATGTGATTCCTTCTAATCAGGAAATCAATTACAGACTTCTTAATGTTTTTTTGTCAGAAATCCGTCGAATTGATTCCTCCTCACCAGGATATAGGGAACAACAGTAATCATGATGTTTGCTGCTGCATTTACGCTTTGGAGGCATTTTTATATAAAAAATAAATATATCACTTTATCATGAAATGCCATTTTGCATACTACCACCCACCCACGCACCCCCCCTCCCCCCCTCTGCCCCCATTCACTTTTATATGCATTTTCATTTATATCTATGAATATATAACTCAATTTAAGGCTCTGCGTAAATGTAACACATTTGATTTAATATTAATAATTCATATGCATACACTACGGTCGATATATCACTTTTTCATGAAATGCCATTTTGCATATTACGACCCCCCTTCTGCCCCCCCCCCCCCCCCCCTCCCCTCCGCCCTGTTTGCCTCTACCTTCAGC
>WFKH01011925.1:25587291-25609248 GCA_016163765.1 Magallana hongkongensis | reverse complement strand
GTGTTGCCCCCCCCCTTCTTCCCCCCCCCCCCCCCCATTCACTTTTATTTGCATTTTCATTTATATCTATAATTATATAACTCAATTTGTGGCTCTATAAATGTAACAAATTTGATTTAAAATTAATAATTCATATGTATAAACTACGGTGAGTTTAATAAATGGCTTTAAAAACCATGGTTTTTATCAATAATAGCGCACCATACAATATATCCCTAAACACTAAACTTATTTGTAAAACAATATTTCATTGGTTAATGTTTGATCATATGATCATGTACTTTTTCAAAGATGGCTGTCGGTGGAATAAAAATTTAGCAGGTACATTTATTTTAGCATATAATATTGAAAAAATAGCATTATCTTGGTTAACATTAGTGTTATTGATGAAGGTACTTACCGAGAGGTTACTGTCCTTTCAGTTCCGAGGCATATGAGAGTCTAATTCATTGAAAATTGGCCGCCTTTTACATCCTTGAGACTTTGTTTGTAAACGAGATCCCTCAAGATTAAGCGAAATCAAGAAATTCCCGTATTACCAAGTATTACCAAGTATTACCGCCAAATTTTATATATCCTATTTAGGGTATTAACATATAGCTCATTTGGGTAATAATAGCCCAGCTGGGATATTATATCCCGTTTGGGCGATTGGTCCCAACCTGCTGAGGAGCTAGGACAACGGAAAAGTGACAAAATTGATTGAAATTTCACTTTTACTGTTTTGAATATTTAGTTCTAATTGAACTTAATATTTATTGAAATTGATCTGAAAATTGTTAAACAAGTTTAAAAAAATTATTTGAAAATCTAAATACCGTGATTTGGATCAACTTAAGTGTTTAAAGTTTGGAAAATATAATTTGTTTAGAAATCAATTTAATGATTTGTTGTTGAAATTAGAGTCGGCTCTCTCTTTTAGAATCTGGTTAAATATTTTTTTCATTTATTTTTTTTTCTTTTATATATATTTTTTTCTTATTAAATATTTGTTTGTTTATTTTGTGTTTTGGTTGTTTCTGATACAGACATCGGGCATTTCCAAAGAACTCGTCTGATCATTATATCAGTTCAGGATATATGATTCATGATACTTTCCTTGATTTTAAGCAAGCATTTGACACTATTTTGAGAAGTGGTGAATGGTATAAATGGCATATAATGGCATTACTGGAAAAATATATATATATATGAAAAACATGTATAAGGGTATTAAATCAATCTTTTAACAGTATGGATGGCATCGCATCTGATTTTATAAGTTGTAATGTTGGAGTTCGCAAAGGCGAAAATATATCACCATTTTTGTTTTTATTTTTGTTTTCATTGTATATCAGTGATTTTGATAATTTCTTATTAGATAAAAACATTGAAGGTCTTAAGGGTATTGCTGATGCTATAGAGAACAAATTATTTATTTATTCGGATCTGTTCATCCTTTTTTATGCTGATGGTACTGTAATTATGGCCGAGACTGCCGAAGACCTCCAAAAAGCACTGAATGAATTTTATTTATATTGTAGTCAATGGAAGTTACAAGTCAATGCTGACAAAACAAAAATTTTGATTTTTTTTTCTCAAATGACCTCTGCTCAAGAATGTGTTTTATTACATTAAAGTTGCTATAGAAAATGTCAAAGATTTTAAATATCTGGGTATATTTTTTTCCAGAAGAGGATCAATTGTTAAAGCTAAAATAATGTGTTAACAGGCAATGTACAGTGTTATTAGAAAAAAAGACAATTCAATTGACCAGTCAATTTATAGTTAAAATTGTAGTTCCTGTGTTATTGTATGGGTGTGAAATTTGGGGTCACGAAAATATAGAAGTTATTGAAACTGTACATTTGTAATTCTTAAAATATGTTTTTAACTTAAAAAGTAGTATTATTGACTACCTATCTATTCATTTATAAAATGTACCTCTGACTTATGAACTGTATATACTGATTGAACCCATGTACCATGTCATGGTTTGAGTGTATAAACTGAATTGAAAAACGTCAAATGTCGTAGGGGTTCAGATAATTGAATTTCATCACCTGTCATCTTTATATTGCTAAAATCACTCGCAGGCATTAAATAGTACAAAGTGCCGGGGATTAGTTGGCAAGGTAATTTACATAGAGATTAACTCAGGTTTCATGGTCTGAGCTATTATTCATTTATCACTTTACACTTGTTACATAATATTTGTTTTATATACTGTTGAAATTTTATGTACATCAGTCAGAATCGGACAGCCGTCCCGATATCACCGATCTGTATCAAAATGTCTGTCAGATCCTTAATAAATGTTGAAACGGTTGTTAGACTTTAGTCGGTTAATTTTACCATAGAGAGGACCACCACCCATGTGTCGGCCGGGTTGTAGTACAGCCAAGTGTCGATCGGGTTATAGTACAGCCGAGTGTCGATCGAGTTGTATAGTCCTTATTAGTTGTGCTAAGTTTACGTCGGTTATCGTGCCAAACCTTTCTGGACTGGACATTACTGGGATAATCCTTACGGTTGTCTTGGAATGGATAATATATTGTCATGTACAAATTTTGATTCCCAATAATCTAAAAAAAATTAAAATGATGGAGGCGGCAGCCCAAAATGTAGTACTATTGACCCTGACTACATATATATTATGAAGGTGTTAAAACTTCCTTCAATCAAATGTGTCAAAGCTTCTATTTTAAGGGGCATGGTCACGATTTTTTATCAATTTTTTTTTTCAATTTTAAAGTTTACAATCCTTTAGTATAACATTTTAATAGGCAATCAACATTTGGGTGCATGCCATTCGTTGAGTTATTATCAAGATACAGAGATTACGATTCTTTGCTATGTGAACAAAGCTTAAGTTGTTTACATTTGAATGTTGAAGTGAAAATTCTTGTTTTAGACCTAAAATGAGTGTGTTAAAAATAACGAACTATTTATTTATACTTAGAATAAATAAGAGGATAGACGAATCAGCTTGATTTTTTTTTTAGACTGGTATATTGAACATATGTAACCAAAAACAAATACTCTACGACTGACTCTCAATTTTCATTTGATCATTAGAAATGCTTTCCTAAAGCATTGTACATAATAAAAGTAGAAAAATAGAATTTTATCAAAATCGTGACCATACCACTTTAACGTTTCCTGGGATAATGGGGGTAGATTTATTTTGTTGTACTTTCGTTAAAGGGGTTTTTACAAGGGAAAATACCTTTAAGAAGGTCTAAAAATATTATTATTTGTCGTCGGTATTTTGGAGGTATTTCTCTCTAATACAAAATTCTACCAAGTAAGTTTCTTTGTTTTTGGACTTGGAATGATTTACCGTAAGATATTGGTATCCCTTACTTTCAATAGAAGAAAAGGCATTCATACAATCCGAAAGAATGGCTATACATGCATCTGGTAATATGAATTTTTTTATTATGGGAATTATGTTTTGGTACTACGGTCATCCGCAACTTAAAAAAAAACAAAACACTGTTTAGTTTCCATCTCGATTCCTTTAAATACCTTTACATCCTTTCTTTAATTGTTATCAAACATAACTCAACGAATGACATGCACCCTATACTACATGTACGACGATACCGAGTTTCAGGATGCTTCAAATTTTTGCACACCTCAAGGTTCTTCTTTTGCTTTAACTCCAAAGACAACCAAAAGGACTAAAAACGCTATTCTAGATTGGTCTATATTAAAGAGATGAAGAAAAAGGTGTTACCAGAGATTTTAGCAGACATTTAATACAATCCTAAAACAGGGTATGGAGGGGTACAGTCTATATATCGTCAATTACGTGCCAAAGGGTATTCTATTTCTCTTTCTTAAATTAGAAATTGGCTCAAAGAACAAGAAGCTTATACTCTGCATAAACCCATACAAAGGAAATTCAAAAGAGAGCAAACGAGTGACCGGTATCGACGAACAATGGCAATTAGATTTAGCTGATGTGTCTTAATTTAAAAAAGACAATAATGGATATACTTTTTTACTGTGTGCTATTGACATCCTATCTAAATATGCTTGGGTAGTACTCTTAAAACAGAAATCGGGAAAAGAAATGATTAGAGGTTTAAAGGAAATTATTAAACAAGACGGAAGACAACCTCTGCGGATTCAATCGGATCAAAGACGGGAATTTACGAACAAGGAATTTAAAAGTGCTTTTAAATCTATTCATTTTTTCACTACTCGTAATGCAGAAACCAAAGCTAGTATCGTAGAACGATTTCAACGTACCCTCAAAGGAAGAATGTGGCGATATTTCTCTCGTCATAAAACTCGGCGGTATGTAGATATTTTACCTGATTTGGTGTATGCTTATAATCACAGTTACCATCGAAGTATCAAGAGAGCTCCTGCTGACGTGAATTCCTCCAATGTTTTAGAAGTGTGGAAAACTCTGTATGAAAAGAAAACAAGGGTTAAAAGATCTAAGTTTAAAAAAGGAGATCGAGTGAGAATCAGTAAAGCGAAACGCACTTTTGAAAAAGGATATTTACCGAATTGGACTAGAGAGATATTTACCGTATCTCGTATAATACAGGGATCTGTACCTTATCGATATAAGGTAGAAGATTATAACGGAGAAGAATTAGAAGGAACTTTTTACGAGTCTGAATTACAGAAAGTGATTTAAAAAGACGATGTCTATGAAGTGGAGGAAATTTTAGGCTATAAAAAGCGGCGTGTCGGGAAAAAAGTCATTTCTGAAGTCAAAGTGCACTACAAGGGATATCCTTCCAGTTTTGATTCATGGATTACCAAAGCGGATCTCATTCTTCCTCCTACAAATAGAACATTGGAATGTATGTGGTGGAAAATTGCCCCGAGCAGAAATTATTTTTTTTTGCTCAATTACTGATTTGTATTACTTTAATTATTGCTTCTATTGTAATGTTAAGCTTACACGATGAGAATCGAGATTTTTGGATGGTAACTCTCAGTTCTTTAGTGGGTTACATCATGCCCTCCCCGATATATCCTAAGAAAAATAAGGGGGCGGGATAATATATTTTTTTTTAGCGAATGACTGGTAAAAGCTATGACTCATAGCGATGACTCAGAGTCTAGACTGAATATGACGTAAACAAACTATTGTGCAATTTTTTGGCCTTGAGACAAAACACATAAAAAGAGCCGCATAGCTATGACTCATCAGAGTCTAGACTGTGATTATGACGTAAACAAATTATTGTGCAATGTTTTGGCCTTGAGACAAAACACAAAAAAGAGCCGTTTCAGTCGTTGTCGACATTCAATTCAAAATTAGCCGCCCAAGATATGAATATCGCTGGAAAATTGAACCTGCCTACCATCAACGAACGGACAAGTGGCCTTCTCTGAAGGGGAATGGGTGACTTCGAAGGCAGAATGTTACAAAGATTTTTTCAAGAAGAATGATAAACTTGATGGAAACCAGATGGCTTACCTGTACAAGAGAGTCAATTTACCTGAACATTTTCTGGTCTTCGGAAAAACCAAGTATCACTAGTACAAGTATAAAATCAAAGCTGCTTTTTACCGGGAGGAACCTCTCTGGACCATGTACGAATCCAAGTGGGGAACAAGACTGGGTAAAACTCTAGCCGAATTAAAGAAATTTAGAAAAGCGGGATACAGTTACGTGGATTGTTGTGATCCCGTTGAATACCTGTACATGAGGAAAGCCTTTCCTATAGAGAAGCTTCCTCCTTTTGATGCGAAATCCATAGTCGTACCCGTCAAAGAAATTGAACACGAGGCCATGGATCAGTGAGTGATCGATGTGAAAGAAAGAAAAGAGGGGAAAGAAGGAGAGGGAAAAGAAAGAGAGAAGAAGAGGAAAGTGGAAAAAAGAGAAGAAGAAGAAGAAGAAGAAGAAGAAGGGGGCCAGATTTCCTACTGAAAAGAGACTTTAGGTTCATTGTATGTTTTTTATTGTATGTTTTGAAAATTAAAAAATTGTTCACTCTATATCAAACTTGGTTATTTATTTTCAACTTAGTCATTTTTTGTATACATCATGGGTGAGAGAGACATGACTGAAGAGGAAAAATTACAAAAAATAAAAGAGGAATGGATAAAACGCGGATATAATATAAAGAGCGTTCAAAGACTAGATAAAACGTGGGAGGAATACCAAGAGGAACAGAGAAAACTTTGATATAAATTAGTATTAGTGGGTAAGCATCGTTGTAATAAAGGAAATAGATGGCAGAGAATTAAAATGACTCCAGAGAATTAAAAATCACTTTAGTTTTTTAAATTAAAAAATTGTTCACTATATATATAAAACTTGGTTTTTATTTCAATAAGAGTCATATCGTATTTAACCATGGCACAGAGCGAGGGGTTTCTCTTGACCTTAACCAGTGATGGATCGATGAAAACCTTTCCAAATAATATGATCTCTCAGTTTAAAACCTTGTTACCCCAAAATATTGACTTAACCGATGGAGAATGGGAAGTGGCTCTTACTGAAATGATGCATGGGACTTCTATTCAGAACATTTCAGAAAACGAAGCTTATTTCGATGTTTTAATCACTAAAGAATATAGCAATCAATTAGGAGATCCTAACCTTTGTAAAACCAATCGATTTCAAATGAGAAAAGTAGGAAGCTTATTTCTCTCTGATTGTGAAACTTTGGTGGACTGGAAATATTTTTACTTTGGTTATAATTATAGAAAACCAGAAGAGAGTACTAATAAAAAAGAAGTCCCGCCTACTTTAGAAATGGATATTATTCGAATTCAGTTTCAACCGGGTCCTTACGTTCATCCCAAAGCCCTAATCTCTGAAATCAACGAGGGTCTCCGATTAACCCTGCATGATCTCTGGACAGTCTTGAGTATTAACCCCGAAGAGAAGAATAACATGCAATTAGCGTACTGTGATACATTCGATCGAATCGAATACTGTAAAACGAGAAAATTTGGCGCATACGTATTTTAGCGCAAACGCAAGTGCTTATACATTGGCGCAAATAAATTTTAGCGCACACACCTATTTCAAAAGAAAATATTTTTTGTGCTTGTTTGATCAACGTCTGGATTTATTTCCGTGCTTTCTCAAGCATGTAAATACATTGGCTTTGATATCTAACTTACGTACACAAGTAATGATATTAAATGTTAATAAAGACAGTAAGATTGCTTTTGTTCCAATTCAGAAGTCAGTAGATAGACAAAAACCGTCATTTATCGGCGATGCTGTGTTTGTTGTCGGTTAACAAGTTTGAGTTATCGGACTTTAATATAGCGACTGTGATAAAACCAGAGGATAGACTAAACGCGAGAGAAATCGAATGCCACCAGTGATTTCGATCTTCGTGAGAAAATAGAATGTAAACATTGTTTATTTATTATAGAACAGCAGGTTCATTCGTTATGATTTTATATAACAACACACATGGGTAAAGTTTATTTTATATCAGCTGATCAAAGCAAGAAATTAACGAATCGTGTATTGTCAGCGTAGACGATCGCCACGTTTGATCACGTTTTCCCCTTGAGGCACTAAAAAGAAGTGACAAGGGGAGAAGCCAATTTTGGAAGGTGCTAATGATAGGTACTAATCAGGAATGAAATTGAATCGGTCGATCCATAATTATTTAATTGGCAGAACTTACTTGTTCTCGATTACCCATACAGTTAACATGGACGATTGTATACACAAACAGAATCAACCGTCCGAAATTACAGAAGGGCATAAATCCAATCGTAAAAAATTGACTGAAGTGATTGTTTTGAGACATTAGGAAAATTAATATATATGGAAAAACATTGGCGCACGATAAATTTTAGCGTTGAGAAGCAGTTGCGCCAAAGGCGCTAAAATTTATAGTGCGCCATATTTTCTCGTTTTACAGTATCAATCCAACGGAAATTCAATGCGTCAAAACCACCCCTTTTGCATCCGTTTTCCCATACCCCTAGCCTTAAAAATAGGTTTGGGACAAAGGCTTTTTGTTTACTAAAAGAGGAGGATATGACCAAGTGGATCAATGTGAAATATTTTGCTCCCAATTAACATTGATTTGTTCGAGAATTTGAAACAGATGTACGTGTACTGTGACATCATAGAACCTCAGATGGTAGGATCTAATGCTTTGAAATTATTGAGAGTCGTCCCCGTGACTTCTGGCACTCAGGATCAAACGCAGGCCAAATGGGAACCCGTGAGAGCCAAATATTTGAAATTGAGTAAAAAACATTTTGATACCATTGAGATTCAGGTCAGAACTTCCTTAGGGACCTTGCTCCCCTTTATAAGTGGAAAAAGCCTCTTAAAACTTCATTTCAGAAAAGTCTATTGAAAAAATAGAAACATTCCTCATAGTTTGTGCTGCTGTATTAGGGGCCATTTTCTTGTTTTCCTGGTGCATGGAGTGTCTCAAAAAATATTGAAAAAAAAGTATATAAATACCCTAGAAAATAAACTATTTCATCAGTATTGAACAACATGGCTTACACTCACAGACGTCGACGACGAAGAAGGGGACAAAAAGGGGGAATTTTACCTCTGTTACTCATAATAAGTGCTCTTGCCCCTGCAGTAATAGGACCCCTAGCCTCTGGACTGGTTCAACGGGGGAGAGGTAGAATAAGAGCGAGAAGGAGAAGATATAGAACCCGGCCTTGATGAAAAAAAAATGATATTAAAGCAGAACTCATTAAAAGTTTTTCTCAGTTTCATCATGGCTTATCACCAAAGATTATTACGTCAAAGGGTGTATGGGGATTATCATCGGGGATTATTACGTCAAAAAGGATTTGGTCTTATTGGCAGTCTCCTAAACATAGGAGGTCCCTTAGTGACCGGTGCTTTGGGACCAGTCCTCGGAGAAGTCCTAGGAGGCATAGTTAGAAAAAAACAAAGAGGAAAAGGAATCGTTGGTGATGTCCTTAAAGGAGGATATGAAGTCACTAAAAATGTTATTATAGACAGATTTAAAAATAAAGTACCCTTTATGGAAGGTTTGAGAACACAAACTAAAAATAGACTGAAAATGTTTGCAATTCCTTTAGTAGATAGACAATTAATGAGAAATGTTCCAGGTATGAGAGCACCATTCGTTGGTGATTTACTTCGAAATAAGGTATTGCCTTTGGTCAAAAATAAAGTAGCCAACCTTATTGACACCAATGTCAACAGATTCTTGGGAGGCCAGACAGGAAAAGGAAGGAGAAGAAAACAATGGAGTAGAGGAGTGGTGACAGACCTGCTTAAAGGAGGAATTAAAGGAAGTAAAGCAGTGATAGACCTGGTGAACGGAGGAATGAGAGGAGGAATTAAACAATTACCACAGTAACTGAAACGAGGTACAAGGGGGCTCATTAGATCAGGGGTTAAAGAAGGGGTAAAAAAGGGTTACAAAAAGGGGCTCAAGACTTAGTCAAAGAAGGAACCAGACAAGCCATACAGAGTGCTGCCCAAGCCGGTTTAGATGCCCTTGAAGGAAAAAAATCTTTAAAAGAAGCCGTTCTTGATCGAGGGTTGGAAGGTTTACAGAAAACGGGAAAAACCATGGAAAAGAAATATCTACCTGCAGAAGAAAGAAGAGTACTTTTAGCTAAAGGAGGTCCTCAAAAACGAAAGGGAAAAAGAAGAAAAGTAAAAATAGGAAAAGGTAAAAAAGCAAGAATCGTTGACATCTTTGACTTGCCAGTCCTATAAAAAGGGAGTCAGTCCCCTCACCCCAGGCAGTTTCACTTATTAATTCAAAAGTCACACAGCTTTCAAAATGATGCACAGAAAATCTTGTATGTGTGGGAGGGAAAACTTGGAATTTTTTCAAGGCCCCCCCCCCCCCCACTAATATAGCTATAGAAGAATCGAAATGGATGGAATATTATCCCATTTAAAGTATCCTTGATTCAGAAACAGCCCCCATTGAATTCGACATCCAGGGGCAGGGAGACGAATACGTAGATCTCTCACAGACTTATTTACAAGTGATTTGTCAATTCACGAAAGCCGATGGCGGTAATTTAACGTGAGACAACACTGATTCCACTCCGGTGAATAACTTCTTACATTCCTTGTTCACAGAAATCGATGTCACTCTGAATGGTAAAATCATTAGCCCGGGAACGGATACCTATCCTTACAAAGCATATTTAGAAAAAATACTTTCCTATAGACCCGAAACATTGGGAACTCAAATGAAAGCCTGTAGTCTGTGGGAAAAAGACACGGCAGGACACATGGATGATTGTAAAAACGGTGATCCGACACAAGCCAAGTCTGAGTTTACTGTCGCTGACGATAAAGTGACAGTCAGGGAATCTGTTCTGGTTATGAATTTATCTGACGGTGACAAAAATACGGGTTTGAGAAATCGCCATAGTGCCGTGTCAAACGGTGAAAAAATTACTTTAATCGATCGACTCTATCTGGATCTGTTTCAACAGGACAGATTCATTCCCAATGGAGTAGATATTCGTTTGAAATTCAATCGAGGTAATTCTGCTTAATACATGATGACCGCTGCAGGGAGTACAGGAAAAATAAAACTTCTGAACGTGTTACTGTGGGTCAGAAAAGTCAGACCTACTCTTACCGTGTTAAATTCCATCAACGAGAGATTAAACCTAGAGACAGCCAAATATCCCCTAAGACGAGTAGATGTTAAGACCTTCACCATTCCTATTGGAACCCAGTCTAAAATCAGCAATCATCTGTTTCAAGGGCAAATGCCAAAACGAATAGTTTTGGGGTTAGTAGGTAATGACGCTTTCAATGGAACTGCCGATAAAAATCCATTCAATTTTAAAAATGCTAAAGTCAAAAAGTTAGAAGTCAGCATCAACGGAGAAACCATCAGTACCAGACCCTTTGAGCCGGATTTTACTAACGACTTGGATCTCAGATCGTACTTGAGTCTGTATCAATGACTGGGGAAATTCGGTGCGGATTGGGCTCCCGACATCACTTTCGACGAGTATAAAGACGGTTACACCCTATGGTGTATAGATTTCACCAAAGATCAGGAGGCACAGCTAGACAAATTTCATTTAATTAAAACGGGAAATTTGAGAATCGAAATTCAATTTGCAGCAAACACGCCAGAAACTCTGAATTGTTTAGTGTATGCTGAATTTGATAACTTGCTAGAAATCAACAAACAAAGAGAAGTCAACATCGACTTTTAAATGGATACCTATCAATTGAAAAAAGTTTTATCGAGAGATTTAGGATCTTCTTTTGCGGATGTTTACCCTCTAGATTTAATTCCTGATCATTTAAATTTTAAAGAAAAAGCCATGGTAATTAACACAGATCCTCACGATAAACCAGGAACTTATTGGGTCTGTTTATATTTAGACGGAGATACGGCCAAATATTTCGATTCTTATGGATTTCAACCCTTGTACTCTGAAATTCAAGAGTTTATTCATAGAAATGCCAAAGATATGAAATATAATGAAAATCATTATCAAGAATTGGATAGTTATGTGTGCGGAGAATATTGTGTCTATTTTTTACATCATCGACATGGAAGGGTCATGCAAGGCCCCATAGTAGAGGAGGGAGACAGACAAGAGGAGGAGGAGGAGGAGGAGGAGGAGGAGGAGGAGGAGGAGGAGGAGGAGGAGGAGGAGTAAATAGAAGCAGAATCTGACTACTTGAATGAGGGTGAGGATGAAGAGGAGGAAAAAGAAGACACTCAAAGTCATCTGGTGGCCATTGAAGAAATGGAGGAAGAGAATGGGGTCAAATTATAATCCTATGGTAAGGGAGGTGAGAAAGAAGAAGAAGAAGAAGGGGCTCACGGGGAATATTTCGTGGTGAGTGAGAAAATGGAGGAAGGGAGAATAGAAACACAAATCGAAGAGGCCGCAAAAGAATTAGCCGAATTTTCTCAACATACTTATGACATCGATTCGGAGGAGGATTATGACGCCCACGAATGGTGTGAAATGTAAGATTTGAAAAAGAAAATGAGCAAGGAAGAAAAAAAGGAAATCCGGGGAGCAAGAAAAGACAAAGTAAGTGGAGTTTACAAAATTTGTGAAGAGTACGAGAAAACAAAAGAGCAATTAATCGGGCTATGGCTGACCTGCAAAACTTACAGCAAAACAATCAAAAGGCTGAAAGAGAACAAAAGAAAAAGAGATGAGGAAAAAGAAGAAGAACAGAGTAGGAAAAAACTGAAGATAGCGAAACGAGAATTACTGTGGGAGTCGTATCTCAAATTTAAAATGATCGAAGACGACAACCGTGAGCTGTTGAAATTACTTCAAGTCTGTCAAGTGATGGAAAAAATCAAGAAGATGTGAACTACTGTAGGGCGAAACTTTAATTTGACTGTAACTACTTTGAACTGTTTAAAATTCATTTGTAAATATTTGTTTTAAATGATTTCATTACCTAATATTCTTTCACTTGTATTATAAAAAGTTTGCTGAGTTCTATAATAAAATTGTTTGCATTTCAAAAATCTAAAGTTTTTTTTTATTACAATGGGACTCTGGTCCTTAAAGGAAATAAAAAATCATTTAATATGAATTTTATTGAAACAACAACAACAAAGTTAATAACCAAAAGGAAGGGTTTTAAAATCATCAATGATCTGCCGTTTATCATATACAATTTGATATTTCTTAGTAAAACGTTTTGTCAATAATTCATGTCTCTTGGTTCTCTGGATTTTATGAGGATATGTCACGGTCACTTCTTCCAATTCTTTAAAAATCATTTTCTCTAAAGCTTTCATCGTCACGATTTGAGAAGCTCGATGATTCAAGGTGAGACCTTTGACTTTTTGCACGGCCATTCCAGTATCGGTTTCAAATGCATAATTCTTAGGCCCTCCCGACATGAATTTATTAATGTGTCCCCCCTCTAATTCGTCGGTCCGTCCTCCTAAACTATTGACAATAGTATGATTATACTCCCCTTCCACGTGTTGATAAATAATACTGTCGGTATCAAAATAAAGAACACGATCTCCTAATTTTTCCAAAGTCTCGTATAAATGTAAGCGAGCATGAGCGGTAGTAAACGCAGCTAACACCACGTTTCCAAAGGGGCAGTCTTCGATGAAATCCTGTTTTTCCACGTAATTAATCAAGATTAGGTCGCATTCGGGTTTATTCACGTTGTTTAATAATTCAATTCCTTTGACTTCCAGGGTACTGTCTTGTAACATTTTTGTCAATTGTTCTTCTTCTCTCAAATATTCAATTTTAGGAAATTGAAGTCGCTGAGCAAATTTTCCCCACAAACAATTCAAAAATAACTTAGCAATAGTTCGTTTCACGGGATTTTTCTCAATTTCTAAAGGATTCAACATCAGTCTCTCTCGCTCAAAAATATCGTGGAGGTAAGCGGCCTGTTGTTCCTTGGTCTCACAATCGGGGGGATATCCAGAGGCTTCCTGTTTGATTTTCAAAAAAGTATCGATGTAACTACGAAATAAATCCTGACATTTTTCAGGAAAATGCCACACTTCGTAGACATTCTTTAACTCGTATCCGCATTCTATAGCTTTTTGAAGTTCGGTAGTCACCCAGGTTCCCGTTATACAGAGTACAGCCTCTGAATGCTGACAGCGATAATGAGGATCTTGACAAAGTTCTTGGGCACAAGTGCGACATAAAGGAAACAGTAATTTTCCTCTATTGCGATAGGGTAAAACGGGGTGATAGAGACCCCGAGGGGGTAAGACCTGACATTGAATCAATCCAAAATAATTTGAAATTTCCTCAAAGTTCTCCGTGATAATTTCTGGATGACCCATGGGAAAAGGCTTATACTTTAAAACAGAAGGATATAAAAAACAAACATCTACATATCTCATGTCTCCCTCGGTACAAAACAATCGAGTGGCATTCGTGCGCCCCCATACAAAGCTTCCCGAGCATTCAAAGGATCTTGAAAATTTTAATGGTCCACAAACCCTCGCAATTTGGAATTCTTTTTCATTTCCAAATCAAAATCGCGTTCCCAAATAGAAACTACCGGGTATCTCTGTTCTCTCAAATGATGTTCTCGTATTAAGGTCTCTTCGTACAAAGTACCGTAAGTACAATCGACTCGATGAGGATGATTCCATTTTCTAATTCAGGATGACATTTAGGGCATCCGTGCCAATAACACCCATAGAATTCGTACACGGTATTGGATTCTGGATCGTATCCGTCTACGGTATAGGGGCCTATTTTTATTTCTCCACCATTTTAGCATGCCGAATAATTGGACCGTCGCGACTCATCCAAGCTAACTAACGACATGCTTTCATTGAAAATTGTCGCGCTGGGTCATATCCCATATTAGGTATTATAGCAACACTGTCTTGGGGCATGAATCCTCTCCGGTAGGCTAAATAAGCGGTACTGGCAAAAGTAATGGCTTCTTGAAAGGGATTGACTTGCGCCAAGCTCTGTATAGTCTTCCTGAATTGACCACAACAACGTTGTAAAATATCGACATCAGAGATACAGTAATCTATGAATTCCTTTTGAAAATCAAATACTTTTCCTTTCTGTTGCTGATACCATTCATAAAAAGCTTTTCGCCCCGAACCGGTCATGTCGTCAGGATTATAGTAAGTCGCGGGGGGATAGGTACCCACATAATTCTGATTTTGCTCCGTATTAAAAAAAATGGGGGAGATATCCTTTTTTTCAGTTCTTTAAATCCAAAAGCCGAAGGCATATTTGATAAAGCAAAAGGTAAATAATTATAAGAATCTATAAATTTCAATCCAAGGGCTTGCATGGATAAAATCTTAGTTCCGTTCATGATCACCGTGGGAGTAATGCAAGCGCTATGCTCTAAATAATTCAAAATAAATTGCCCGTCGTATCCTTTGAAATTGTGACAATAGCATCTTGATGCAAAAGCTGAGATTGATTTTTTTGAGTGGCGTGAGGTTGACCTTGAAAAAGCCATTCCATAAATTGTTTTAAAGTTTCGGGACCTCGGAACAAATGCCGTCGGGGGCCTAAATGTTCACAATGAGAACAGGGCTGATCTACCGCCAAATGATCACAATGCTAGCGCTGACAAAACTCGATGAGCCACACATAAATTAGGAACATGAATCCCATTTTCTTGGGTACATTCAAAATCGAAATAAATGTACAATCGAAGTTTTTTTCTCTCTTTAAGAGTAGGTTTCACTTGCACAAAACATTGGTGATCTTTCTAGACTACTTTTCTACAAATCTTACACCATTTTCGATCCCCACATTTGTGATAGGCTAGTAATTTCTTACTCATCCATTTTTGACAGTGAGAACATCGATCCATTTAACTACAAACCGTTTTCTTTTCATTTTTTCCACTGCAGGGTTGTAAATGTTTCTCGTGTGACAAATCTTGCTTTTAAAATAACCTTTACAATCAGGACAATGAATGCTACTACCATGGGGGGGGGGGGGGGGGGCAGGCGTGTCCCCTAAACAAAAAGAACAAAGGTAAGGGCATTTGACTCTATGATCTTCGATGTGACTATAACCTACATCACAATAATCGCAATAATATTGGTTTTCACTCAATCCATTCATAGATAAAATAGTATCGTAATGTTGGTCATTGAATAAAACATTCAAACAGATTCCATTTCCCTTTCCTTTGTAAATCGGCTCTAATTTTAGCAGGGAAGACACCGTTTTAAATTAAAATATTTTAATCGATATTCAGGAATCAATACTTCTTGTAACTTGTTCCATTCCTCGGGGCCACAGGGCAAATTAGGATCACAATAAGCTTGTTTCATCAAATCTAAAGCTTCTTTTTTTCTGCTGCGGGGAAAGAATGTCCTTTCTTTTGATACGATCCCACTGTTTTTTCCAACCAGGTAATTCCAAAGGATCCGTGGGGCGTTGACTGTGTAATCGCCCTATTACAATAGCTCGAGGGAGACAGAGGTGATCGCCTAGATTTTCAATTTTGAATACCGATCTTTTTCCTTTCTTAAACTTTTCTTTGTTGGAGTGGAGATGTTTAAGTATTTGACCCCCACTCCCCTGAGGATACTGGACATGAAACAATTCAAATTCCGCAGATCCGTCCGTGATAGTAAATTCTTTTTTCGATTGTTGCACCGCCTGAACTTCATCTAATAGGGTAGCTTCGTTCAAATTCTTACAATGAGTAAATTCGTACCAAATCTCAGAATCTAAAGAGGGGTGACGTAAGTTCAATCGTAAATAATCGTTAGGATTACACTGCATGCGTTCTTATACTTGTTTCAACATGTCACTTAATAAACGTTTCACAAAACCGCTCTCTGATTTCTTTGGAAAAGGACGAAAACTGACTGTATATACATTTTGTTTCACTATAAATTTGCGAGATTGTCGCCCCCTGTCCAATCTAACGTTGTAAAAATCAGAAACCACTTTTTTCTTAACCGTTTTTTTGACAGGTTTTTTCTTTAAAACTTTTAAATTTCGTTCAATCAATCGCTTTCTTTTATATTTTAACAAGCGAGATTTATTCCTCAAAATGCTTTCTTCTAAATTCATCTTGCCTTGGAAGCGAGCGATCAAATGAAAGAGTATTATAAAATAGAGTACAGTTATATTATGTACCCCCATAACAGGTGTTTACAATGACTCATCATGAGTCTCGCGCTTCAACGGGACCCCTTTTCTCAGGTGCGGGTATTGCGGAATGTACCCCTAGAGGCTATATAATAGAGCGTTTTTCTTCAGATCGTCAGAGTGAATGAGCATATTTCAGAAAATCTACAACAGATTACCTTGTCGAAAGATGGCCACGGAAAATCAACTCCTGATGAAAATCAAAGAAGAACCAGAGGAAGAAATGACAGAGATCGAACCCTCAAAGAAGTTCGGATTTTCAGAGACAGCAGAAATGGAGAAGGTGGAAAAGAAACCTGTTATTAGGAGCTTTTTAGGATTTCCCTATTTTCTACCTAATAAGAATCAAGAATGTTATTTAGACATCCTGAAAAGAGAAAAAGAAGAAGACAAAGAATTCTGCAGAATGATCGGCAATCAGGAAAAAAGAAGACTAGATAGGAACCCTCACTTAAAAACAGGAACCTTTGGACCCGGAACTGGTACAAAATCCCTCAATGATAAAAAACAAGACCTGCTAAAGGATTACTATTACCCAGAAAACGAGTTCAACAGACTAAAATTAGACGTCATTTTGGCGGAAAAACAACTGAAGGAGGCCCAAGAGGAACTACAAAAAGCAGAAATTGCAATAGGAGATTTGGAATCAAAACAGATCCAATACCTAGAAGTAACAACCGAATTGGCTTAACAAGTAGAGCTGCTGGAAATAGAAATAATGGATTCACAAATGCCGGAATATGAAAAACTCTACGTTTCAGGTGAAGAGTACAAGAGAGTGAGCTGCGAGCTACAGGAGGCCCAAGAGGAACTACAAAAAGCCGAAAAAGAAATAGCGGCCCTGAAGAAAGAAAGGGAAGAAACCAGAGTCTTGGTGGAAAAAATGAACGAACAAGTGAAAAAAATGGAGAAACAAGTGAACGAAATAAACGACGAAGGAGACCGGATGAGAACAGCATACCTAGAGGCCACAATGCCGGAACTTGAAAACCTCTATGTTTCAGGCGAAGATTACAAGAACCTCAGCTGCGAGAAATGGCTCTTACAAGAAGAACTATATGAAGTCAAACACAAAATAGAGCTAATGGAAACAGATATAAACACAATCCAAATCAAAAAGGGAAAATCAAAATTCCCTTTTTTTGACCCTGTTTTTCATATCTGCATCCATTTACACCCCTTTTTGCGAAAAATAAGCCTTTACAAGTCAAAGTTCATGAAATTTTCCTGAATCATTGACATTTAAATGCATTAAGCAGACATTTAAAATGAGTAACGTTCCTCTTATCCTTATAAAAACTTATGAAGCATCAGAGGAACGTTCCTCTTCACCTAAACTAAAATCACTATATTTCATCTGAGGAACGTTCCTCTTTTCACTTCAGCAGAAATCTTGACAAGTCATCTGAGGAACGTTCCTCTTTTCACTTAATTATATAAACTGAAATCCTAACAAAGCATCTGAGGAACGTTCCTGACTTGAAATCTTTACACTGTATCTGAGGAACGTTCCTCATTTCACTTCACCTGAAAGCTACATAAAGCATCTGAGGAATGTACAATCTTTCACATGTTGATTGTTTTCTTTTTACATGAAAGCTGTATAAAGCATCCGAGGAACGTTCCTCCTTTCCCTTAAATTGAAATCTTTACACTGCATCTGAGGAAAGTTCCTCATTTCATTTAACAAAATGTTTACTTCTAAACTGAGGATTTCAAAACATTTCTTTTTTAGGTATTCTAATCATTACGCAAAATGTGACTACCAACAATCCTCTTTGTAAAACTTATAAAAGACAAATTCTACTATTATACTTCAATATGATTATTCTATATATGCGTCATCTGATTGGTCTAGAGAGTCACGTAACAGGGCGAACAAAACGTCGTGTCTCCCAATAAATAAATATCGTGATTCACCTCTTCGGAAATCTCGGGATTTTTCATTCCAAAGGTATGAAAAAGCCAATATGAGCATACGATGTTGACAAATAAGATGAAATCAATTTAATCATTTAAATGTTCTTTATGCCACAAAAAACCAATTTTGCTATATTTGATTCGAATTGATGAAGGTAACGAGAGACAATAACAAAAAAAAAACCCAAACAATCACGATGTTATTGCTTTCGACAAGTCAAAAATTATTAGAAATCGACGTATTTTGTATAATCATATGTTGTTCGGTATAATAAAAATTTTATTGCGTGAATGTTTGGGAAATATGAAGATTTATTCCCCCAGAAAAATCATATTTCCCTCGGGCAAAGCCGTTGGGAAATATAATTTTTAATAAAACTTCATATTTCTCTCACCATCATGCAATAAATGTATAGTGTTTCTGTATCACTCTTTCAAAATCATATTGAAACATTGATTTTGACAAATGAAAAAGTAAATTTATTAATCATTCTTAAGGAGTTTCAAACATACAATTTTCTTTATTTTTTTTCCAGTGAAAGGTCAACTTATGAGTAAATTATGTGCAAAATATAAGGTAAATTGACGGGATAGTTTATCTATTTATCGCACTCAAATTTTGGTCGTATGTCTAAATCATCCCCGACTTTTTATATAGGATTATTTAGGAAAAAGGGGGTTATCATTTTCAATTTCATATGTAAAAAAAATGCAAACATACGATTTTCTTTTAATTTTCAGCAACAAAAGGTTAACATATATAAGTAAAGTTTTTGCCAAATTAAAACGAAATTGACCAGATGGTTTTTATGCTATCCGCCCCCATAGTTTGGTCCTATAAACGTGTCTTGGCAGCCATTTTACATAGGCTATAGAATTGCATAGAATAAAAGGATGATAACGAATCAAATTTAATTTTATTTGTAATAGATAAAAAAAATACCTTTCTCCTAACACAGAATATGAAAAGATCGCGTATATGTTTTTGATTTTGCAAATATAATTTCAATCTTAATAATTGACGCTGCAATAAAAAATGAACGACGTTTATTTTTGTCAATAGTTATGTCAAAGTCTCAACTGACGTCATCGTAAGACGTTGACTCCGACGTGGATAACGTCAATTTTGAAGAAGAGGCGAAATGATTAAAATACTTCTGAACATTATTCTAAGGATTCACTTCTTTAAAAATAATTTTTATGATAAGTAAATTTTAAAAAGAAAAATGTTACATGATTACCTGAATATTCGAACATTCTCTCTGCATTTGCGTTTGACGACATTAAAACTATTTTCTTTAATTATTGCGCAATACCCTGCGCAGAAGGCGCAAAATTTTAAACCCGCGACTGACCTTAAGTTGACTGTTTCTATACCCCCCGAAACAAAGTTTGGGGGGTGTATAAGAATCACCTTGTCCGTCCGTCCGTCTGTCTATCTGTTCGCCTGTCTGTGCAATCAGACTTAAAAAAAGTTTTGCTTAAATTGATTATAAATAATTGATGTGCGATTGTCAACATTCTACTGGAACACCCTGATTTTATTTTTTTATATCTATCATGATGCAAATTGATATGATACATTGCGGTGATTATTATTGCAGGGAAGATTTTCAATAAAGCTCCTATTGTACATGTAGCTAATAAGCACAATTGAAATTTAGAAGACATGCTAAATATGTCACTTATTAAATAACTTGTTTAACAAGTATGCAAAATTATTCCTGATGATAGCGGGTTTGCAGCTCATAATTTAACAATTTTAAATATAAAATCAAAAACTTTGTGTCAAGCCGCTGAAACAATTAATAATATGATGTTGGTTAAGTAATTTAAGAACTGATGAAAAAAGGTACACACACACACCCCGTAAACTCGAAGTCAGAACTCAAGCACATTATGACCACTCAGTGGGAGCGCAGTCATTTGTTAAAAGTAGAAGTTTGTAGGAATGCAGTTATGCGCTGCAGGAGCTGAGTAGAAATTTTCTTTGTTGCTGTCACATTTTCACCTTGTAAAAATTTAAAATACAACTGCACAATGTTTTTGAATTTCCCTGCGATCCCACAGCAATTCCAGAAATATAACAATGTCGTGAATTTCTGGGGGAATGAAATCTGGTGTGACAGGACCTAAGCTTTGAGAAAACAATCAGGTTACCAGAAATTTGCATTTGTTAAATTCTTTGAGCTGGATGATAGTAACAAACATTAGGATGTAAAATGTTGAATTGCAGTTCTCATATGAACTGCAATTATTATATCAATACACATGTAAATTATATCTTACACTAGCTAACAATTCCCCCCCCCCCCCCCCCCCACCCCCTTCCTAATAAAATCACAACATACACGAGCTATAATTCAATAGTGTACTCGTAGTTTTGATATATCTACAAATCTACCTCTGGTTTTAAGGAGGAAATTTTAGGTTAAAAAAAACAAAAAACTCACTTTTTGGCTTTCTTGGAGTAATTCATGTTTATCAACTAGAAAATATCTAATTTTACTCCATTATATCCTGTAAATAACTTCTCAGCATGGTCAATAGAAATGTCATGGCCTAAAGACTCATATTCCTCTGTCTCATTTAACGAATCTTAAGGTTTGCTAATGTCACCGGCCAATTCAAGCTGAGTAACAACTTGCTGTTACATGCACATGCTAAGGTCTTTTATCAGATGTCAATCACGAACTGGATGCTGATAAGATGTTAGGGGTGTGCTAATAATAGTAACTGTGTGAACTTTGAGAGACACTGCTTTAGGAACAGATGCAAAAATGTGGTCGCAAATTTAATTTAAGATTAACACTGCATGTGTACTTTATGAAGCAGAACGGAAATATTGTTTGGAAATTGCAGTTGCAAACATCGTGGATGGGGAGCATTAATTTGGACAGAGTTTGATCGAGATGGAAGATGCTTGAAGATTCAGGTTTGTTATTCTTAATTTTAAATTAATCTCATACCATAGCTGTCCTTCTGGGACTAATACTCCATTTTGAAACAGTGTAATCTGCTAGCCACTTCTCATTTTACAGATTATCAATTTCCCCTACAAATGCTTATCTAAACCATTGCTAGGAAAATGGCCCTCTTGGGACTATGAATTCAGTAACACTATTAACTCCATTTACATGATGTGAGTTTTAGATCTTACAAATCAGACTTTGTAAATAGGAAAATCATAAACAGATATTAAGTCATATGGAATAGAAACATGCTCTATTTAAGAAAAAGTTAAATATTAAATGTAAGATTAATCTGCCGAAATGAATTGTCACACAGTTGTAACCTGTACAAATGTGAAAGGATTAATCTAATGAGTGCACGGGCGCCCATTTCACAAAGCATACTTAAGACGAAGTTATATCTTAGGAAAGAACTTTTTCCTAAGTTCATTACTTTTAACTTTAAGACAGGTAAATTGATGTTTTAGGAACAAACTTAACATGGTGACTGTTTATGTTATATTGAAATGAATGATATGCACAA
>WFKH01011925.1:25545446-25582291 GCA_016163765.1 Magallana hongkongensis | reverse complement strand
ACCATGTATCAAAGACCGAATTAAGTGAAAGTGCTTTCAGGAAAATGCAGCTCTACTTGGGAACTCAATCCTGAATTTGATGGATGCGAGCTTTATGTTTTTTATAATTATAAAAACATATGCACTGAGACAATTATAAATATAGTTAAATTTTTAATTATATAAACATCTAATCTAATTACTAAATAAACTTGATATTGAATATTGAAAGAAATATTAAATTGGTATTCTTTATTACATGCCTATGTACTTTTATTGAAAACAATTAATTATAATTTGATCTACAATACAAGATCAATTTTTCACACCAATTAATATACATGTATTTGCCGCTTAAAAAATACACAAGGGGCACCGATAGAACAAACCGACCAAAACTGTAAAAAAAAAAAAAAAAAAAAAAAACCTCTAATTTTGATTTGTAACCCAAAAATGCCGCGATAAAAAATATTAAAAACTCAAACTCTTTTTACTTTATATCGAGTAATCGACTAAGAAAATTTTAGCTGATCATCATCGGGACTGAGCGATAGTCAAGTACTCGAGTACTTGTTAACATCCTTAATATTTATGTAAAGTATAACATGCTTAAATGCTTATTTAATTTAAGATTATTATATTTCAACTTATTTGCTGTTTTTACTTTCAAATGTAGGAAATTGGAACATTCCTCAGGTACCATGTAAAGGTTTCAGTTAAAGAGAAAAGAGGAACGTTCCTCAGATTCTTTTTGAATATTTCAGTTTTAGTGAAAGAGGAACGTTCCTCAGATGACTTGTCAAGATTTCTGTTGAAGTGAAAAGAGGAACGTTCCTCAGATGACTTGTCAAGATTTCTGTTGAAGTGAAAAGAGGAACGTTCCTCAGATGACTTGTCAAGATTTTAAGTCAGGTGAAAGAGGAATGTTCCTCAGCTGCTTTGTGAATATTTTAGTTGAAAAAAGAGGAATGTTCCTCAGATTGAACTGTAGGGATTTCAGTTTAAGTGAAAAGAGGAACGTTCCTCTTATGCTTCATGAGTTTTTAAATGGATAAGAGGAACGTACCTCATTTTAAATGTCTGTGTAATGCATTTAAATGTCAATGATTCAGGAAAAGTCCATGAACTTTGACTTGTAAAGGCTTATTTTTCGCAAAAAGGGGTGTAAATGGATACAGATGTGAAAAACAGGGTCAAAAAAAAGGGAATTTTGATTTTCCCTTTTTGATTTGGGATGTGTTAATAGAAAAAATCGAAGACAGAAAGGAGGAACTGGAAAATCAACTGACAGAAAAGGAACATGAACAACAAAACTTAGAAAAACGGGCCCTGAAAGATCGACTAAAAGAAGCCGAAGAAAAAATCGAGCGAATGCAGAGAGAACTCGCAGATAAAGAAGAATCACTCAAAACATTCCATTCAGATGCGGCAAAAATTTTGAAATCCAGAAACTCAAAAAAGAAAAACAGGCGCTCAAAGATGAACTAAAAGAAGACAAAGCAAACATAAGTCTCACGGAAAACGAACTCAAAAATCGCAAACAAGACGGAAAAGAAAATACCAACATCTTCGGAGAAATCCTGGGGGAAGTGCTAAAAGAATTCGGCGAAAAAAATCCGTGCGCAGCCTGGATGGAACCAGAAATATCAAGAGAATCCTGGAGTATCTACATTGAACCCAACGAAGCCACGGATGCCAAATTCAGGAGCTTAAAGGAAATCTTTGCCAAACACTACCACAAATTCTGCTTTGTCAAAAACGGAAAAACCAACAACATCAGCGGGGAAATTCAGCTTAAAAAAGCCCTCAACTTCGACCAACTGAGAGATCTCCTCGGACCTAACATCTACATTAACGGGGGACCGAAGGAAGAAGCCACCGAGAATGGTCTGTGGCCGCTAAATTCAACGAACAGGATTGCAACATCAGCTGAAACAATCATGCCGTAGACAGTGAACACGTTTAAGACATGATTTTTGACATGCTGTTAAACCTATATCATAAACCAGCTTGTGTTGTTTGACAATGAAGCTTGAAATAACCCATACTTGAAACTGTAAATCATCTGCAGAAAATCTGTGGGAATTATCTCTGCTTGTCCTTTGCTCTGTTGCTGACTATATAAAAGTTCCCCAACTGTTTGCGTGAAATAGAACCAGCAATACAATTATTACTACTTTCTATGTATTTAGCCTTGAAAATACAATTGCACTTCATGAGCATAAGTACTAACTACCTAACTAACTTAATTACCCTCTTCGACTTTAAAGTGTGTTTCTTAACTATGCCCAACAATGCACGATTATCAATGTTCTTCTGGGTCTATAGAATAATTTATACCTTTATATTTAGGATGGGAACGGTGCATAATCATACGCCACTCCCATTAGATTTTAGTACAACTCCTAAATGTGACATTGGCTATTGGCTTTTCTTGAAAAAAACCATAATTTTACCCATACTTATTTCTTTTCTCACTTTGTCCAAAATCGTTCATAATGTTTAGAGGCCGATGTTAAATTTTAGACATGCAATGTATTCTAGGTACATCGTACTGCAAATGATAACCATCAATAAATCCTTTTTTCAGTTCAAGTGCTGATATTTTATGAGGATAAGCATCAAGAAAGGGAACTAAACTGTTGATTTCAATTGGAGTTCTCCTCAAATCCCACATTTCTTTTGGAATATGTATTATGATAGGTAGTGTTAGGTCAATTATGCCTTAGAGGGTTTCCCCTGGAAACCCGAGGCTGTGGTGATCGAGGACGAAAAAGATTGGGTACAGGTGTTTGAGGGTTAACTGACTTTTGACTGGCACTTGACAACGGGTTATTTAACCCAAAGTTTTTGACCTGACTTTGAACCTGAGTGGTTTTACACGAGGGCATTGGGATACTGGGTGGTTACCATGGCACCTGATGCAGAATTGGTTGTAAGCACAACCTGGACGAATACAAGTCCCCCATAAAAGATGTGGGTAGACTGCTGAGAAACTGTGAAAGCTAGTTAAAGACATGTTAATAAACCAAAGCTCGTTGTCAACATTTTCTTTACAACGTAAGAGTTAATTTTTGATACGATTAAGCAATTACGCCTTATGTAAACAAATAAAATGTTTTTGAATAACTGTTTTAAAGATAAAAAAGATATATATCTTATATAGCAGTTTGATAACAAATGAAAGAAATGTAAATTTGAAGTCTCATACAAAATGTATTTAATATTAGTTCATTGAAATTTCACTCCAAGAAAAATGCATTAACAAGAGGCCCAGGGGCCACATCGCTCACCGGAGCAACAATAGCCATAACTCTAATCAATAAGTATAAAAGTTTTAAAATCAAAATATCTTGACAATTAGGTACACTAGATTTTGCACAAAAAGTAAAATAATCTGCCAATTTTTATTCACATATTTTTATGGTAAATATCTAGCCACTTTTTTTTGTTTCAGTATTTCTTAAACGATTTTTCCCTATTCCTATATTTAAAGATTTTTTTTTATTCCTAATAAAAATCCCCCTTTATGGCCTTACTTTTATTGAGTGAATCTTGGTTTGATGAAGCTTTAATCTGCACAACCTGTGCTTTCAAACGACTTTCAGCTTTTCAATTTTTTTTAAAGATTTTTCTCTATATCTTCCTATGTAAAAATTTGAGCCCCTTCCCCAGTGTGGCCACATTATTCCCCTGGGATCATGATTTATAAATGCTTCCACTCAAGTTGAAGATTTTCTGGCCAAGTGACTTTTAAGAAGATTTTTAAAGTTTTCTCTCAATATTCTTATGTAAAACTTGATTCCCCCATTGTGGCCCCACCCTACTCCCAGGGACTATAATTTAATTATACTTTAATTTACACTACCTGAGGATGCTTCACACAAAGAACAAGGGACGTTATTGGCCGAAAAATGTCGTGTTTTAAAATTTAATGATACTTACCATTTTCAAAAGCCAAGAATAAACAAAACTCATGATCAATGGTATATGATTTATTCTTATAACTTTAATGTAAGTATGATAAAGTGTACGTTAAACAGGGCGCCTTTTTAAAACAAAACGTCGACATTTTACGAAGCCTTTAACGCGACGTCATAATCAGGACGGGTAGGCTTTACGGGATTTTAACACATCCAAACATTTCTCTTTTTTTATGGTACTAGTATTTAATTTCCAAACTTTCCATTCCGTTTGTTTAGAATCAGAATTTCGTATTAACTAACACGACATAATACATGTAATAGGAAATCCGTACTGCAGCGAAATACTCGAAAGCCGGTAGAGGTAAATGAATATTATTTACATCCACCAAGAATGATTCGCTCTAATTATTTTTTTACGAAAATGGATTGTACATTCATAGGTCTGTGAAAACTGACAGAACTGAAATCTATACAATCCTGTACTTATCGATTGATCGAAACGTTTAGCAACCTAAGAAAAATCACGGACTGCACAAAATAATCATGATGATGTCAGAATCGAATTCCAGTTGGAGACGATTGTACCGTTTCTTATATCTAGCGTACTGATGAACGTAACAATAATTTTGTTAATTTTTCTGACTTTTTCCGATTAATTTATTAAATTGTTGATAGAAAGATTTAAAGATAAACAAATAATTAGCGATCATAACGTGGGTTATGTATTTTTTTCCTGCAATGTCACCACCTTCATATCCCGTATGAATCACCAAAGAAAGCATTTTATTGTTTAAATATCTTACTTATACTTTGTTAGTTTCATGATTTTTTTCTATAACACAAACAACTACATGTAATTTAAGACGATTGACGCGCGTGGATAGAACAATTCAGCAACTTTATAAATGCGGGAATTTCACAAAGTATTAACTTGCGTTAAAAAAATCATTAACCAACCGGTACATTTATATACAAGAAAACTGATTAATTAAACAGATGAATAATATGTTTTAACTTCTAGCAAGTATTTAGAACGAGCACAGGTCAATGCACTTCCTTTTCAATCTAAGTACGTGTGCTTTGAATTGATAGAACCTATAAATCTGGTCATAGATCGTCTACAAACGTTTCATCATTGTGTGGAGATCGTTGTTAAAACCGTGAGTCTAGAATAAATAAAATTCAATTAAATAAGACTTTAGTAGTTCAGACACTCTTATAGTATTGTTAGCGCAACCATATATACATTCGGAGAGTTCGGAGAGAGAGAGAGAGAGTTTGAGTTTTTTTCTGTTTGAACGTAAAGTACATATACAAATTAAACTTCACACAAGCAGTGTAAGAAACATATTAAACATAACAAACGATGTAAGAATAAGTTATTGCTGATCAAACAAAGGAACGACACGTTTGTCTTGTCGACTCGTGGATGGAGCACCTAGTGCAGCTAACGGGCCGAGTATATAGAGCACGTGGAATCTGAAACTGCATGGTTGAATTTCATCACAATGATATTGTGCATTATTTAAACGATTAAAGGATTTACTACATGACAACTAGATTAAATAAATATCTTATATTTGTGAATAAAAATTAAATGTACTTAAAGTTTAGCCGAACACAGATTCTCATTCTCTCTCTCTCTCTCTCTCTCTTTCTCTTTCTTTCTCTCTCTTTCTCTTTCTCTCTCATTGCAATCATTACACAATCAAATGGAAATAATATTTTCTTGGAACAGGTGATGTATAACGAGATCACGAAAGACACTTTATCTACTAATTCACTGATTCTATGCGCTATAAAAATGAATATACCGGTGTATGAACATGTGCATGTTTTATAGAAAAAAATATTTTAAATACAATAAATATAAAAACGTTTTACAGAAAGAAAATATAATTTACATTAACTGCATATATTGTTCTTATCGGGAAGGTATCGAGAAGGTTCAATAATTATTGTTTCCATGACTATTTTAGATTTGATATCGCTGAATAGATTAAAACCATAGACACATTTCTAAAAACGACCAACGGCCGACTTTTTTTTTGGGGGGGGGGGGGGGAAAATGGGATTATTCGGGTGACAAACAACAGTTCATCAGCCATTGTTTTGGACGATATCGTATTCTTTTTTCGTCGGCCGACCAATTTTGTGTCCGTCGGGCCAAGTTACAATTTTTTTCTGCGCCGGTGGCCGATTCAGTCGTTCAATACTAGTAGTCCGTCGAGCAATCCTCGATCATCTTCCGACCTTCGGCAGACAGTTCTTATGTCTGTCATCGCTCGGTCGATCGACATTTCGGTATTTGGATTTTTCTTGAATGTCGGCCGACTGTCGGTCGAACATTGACCGAGGGTTGACTGGTCTTTGGGGCGATTTTGACATCGGCTGATGCACTGTACGGATTACGTTTAACATTTACCGTCTATCGGTTGATATAAGCAGCGGTCAGGCGCGGAACTTTTTTCTTGATAAATTGAAGCAATGCCCACGAAGTTGCAGGTGAATATTCAGCAATTGCGAACTTGTCTATGTAATCGGCCGACCATTGGCTTAAATGTGACCTTCTAGTCGAAAGTCAGAAAAGAACACGGAAGACGAAGACAATATGACAATATGTCTACCGTCAATTCTGGTTTTCCGATTGATCAAACTACTTCGATCACATATTACGGATACAAATGGACTTAAACATAAACTGTTTACTTAAAGAAGAAATTATTAGTGTTTTGATCAATCCTTTCAATATGTCGGCGATTATTTTCTGTTCTTATATCAACAGAAATCCACCGTAACAATCGTTTACATCTAAACATTGTGTGTGTTGTAATTTTCTATTAATTTATTTAACTATTTATTTATTTTTCGGTTGCAATTTCTAATTCTTTTTCTTTGGCTTCTCTTACGTATACAAATAAATATCTTAGATTTTTATAAACCCTCTTTCACTTGTAAAAACCGCGTGTTACGCCGAGTAACTGCTCGTGTTGGATCGCATTGTTTGAATTACGTTGTTAAAATGTGCGATTCTGTAATCTTTTTTGCTAAAATTCACATTGTTCACAGTTATTAACCATCACCATTTTAAGTATATGAATTTGTTATGATACAGAAAATAGGTATGTTAAATATAAAAGTGGTTAATGCATGTGAAAGGTTCTAATTTTAGCAAAGATCATTTATATTTCTATATATTATAACGATTTTTGGAGATCATTCCATGTTTAGCGTACATAAGTGACGTCATAATGAAAAATGACGTTATTTTGGTGCCTGTAGAATTTAGTCAGTATCGAACTTAGTACAATGCACCACATCAATAAACAAAACTAAGACGTTGAAAATATCGTAAATTTTACGGTCAAATACGGCCAAAAACGTCCCTTGTTCTTTGAGCTTTTCTGGCCTAATAGCTTTTCATAAGAAGATTTTTAAAGTGTTTCTCTATTTATTCCTATGTAAAAATTCATCCCCCATTGTGGCACCACCCTTCTCATGGGAACCATGATTTGAACAAATCTGAATCTACACTAACTCGGGGTGCTTCCACACATGTTCTAGCTGTCATGCCTAAAAGTTTTTGAAAAGAAGTTTTTTAAAAGATATTCTCAATATACACTGTTTTCCTTTGTAAAAATTCATCCCCATATTGTGGCCCTACCCAACCCCGGTGGACCATGATTTGCAGAAACTTGAATCCACTCTACCTGAGGATGCTTCTACACAAGTGCCAGCTTATTTGGCTTAAGGAGGTTGGCACCTGAAATAATAGTAATGTCAATCATCCGCAAACCACTTGGACATAAAAACAGGGACCTAAAATGTACATTTATTTTATTTGTGACCCATGTCCCATGCCATTTTTTGGAAATATTGGGCTCCAAACAGAAATAATAATTTTCCTGAAATTTTTGCTAAATTTTGACATGGAAGTTGAAAAATTGAAGAAACAAATATTTATAGTTTGAACTATTATTTAGTTATGATTTTTATACAGTATGAAGTTGAACACATGTAGTGACTATAAAAGTAAAATCTAAGTCAAAGATTAAAAATTCTTCCTTTACTGGTGGCTTCAAAGGCCAGTACATAAAGAACACAACAACAGATGTTACAAAATTTTGGAGTAATCAAATTATAACGCAAATAAAAAAATTATAGTAATGTCATCTTTCCAAAACTTTGCATACAAATAGACATACATTTCATGTCTCATTTAAAAGTAAAACAAGTAGGGGTCACATCTCAAAAATTTGAGATATAGCATGAAATAAGCTAATTTCATGCCAAAATTTGAGTTAATTTTTTCTTAACTTCTATGAAATATAAGCTAAATATGCCAAAGTATATCGATAGAAATATTAAAATAATGTTTAAATATGTTTATTAGAACATCATGAATATATCATAATACACAAACTATCCAGAAGTTTGGTCTGTGCTGAAAATTAGAAAGCTAAAGTAACAATACTCTAAAACTAATGAGTTATGAAAATTGTTCATTTCCTTCTTGAAATCCTTCCGCCACAAAATATAGTCCTTTACTAAACTCTGTAAATATGAAAATTTTTTGAAACAATTTTATTAAATCAGGTTTATTTGGCATTGTAAAATACAAATATACTAGTAGAATTAATATGTGATGCAGAATTTTCAGACTAGAGGTGACCCAAAATAGCTACCCAAAACCTGAGGAGCGAACCTCTTTAATAGTTTTTAGGAAGATGATTTTTAAAGTATTTTTCTATCAATATTCTTACGTAAAACTTGATCCTCCATTATGGTCCCACCCAACCCCAGGGACCATATTTTGAATATACTTGAATCTACACTACCTTAAGATGCTTCCACCAATGAACTTTTCTGGCCTATTAGTTTTTGAGAAGATTTTTTAAGATTTTCTCTATATATTCCTATGTAAAAATTCATCCCCCATTGTATCCCCATCCTATCCCCGGGAACAATGATTTGAACAAATATGAATGTACACTACCTAAGGATGCTTCCAAACAAGTTCTAGGCCTGATAGGTTTTGAAAAGAAGATTTTCAAAAGATTTTCTCAAATATTCCTATGTAAAACCTTATCCCCCAAATGTGGCCAGAACCTACCCCCAGACACTGTTATTTGTGCAAACTTAAATCTACACTACCTGAGGGTGCTTTCCAGCTTTTTTAGCCATTTTGTTTTTGAGAAGATTTTTGAAAAAATCAAATGTTCAATAGTTTTTAATTATCTCCTCATGAAAGAGGAGGTGCCCTTTCGTTTGAACAACTTTGAATCCCCTTCATTTAGTGATGCTTTTTGCCAAGTTTTGTTGTAATGAAAATGAAAATGTGAAAAGTCTATGACGACGACAACAACAACGACAGCGCGGGGGTGTTAAGGAAGCATATGGGCAGTTTAGCGTCTTATTTTGACTGTTATATTAAAAATCATGAGATAAAATAACTGTTTTGAATCAGATCAAAAACTTAGTATTATCCTTTGAAATACATGCCAATGCAATAAAATCGGGTAGTACATCACTGCCACATCAATGCATTATCACGTGACAGCTATAAATAGCTTACGTATATTCCTTAAAATAAAATGAGAGAGAACAATACCCCGCGGTTTCCACAAAACAATAACCATACCAAGTGAAGGCGAAACATCTCAGTTTTATCAAAACCGCTGCTAGAATCCTATATTCTCCTTAATTAAATAGTTATTCATCCGGTTCTCTAAAAACTTTCCAAACTGTTATTCAGTTTGCACGGAAAATGGGATGTTGCATCAAAACAACACATAACACAGGATTCTAGCAGCACTTTTCAATTTAAGCATTGATCAAACTATCGATACATGTAAAATTTGAAGTTCAATGTATACGGGGTACTGTTGTTCTAGTCGGATTTTTATATCATTAACAACGACAGAGGAAAGCCTGGCCGAGTAATAAATTTAATTTTACATACCTTTTAGCGAATAGTTGATAAAACGAACATCTCTCCCAGTATTCTTTTGTTTTATTTTTCAATCAATCACACAAAAATACTTTATTAGAGTTCTTAGACTATGTATATTTTGAATCTGTTTACAATGCTTTTCGATCAAATTTACACGATATTCAACTTTCAGTCATGACGTCATCAATGTGTAAATCTACGTAATAGAATCTGATTTGTGATAAACATTGTCTCCAGTAGTTTTAATTTGTTTTTGGTCTACCTTTCGTTGCTTGAATATTTGAATATGTACCTAATAACTAAGATTTGTGATTTCACGAAATTACATACATGTATAACTCAGATTCTATATGCTTCCTAAACACCCCCGCGAGACAAAGGACAACTTTTGATCAGAAGAGCTCACTTGAGCCTTCCACTCAGGTGAGCTTATAACACTAACTGCTTTTGACATTCACTTTAAAGTAGCTAGAAAACGCAGATATATGGACCCATTTTCTTCGTTTTTTTATCAGTAAAAGACAAAAGCGTACAACATTTCACAGGTCTAGAGATTGATGAAGTTCTTACAAAATAACTTACAAACTGAGATTGTCTTAGATACAAATCAAATCCTTCAATATTTTTTTACAGTAAGCTCTCTTGCATTCAGAATACACTCTCTCTACCAAAGATCAAAAAAAATAAAATTGATGTATGTCATCCATCAAACAAAAGAACATCAAAAAACGCCAAAGTATAACATAATCTTGTCAACACTTCTACAAATATTTTTTTTCAATTCTATAACCTTCTACTGTCCCAATCATTTCCAAAAGCTAACCTATCATCAATATACAAATACACATATTACAACCACCAAAACTCAGCTTTTTCATAATAATAAATACCGAAATAATTTCAAACAATTTGAAGGTGTGAATTGCAGTGTTCTCTCTTTTTTATATTATACAATGTTGTTCAGCATCTTAATTTTAATGAATTTAGCCAAATGTTGGTGGTTCTAACAATTTAAAGAAACGTTGTCTTCTTTTCAAAGAATGTCGTGTAACCAACTTGGATATTTTTATGTCATTATAGATTTCTTCCTCAATTATGTGGCGGCAAAGTGTACTCAATGTTTTATGAACAGCTACATGTATTTATATTAGATATGAGGACAATGCATAAAATTAATCTATAATCAACAGCAGCCAGTGAAAAACAAACCGTACTTTGGCTCAGGTTATACTGGTCATATATATATATATTTAGGACATCATGCACTTCTCAAATTACGTAAATACTGTAAATGTAGTTATATAATAAGCATTGTAATGTTATAATAAGTAAAAAAGTTTGTGTTCGTTATTTTGACGCTTGTGTCAGTCTGTTTATTGTACTCCCTATATCATTACTGAATATCATTATGTCACATCAATGTACGAATGAGTCTCCTGCTTGCGTTCTATTTCTATATTTGCATGAACGAAGACAGGCTGAAGATAGTCTGCTTTGTCTCTCTCTTGACATGTACTCGGTAATTCAAACGATTCGCTCGTTTGGGCATTTAAGTCATCTTTTGTGACATTGATAGCGTTGTTGACACATTTCGGAAGATTGGGATCACCAAATACAGTTTTGGTATCGGTAGAAGCTGGAATTTGCATCAACTCCACCGACTCGTCGATTTCCTCATACAAATGATCCATATGTTGATAAATGTGATTTGATTGTTTGGATGAGGTTAAATTGAAATATTTTTTTGTGTGGTCATTTGGAGGTCGTTTGAAGGTTTCATCACATGTTTGATTTGCATTACATTTGTGTTCAAGTAAAGACTTCCGTTTTGCAGAGTTTGACTTTCTGATTGTCTGTATCATTATTATGACGATGAGCATTAAAATAACAGCCCCTGAACCAGCTAGCAGATAGCTAGTATTTATTTCACTTTTCTGGAAAGGTGTTTCTTTGGTGAAAAATTGATGATCTTTCGTGTTAGTTTCTGAAAAAGAAACATTGTGTTTATTTATTCCATGAATATGCCGTGTTTTTTTCTTTTCCGACACGTCTGAAAGAGGAGATAAATACCTCCATAATTATTATATTATAATATATTTTTAAAGTATATGTTTTTTTTCGTAAAAGATCTAATGACAAGGGTTTTTTTTATATACACGAATTTTTAAATTCCAACTTATATATTTTTTTAATATTCCTGTAGTATGTAACCTTTTCTTATAATATTACTCTTTGTGTCCAAAATAGTCATTAAGATTGTTTTTTAACTTATCGTCAAATAGAATTCATAGCTTATACCGACGTAAATATGCATTATCATGATAAATTTTTATAGGTATATTATTATAAATTTTTGAAAAGAAAATTACATAAGGTATTAATGACATTGAAATATCAATTTCAACTGAAATAGCAATGTACAATATTGGCAAAAATTTATCACAATTATACAAATAAGAGCATGTTTAGAAAAGGCACATGTCACATTGTTTTAGCAGTAAATAGCCATGCCTAACTTCTAAAGTTTCAGTAAAATTCGTGGGCATTAATTATATTGGAATTAGAGATAATAACATTTTCAAGAATACGCAAATTCGTAGACAATGATTTCTTTCAATACAATAAATAATTAGAAATCGCACATTTTAAATGTGTGTGTGTGTGTGTGTGTGTGTGTGTGTGTGTGTGTGTGTGTGTGCTTGCGAGCGTACGTGCGTTCGTGCGTGCGTGCGTGTGTATAATCAGCAACGAAATCGACAAAATTATTATTTCCACTAATATTGATGAAACCACAGTAACAGTTACATGTACATTTTTTCACATCATATTACCATTCAAGGATTTGTTTGCAAAATTAATCATTTTTTCATGCTAAGCCAATTACTAACAACAGTATGAAACAAGTAATTAAAACATGAAAGCCGCACAAGAATCCTTGTAAGCCAATCATTGTTCTAAATTTATGTTCCAGGTCAACGTTACAACAATTATAGTATAAAATGCCAAAACATGATATATAATGGAACACAATACAATTATTCTAAACAAAACTTAAAGCACTACTTTACTTAAAAAAGAATAAATACATGTAAATGTACATTGATCAAGGACACAACTTCGTCGTATTAATTTACAATTTTTTTGGTTGAATTGATTAAGACCAGGATGAATAAAACATTAGATTTCAACAACTTAAGTTATGATTGATTGCAATTTCACAGATACTTAAATGATTAAAGTAGTGGTATGCATTGCAACATCATTAAGGGTCTTGGACAAACCGTGACATCCACTGATAGGATTGCAGTACTCAACAGTGCATTCTGGAGTACAGCTGCCGCCACATCTGTAACCAAACGTTCCTGGAGGACAGGACTCATTGCAAAATTTGCCGAAATATCCCAACGTACATTCTGCGGAAATAAATAATAAAGAATCATCAATGACGTACAATATGAATATGCTTTTCACTCAAGTGCGCTGTTATCAAATACTTCCGATCAGATCTTTTTGTCTTTTTTCATACAGCCGCGCTCTTCAGCGCTAGATTTCGTAGATTTCTCTATGATTTTGCTATTTAAACTTGCAAATAAAGATTTAATTGATATCTACATAAGGAAGATACGAAAACATAAGTATGTAAAAATTCATACTCCAAAAGACTTAACATTACGTAGTGATCGAGAATCCTGAAGACATTAGGCATAACGCATTGGATGTGTTTCTATAGCTTCATATACACAACTATATACAATTATATTTTAAAACCAGTAAACAACTTTTTTTATTTTTTTTTTAAACTTCCGATCCCAATTTGTGTTAAGGATAATGTATTCATAAATCATTAACAACAATTTCTCCTTCTTCAAATCAAACTAACAAGCATTTGTTCATAGGGAATTTTGTGCAACAGTTTAATATGTGAACACACCTGTCTAATCAAATTTTGTGATCTTTTGCACGACAAAGGTTTTAAGGTGATACTTCATTCTAAAACATTTGTTATTCTCTGACAATATGCACATTGTACGACGTTTATTGCCTAATGTAAAAATAGGCGCATACCAGCATCAAATTAGGAAAAATCCAATTCCTGTTAATATAGGGCACTAAAAAAATCTAATTTAATATATATATATATAAATATATAGAATTTACTCATACCATCTACATTTATAATGATGTGATAAGTTTTTTGCTACATCAAATTCGATGAAATAGTGTTTATATCCGATGTTTAAGCCTTGCAATTTTATACGTGTCCAATTTTAACTTGTTTGATAGAGCAAATTTAAAACATTGATATGTTATATCAATGTATTAAATCAAAATGCCTCAAATGTATAAGAACATTAAATCGTAGAACTACTATATGAAGAACTTTTACACGATCAAACCGTTTTTTATCCAAGAAAGAGAACATAAAATCAGGAGCGTTGAACTTCTTTATGATTCCATACACTATACAACTAAAAACAATAACATAAATATGTAATTAAAATCGGCGAATGAAGCTTCTCTCTATTTTACGCGGATATTAATACCTCGAGTTCAATATTGAATCTACAGCTAAACAAGATACCTTCTTTTTTTTTTGGAAAAAGTGCATTAAATAACATACCCATTGGTCTGGTTCCTCCTTTAGATAATTTTCATTCCTCAAAAATACAAACGTATTTTTTATAACCGTACAACATTCGGAATTTAATTTAATGACTTTGCATTGCATCAGGGTCTCTAAACATACATGTGCCTCGAGTGTATCAGAAATTTCAAGTTACTGTAAGCTTTTCCGGGTTTCTAAACTAAATTCATATTATTTAATTGTGGTTTAATGATGATTTAAAAATAAACAAAAACAGCGTCAAAAAAACTCTGAGGGTCATCTTAATGAATGGTTGATTTCTTTGAAACATTGCAGCAAACAATACTGGACTAAACTATCACACGTCTTTTTAAGAGATTTATATATTAAATGGGACCAATTAAGATAATATAAACTTTTGTTTTGACACTCATAATTGCTGTACTTCATATGTTTCACTTTTTCCTATCTGTATGGGTGGAAGCCAGGGAATTTGTGTTTACTTATGTAGTGTTTGTTTCTACTTTAATGTACGTTGCCTTTGTATCGTTTTTAAACAAGATATATGTAACTATTTTTCAACGAATTACGGACATAACATCGTAGCAGATGAGGAGGTTCAAAAAATTCATCAAAATGGCGACCTTTGAAATGTAGTAGAGAAGTTTTGAAAAAAATGGTTAAATTTTCGTAATCTAAATCCTGCCCCTAGGGTTCTGTGGAGCAATAGTAATTTTACAGTTCACGTTCTTCTCACCCAAAGCGTCGTACCTCTTTTGAAAAAAATTGGACTTGTAGTTTCTAAGAAGGTGTGTAAAATGTTTAATTGTAAACGAAGATACCAATTGCAACAGGTCACCTGAGTGAGTGCCTCAGGTGGTCTAAAAAGTAAAACAGTCAAAGAAGGGGTACAGTTAAAGTCAAATAAAACTGCACAGAATGTCAGAAATAAGAATTTGGTGCTGCAAATGCCTCAAATAGACATATTTCTACTACACAAAATTAACACTCTATCAGTTTTATACACTTGTTAACTTTTTATGAAAATCTCAAAAAGAATATACTGTTTCTCTTGTAATTCAAGTTAATTTGAATGCAAGATGAATACACATTTAGAGTAGAGAATAAATCTGTCATCAAAAAAGAGACGTCGTGATAGCCTTTGCTAAATGTGATGATACATGTACAAAGTAAATCAGCACAGTTAAATGTTTAATGTAGGGTATATATGAAAGATAGATATATCAACACTGTACATTGGCTGATTCATTGAATTGAGCTAAGGAAGGGAAACATCAGCAACGCTGTCATTCATTTGTTTTCAGTGGAAAGGGTCAACTAAATGGCACTCAACCTATGAGTATAAAAGGAGTTACTTAAAATTAATTTCATCATTTCCAGGTATCTCATTATAAAGAATGTACATTCTAAACGACCGAAGAGATTAAAACATATACAAGGCATTTAAGCTCATCAGTTAAAAAGAGAATTTTTAAAAATAGCATAAAGCTCTTCTGACATTGATGAAAACATAATTAAAAGCAATCTTGACAGTGAAAAAATTATGGGTAAATTATTTCCTATTATTACTGTGTCGCACATTTTAAATATCCGTTTATGACTTCCTAAAATTATTGATTTCTTTTGAAAATTATAGATTGCACTGTCATTGTTGCAATATTTCAGGTGGGGGAGGGGGTCAATACTATACTTAAGATTTTTTTACTCCAGAATACAGCTCATTTATATCCATACATTTGAGTTTTTGACAGATCTTTGTATGGACAATGGTAATCATGTACTAGTAACCGTTGAGGCTACTTGTAAAATTGAAGCTGTTATTTTTATTTCAAAGACAACATCATGCATTTCAAACGTACATTTCAAAACCATATATTCTAAGCATAATTACGTTAAACGGATTTTAGATATGTTATGAGAAAAATAAAGTTATGTTTGTTATTTTGACCTTGTGTCAGTCTGTTAGTTGTACTCCCTATATCAAATCGAAATATCATCCTGTCACATCAATATACGAATGAGTATATTCTGCTTTCTCCTTCTATATTTGTATGAACAAAGGCAGGTTTATGATAGAGTTGTGCTTTCTGTACTCGGTGATACATGGGATTCACTCGTTTGGGCATCTAAGTCATCGTTTTTTGGGACATTTCTGGTTGAGTTGTTGATAAATTTAGGAAGGTTGCGATCTCCAAATACAGTTGGGATTTCAATAGAAGCTGAATTAGATTCATCTATTTCACGATACACAGGGTCCATAGGTTGATAAAAGTGATTTGATTGTTTAGAAGAAGTTATATTAAAATATATTTTACTGCTGCCACTTTGAGGTCGTTTAAAAGTTTCATCACTTGTTTGATTTTCATTTCTTTTAGGGAGAAGTAAAGACTTCCTTTTTGGAGGTTTTGATTTCCTCCTTATCTCCATCACTATTATGAAGAGGACCATAAAGATAACAGCCCCTACCCCAGCTAGTAGGTTATTAGTATTTAATTCAACTTTCTGTAAACGCGTTTCTCTACTGAAAATTTGATTTTTTGTATTGATTTCTGGAAATAAAGACATTCTGGTCGTTGATTCCATGATTTTGATGTTTTCTTCCACAGATCGGTCTTTTATTTCCGGTGTTCGTAGACTATAAACACGTTCTGCAAGAGGGTAGTAAAATCATCAATAAGTAATACATCTTTTGGGTACTAGACATAATTATACCGAAGATTTTTTAAATGAATTTTAAAACGATTCCAACATTTATTCTTTTTTAAACTTCTTTATTATATGGATCTTTTTTCTCCTACAATATTACTCTATGTGTCCACAATCTTCATTATGATTGCATTTTGACTGATAATCAAAAGGATTCAAAGCAATTACCGATTTAAACATGAATTGTTGTGATAAATTTTGAGGTAAATTATAACACATTTTCGAAAGGAGATTAAATAAAGGAACAATTGATATTTGAAAAATCAAATTAGACTTTAAAAGCAATGCACAATGTTGGGAAACTATTTGAAATATACAACAAATATGTAAATAGAACATGTTCAGAACATGGCACACGTCGCATTATTTTAGCAATTACGAGCCGTGACCAACTTCTGTTGTTTCATTTAAATTCGTGGCCATCAGTTTTCGTGAATTTAGAGACAATTACAATTTTAAGGATACGCAAATATGATTTTTTTCAAAAATAAGTTTTTGAAATGAATTACCTTTTCATGTTACGCAAATTATTAACAAAGGTAACAGGTGTTTTATAACCTTGTGACTTCGTAATTTGCGTAAAATTATTCAAATTGCAAAGTATCATTTTATGCTAATCATTGTTACAAATTTAATTTACAACGTTACAACAATTATAGGTAACATTTATCAAAATGATATATAATGGGAAAAAGTACGAATATATGCTAAACAAAATTAAAAGCACTACTCTACTACAAAAGTATACACACATAACATCTACATTGCTTAAGGATCCAACTTTGTCTTATTTCCGAATTTTAAAATTAACTTACAATTATATGGTTAATTCAATAAAGACCAGAGTGAACAAATGTAAGGATTGGAAACATTAAATTTAGACGTTTAAAGATATGATTATTATTTTAATTTCACAGATACTTTAATGATTAGAATAAAGAAAAACAAAAATAATAGAAAGCAATCCAACATTAGTAAGGGTTTTGAACAATCGTGACATTTGCGTTTTTTGGCATAGCATGTCGATTTTAACTCATTTTGAAATTGTTTAGATCGCCAAAATCTAAGTGCCTATATCCATTCACTCCCAGGTCCCGAGTTTGAATGCAATAGGGACTTTTTGTTTTGATCAATAGTGATATTTTTTAAATGTTGAATTTTCCCCAAGACTGAACCTTTTCCTGTCCTTGTAAACCAAACGCATGCTCGAACATATATTTTAAGGAAGATAGAAGTATGGTCTGGTATGCAGACAAAAGGTGTGGAGGTCCCTTAACTTGGGAAATGTAATTTTTTTTATTTTAATTTCCTTGTAACATTAATTATGAATGCGCGTTTGTTAACAGTGCCAGCAATGTAGCGTATAATAACAGCAGAATGTCAAGTGATTTAATCAACTATTTGAAGCAGATAATTAATATGCACTTCTAAGCTTTTGAATATCTTAACTGTTCGTGTAGCTATATTTTTCTTTAATTTATGCCCACCGTAATCTCCTCATGTATTGCATGTATACACTTTTGGATCTGTAGAAAAATTTGCCTTATTTGCATATTTATCAAGTTGTTCAATTTTTGTTGGCCCCACATACTTATGATTTTCTGTCACTTACCTGACGCCGTCAATTGGGTAGTGTTTTTGGTTATGAGATGACACCCACTGACATGATTGCAGTATTCAACAGTGCAGTTTGGAGAACAGCTGCCGCCACATCTCTTACCAAAGCTTCCTGGAGGGCAAGACTCATTGCAGAATGTGCCGAAATATCCAAATGTACATTCTGCATAAATCAATAAATGAAGTTTTTCTACGAACTCCGATAAATATATTTATACCTTACATTCTATTGTGCTGTTTCTTGCGATTAATACCATATCTTATAGTTTGTTTTATAAAATAAAATACAAACAAACAGCCGTTCGCTTCGACGGTAAATTTTGTAGATTTATCTATAATTTTGCTATTTTAACTCGCAAATATAGATTTTTAAAAGAGTTTTGATTGATATATACAGAAGTTAAACATAAGTATGCAGAAATTCAGACTCTAAATCACGTTTACTTAGTGATCGAGAATCCTGAAGACCGTGTAGTCATGTTGCATACACATAAACTTACCGACATTATGCCTCAAGAGATTTTATTTTAAAACCAGTAAACATCCATATTTCATATTTTAACTTCCAATCCAAAGTTGTGTTAAGATATGTGTATTTATATACACAACACAATGTCCATCTCTTTTGGTGATTCTAGCAGTGTATGACGGTAGCTTGACATTGCAGAAAAAATGTGTTATGTATTTTTCTGCAATGATCGCTTCCTTCATAAGCCGAATAAATCATCAAAGAAAATGTAATTTTGTTTATATTTGCGGTTTTTTTTAACAAAAAAATTAATTGATCGTAAAGTGTAAGTAAAATGAATAAATTATTTTTGATGTACATCAGTACGTTATATAAAAGCTAAAATCATCTTATATGGGAATTTATCATGATTAGTTCGTGCAGTCCATGATTTTTCTTAGGTTGCTAAAGGTTTCGACCGATTGATAAACTGGTTAGAACTGGATCGTGTAGATTTCAACCCTGTCAGTTTATAAGAGCTATGAATCAAAATCGGTTTTCTGAAGACATAGATGAGAAATTACTCGTTATATAAAAAAATAAATCATTAACTCTCGTTCGAGTCGAATCAAACTAACAAGCATTAATTTGTTCATGTGTAACTTTGTGCAACAGTATACGTGAACAAACTTGTCTTGTCAAATCTTCAATGGTTCCTTTAAATATTTCTTATACAATGATACTTCATTCTAAAACAGGTTTATTTTTTTCTGACAAGATGTACATTGTACACCATTCTAATTCTAAATGTCAGAATAAGCGCAAATTAGAGCGTTGCAGCATCAAATAGGGAAAAATTCAGTTCCTGTTTTAAAGGACTCTCTCAAAATCTAAATTAAAAAAATACTTAGGATATACTTAAAACATATCCATCTATAGTGGTGTCAAGTGATTTTATATTTGCTCCAGTAAACTCGTTGAAATGGTATTTATATTCGATAGGAAAGCCTTGCGATCAACTCGTTGGACAGAGCAAATTAAATATAGTATATATGTTACATACATATATATCCAAAAACAATCAAAAGTAGAACTACTATATGACGAACTTATACATAATCAAACTGTTTTGTATCAAAAAGGAACATAAAATTGAGGGCGCTGAACTTCTGTTATAATTCCGTTATACTATACAACTATCAAAAACAACATAAGCAGAATTTTAGAATCAGCGAACAAAGCTTCTTTTGATTTTACGTGAATATTAATACCTCACATTAAATTATAAATCTACAGCTAAATAAGATACTTTTTTTATATAAAGTTTATAAAACAGCATACCCATTTGTCTTGCTCTTCTCTCGATTCCTCGAACTTTGATCAAAAATTTAAACTAACATACAACAGGACATACATACGGAACTTCGCATTTCATTTTGATAACAAAACATGCTTATGCCTCCAGTATACCGTATCATTCACGTAACTCTTAGCTTTTCCGGGTTTTTAAATTTAGAGAGAGAGAGAGAGAGAGAATCGACAGTGGTTGTATTTGAAGGATAAGGTGGTCGCCCGCTTGGACACGTGGTTTTTCTCGGGGTACTCCGGCTTCCTCCAACATCAATGACCACATCGCGCGAACTCTCGTGCCAACATGAGATATTTATATACGTTGTAGAGTTTATTCGTCCAGCGTTGTAATATAAAAAGTTCAGTTGTTTCGGGTTTTTTCAATTGTAATGATTTTATAAAGAATGATGACAACATGTAATTACCAATGTGTGACCACTATACTAGTAGTATTGATAAACAATTTATGATTACGGTCGTAGAAATTTCTATGGTCAAAATTTAAGATAATTAATGGTCAAAGATTTATGGCTGAAATTTGACCTAAAATTTACAAACTGAAATAGTTTGTAAAAATTCGCGAATTATTTATCAATTTTAAACATTTTTATAAGGTTTTTGTTTTTATAAGTTGTATATATTGATATGAAACAAAAATATATACGTGTATAATATATATAGTAGTTCATGCAAAATATTATGTCATTTTATTAACTAACATAAACAAAAATCACTCGGAATATATATACGACTACAACCATATGATCCAACTTGTATACATCTACGTAGACCATTATTCGATTTAAATCCTGTCTTACCCTGAAATTAAGCATTAAGGGACTTAGTATATGCCTTTTTACATAGACTATACAATCTGGACACATGTGGACACTTGGTATGCGATACATCTATGTTAATCTGCTTGACTGACCTCGCCTCTTTTTTAAGCGCTAAGCGTACGCAGTACGCAAAGCGCTTATTGGTACTGCAATATGGGGATGACGCTTCCGATTTAACGCCATCTATATTCAGTAAAAATAGACTGATGATTCGATCTCTAATAATAGAACGCACAGAAGTGGAGCAGCTGCGCAGGCGGTATCGGTGTTAACCCCAGGCCGTTTTTTGAATAGCGGTACTGTCATGCATTGACGAACCCCCGCCATGCATCACACAGTACCGCCATGCTTCCCGCTATGCATGCTTATTTTCAAGCAAAAATTCTTTTTCCAATTATTTCACATCTTAACAGCAATTAGTAGATATAAAATTGTCGTTATCCCGATCAAACTTCTTAAAAATGCTTTTTTTTTTTTAAAAATAAGATAATTGCAAGTAATACACAAGAGTGATGTCTCACGACTAGAGACATCGTACAGTATGCCTTTGAAAATGATTAACGTCATGTATGTGCGTGCATATTGTTATGTAAATTAAGGGAAAGGGGCTAACTGCAAAGTTTTTGTACTTCATCTGACAAAAGTAATTAAATTGTATGTCAAGATATCACAGAAACTTTCCTTTAGTCCTCCAATTGAAAAAAAATATCAACTGTCCAGAATAAGTTGAATCAAGTTTGCTGTAATTACATGGACTTGTTCTGGGTCTCTTGTTCAAAAAGCCAACCAAAAAATAAAAAATAAATAAATAAATAAAAAATAAATAAATAAAATAACCTTCTTTATGACATACTATGTATTATATAGGAAAAAGAAAAAGGTGTTGAACTGCCTTGTGAATCTATATTTCTTGTAAAAGTCAGCCTCTTGAAAAATTTGATTTTGACATAAATGCTATGACAGTTTTGCTAGAAAAACCTCCCAGAGAAATTATGGATTATATAGATCTAGATATATTTATGATTCATAAATAAAAGGAAATAATACTTGTTGATGTAGATTTCATGAGAATGCATCAATTATAGTACATAACATGTAGTACATTTCATCAAATGTCTATATTATTATTACGCAGTGATTTCGCGCTGGCTGGGGCGCTGTTACGTCACACCGCGCATAAACTCTGACAAACTTGCCCCCATGCATGAAAAAATTTCTGGGGAAAACACTGAGCACATCAAAGATTCACAATAAAAGTGTACATAAAAAATCATTTGGGTTGGATTTAGATTAGACTTCTTTTTTTTGGTTCCATTTCTGTCTTCATATCGTTTTAGTTTGTCACATATTTTTGGTGTATACATGTATATACTGCAGTTATAACATTTTCAAAAACGAAAATCCCGGTAATCATTCATTCCATACATTTTCTCTGTACCATATTATTACACCTTGTTAACACACAAAACTTAATACAATGTATGCCTATTAATTTTCTATGAATTTTAATTAAAAACTTTGTGTCTAACTACATTGTTTAACTTTGGGTTTTTTTCTACTTAAGGAGGTTGGTACCTGAAATACTAGTAATGTCAATCATCCAAAAACCACTTGGATATAAAAATGGGGACCTAAAATGTTCATTTGTTTTATTTGTGACTCATGTCACATGCCATTTTTCGGAAATATAGGTCCCCAAACAGAAATGATAATTTTCCTGAAATTTTTGCTAACATTTGGCATGGAAATTGATTATTTGAAGAAATCAAACAAATATTTATAGTTTGAACTATTATTTATTTATGATTTTGATACAGTATGAAGTTGAACATATGTTGTGACCATAAAAATGATATCTTAGTCAAAGTTTAAAAAAATCTTGCTTTACTGGTGGCTTCAAATACAAGTACATAATGAAAACAACAACAGATGTTAACATTATTACACAAATTTGGAGTAATCAAATTATTACGCAAATAAAAGAAATATTAATAATGTCATCTTTCCAAAACTTTGCATACAAATAGACATACATTTAATGTCTCATGTAAAAGTAAAAAAAGTAGGGGTCACATCTCAAAAATTTGAGATATAGCATGAAATAAGCTTATTTTAGGCCAAAATTGGAGTTAGTTTTTTCTTAACTTCTATGAAATATAAGCTAAATATGCCAAAATATATCGATAGAAATATCAAAATATTGATCTAGGTTTTTCAGAACATCATGAATATATCGTAATACACAAACTATCTAGAAGTTTGGACTGAAAATTATGAAGCTAAAGAAACAGTACTCTAAAACTATTGAGTTATGAAAATTGTTCATTTTCTTCTTGAAAACCTTCCGCCACAAAATATAGTCCCTTACTAAACCCAGTAAAAATGTAATTTTATTTAAACAATTTTATTCAATAAAGTTTATTTGACATTGTAAAATATAAACATACTACTAGAAATAATATGAGATGCAGAATTTTAAGACTAGAGGTGTCCCAAAATGGCTACCTAAAACCCGAGGAGCGAACCTCTCTAAGTTCGAAAAACACATGACCTGAAGGCAGTGAGAATTAATGTCAATCAGAAACATACACGGCTACCCAAATTTTTTTAGAGTTCACGCTATGCTCGGCAGTCATATTTTAGTGACCTCGCAGATTTCACATATGCGCCGCCTGTATCTATATGCACAAAAATAGCCTTTGCACATCAAATTTATTTATGCAAAACATAAGTGTAACTTTTGTTTATGTATAATGATAATTATATTTCTACATACAAATATGTAAACAATTTAATAAAATTTCCACAATATAAAACAATTAAATTGAATAGGAACGAAAGCAGATGAATACAATTTGCTTTTATTAAATCCTTATTCATGGTTATCGACTACATTTTTATCTCAAGACCATGCTGGTTAAAAGATACACTGTAACTTGTTGCTGTGTTTAGTTTATCTAAGTGGACAGAAGCAAACACTAGTATACCAACCAATTTTAATTAACAGTACAATAATAACCAGATACAACAAAATTGTTTTCTGTTTTATTACATCCTGTCGTAGCACTTTCAACATTCCAAAATTGCTAGAACTTTTATAAGTAACATATTAACTTTGGATGCACAATATCTACACCTTTCCTTAATATCATCTTAAAAGTCACTCTCATCAAAGATTAGTATGATGAACTTGGAATAAAATGTAAACTTGATATTTAGAAAATGCAAACATTATTACTCGCAATTAAAGAAAATGTCCTAGCATGTTATTAATGGTTCTAATACACATATAAAACTTCTACATTAAATTGTTTGCTTCAAACGAAAAGACACATTTCATATACATTTTGTTTAATGTTCCAGATAAAGCAACATGTGGACACAGTGTGCACTTATTATAAGCAAACACTCCTGTTCATTCAGTACTTATATAAACAAATTGTGATACTAATTATTTATTATTGAATCCTTTAAATTTCCACCTGGAAATTTCTTTGCCTCTTAAAGACAAATAAAAACTTGCATTCCATCCTTTTCCGTACAATTTCATTGCTATCAACATCAACATTGCAAATCAAATATTTCTTCAGGTTTACAATTAGAAATTATTTTTTTTTACATCCAAGGTTAGCGCTTTTCAGTACTTCCAGTACTTTGATTTAGATTCTGGAGTGCCACATCTAACCTTGGTGAGGGGATGTAAAACACACAAAGAGTAAGTTATAATCATAATTATACCATCACACAAAGGCCCTTTAACCACATTTATTCATTTCATGTATTTTTTATGTGTACAGTCAAAACTGCCGAAGCGGTCACCCCTATTAAGCAGTCACCTTTCGTATGCGGCCATTTTATTTCCTCCCGATGAAAAATCCTATATAGTTGCCCTCTAAAGAGCGGTCACCTGTCTAAAGCGGTCAGCGGTCATCGTATTTTGATCCGAAACTGTACAGTTGACATGCATTAGGCGGCCATTTTGACCGGTCACATGATTTACACCCGGGGATTTTTAAACATGGCTTCCGAATGTCGGTAATAAATGTAAACAATAATTATACGCCTGAGGCGAGAGAAACCAAATTAATCGATGTATTTATAATACATAACTGGCAGATCAGATACGAAAGGGAATCAAGTGAATTGTTCAAACAAATATTAACAATGTTTGTTTTATAAACATGAATGAAATAGGTGTCAAAAATGTCCGCGGCAAGATAAGAGAAAATTGCTCGATTTATTTCCGTCCGGTAATATGATTTTGAGTTCAGATACGGCCGGTTAAAAAATAAATTGTTGATTTGTATTAACAGTGTTTGTTTTCTAATATACGGTACTCATGAAAATAGTTAGTGATATTATTGTGAAAATGTCAGCGACAAGGGTTTACCACGTAAAGACTTTTTTCAATACATGTAATTAAAAAAAAAATTAAACAATTGCATGCACAATGCATTGTTATGAAGTTGTACTTATTTATAAATACAATAGATACTAAAAAAAAATAATAATAAAATCAATTACTTAATCTATCATTTTGATACATTATGCTAAATATCAAGTATATAATTAGAATAAAATCCAATAATTGTTTTAATATAAGGTATAAAATGTTCGCAAACCATAAGTCTCTATTCAAAGGTCACCTCTGTTAAGAGGTCACTTTGGGTGCCTCCCGAAGGTGACTGCTTAATACAAGTTTGACTGTAACTTCTTATTTCATGCAGATTCTAATGTCATTTATTTAACAATATCTCAAATGGACTATGTTTGAGATAAATAGGTAACCTTTTACAAAATTAATGAATACATCATTGCATAGACCATTTAAGTTTAACAATTTTACCAACAATACTGATTTAAATTAACACTACTCATCATACTTTACATTTTGTTTCAATAATAAAGTAATGCTTCATTAATATGTTAATGGGTAAGATGTAATTAACATCACTAGAGTCCATTCTGTAAAATAGTATATATGTTGATCTGCATGTGATAATGACATTATTTTTGATAATAACATCTGACTGAGGCACGCAGAATTCAACACGGCTATATGAATACAATGCTTATGATACGGGCACTGTTGATTTCATGAAGAAAACTATTGTCCCATTGTTGTCTGGACCCTCTTCCTGATTAATAATTAAAATAAGTTTTCTAAATTTTTCTTCCCATTTGTCAATTGCCAATTACCTGTTACTGAAGAAGTCATTTAATAGCATTGGCCTGTTAAGAATGGTTCCAATGATCTTCCTTTTTTGTGGCTACAGATCATTATTTTATAATGGTTTATGCAATTAGCAGTGACCGTCATACTGGCATACCACAAATAAGCCGAGGTTAGATTAGGAAGAAAGTGTAAGTGTGGTAGTGAGTTAATTATTTTAGTGGAATGTATATAATACTTTAGTTTTCTTACTAACATGAAACATAGTTTGTAACATCCTGATCAGGTTTTGATAATTGAAATTCATAACACTAATTGTAGAATTGTCTTATAGAAATAAAGAGATTCTGTTTTTTTGACACTTGAAAACTATGCTACATATTTTAATGACTACTTCTTTTGGTTGAAACTGTTAAAAAAGGTTTGGAACTTTAATCCTTTGTTTGTTGATGTTTTATAGGCAATTTCAAAACGTACATCAATTTTGATCAGAGTATTAAACATGCAGTTACAATCAATTTAAAGCAGTAAAACGACATCGATTTGCCGAACAAAAATGAGATATAAGCAAGGAAGGATAACTCTGTCAAATGTATCAAAAGTATTTACCTAACATGAGTAGTATTTCCTTGTTGTCAGTATTAACATTGATAAATATCGATAGTGACTACTGTACTTCTTGAACATAGTCAAAGTTAAAGAAATATTTATAAATACAAATAATCGTATGATAAATATTAATTAACATTTAATTTGGACAACAAATTATATTTTGAATTGATGATCAAGCTGTACATTCAAAAGAAGGAAAAGAAAATTCTTCCAAATACTAAACCAATTATTACAGATAATCTATTCTTGACTAACTTAGGTTTAAAATAATCTATGGCTATTAGTTTCTACGAAAATTTAGTCATCTTAAGATCAATAAAAAAAATGTTTTTGCTATAAATATCGATGGACAGAAAATGTCCATGACCCTTGCAAAACTATATACAGGTTTCACTGTATACATGTATAAGTTAATACACTCCTTGGAAGTCTGATGTAAATCGAATAACAATATGCTACCAAAATTGTAAATGTTAAGTCCCATGAGGTAGGATTTCTAACTCTAGGGTGGGGCCAAGATGGTTTTATAGTATAAATGTATTTAATGGTTTAAACTCCTTTAATTTACTCTAATTGGTACTGAAAAGATACTGGCTGCAAATTATGAGGAACTATGAAGCCCTCTTCCAAGATTGTAAATTGTATGTCCCCAAATTAGGGGTTTTAACTCTAGGGCGGGACTAAAAAGATGATGTGCATGTAGTGTTATTGTATATAATGAATAAAAATCTTATTTTTTTTCACTTCTACTAAATCTGAATTCAAAATGACAGCATATTTAGAAAGACTGTAAAGGTCTTAATCAAAACGACCCCAATCGCAAGCGATTTTTCTTTAGGGGAGGAACAAAATCCGTAATAAAGTGTTAATGTAAATAATGTTGAAAAATTATTTTCCTTGCTTCCTCTGGCACTGAATAAAACTGACTGCTTATTTAGAAAGTCTTCTTAAATTAAAGTCACGTCACCTAAGGAGAAAGGCAGGGCGGAAGGGGGGAGGGGCTTCAGTATGTTATGTTTAAAAATCTTTTTTGTTCTGCTGTTGAATTTTAATGAGTGAGATGGATACATATTTAGAAAGGAGATGATTAAAATTGTCTATCTAAGTTCAGATATCATGAAAACCTTTGCATCATGGGGCAAGAGTTCAGTTTTTGGGTGGGAGTTGTTCTTTAAATACGATGAGAATGGACTAAATTCTGTTCTTTTTATATGCTGACATCAGAATGAAAATTAAGAGAGCCAGTCTACCATATTATTTTTCATTAAATGCCTTGGGGCATACGTTTCTCCTTGGAATCCTTGGAATCTACAAATAAGGGGATATTGTTTAGGTAAAACATGTATACATGTACTTGCGTTCATTAGGTTACACTGTTTTTATGAAAATATATACATTCAAAAGTGTCTTTTCTTTGTTTACAACTTGGTCACAAGAATGTTCTTATCTTCACTTGGCTTTCCTTTAAGCAATTGTAGGTTGTTTTTTGAAGAGTAGGTATTCTTCTGCCATCTTCTTTAAAATAGGGTTTGAGATTCAAAGGGATGTCATTTATTTTTGTCTGTTTTAGTTGTTTAATTCGAATGTTGCTGACTCCGCGGTCGCAGAGAGACACTGAATACGACATTTGTGGCTTTGTCAAAGTAATAACCAAAATAATAAAAAGTCCAATGAAGATAGAGAAAGATTCAATTAAGTTTTTGCAGTAGTCGAGTTTCTAATTATATATGATATAAGCAGACCTGACGTAATTTTTTTTAATGCTATAAGCAATACCAGACATTACGACGGGTGCTATTATATAGTTACTCTGTCATTATGGTTAAACATTGTTGTTGGGGGACTTGCAGAAGCGATTCCCGGTATGTCGAGAGTGAGCATATGGAGGGAGTTTCATGGTTTCCATTTCCAAAACCTATAACGCTCCTTGAAAAATGTCAGAGATGGGTAAAACTTTGAGCTAGAAAAATATCACTGTTGCTAATGTAAACAAGTCCACATATATTTGTTTGAAACACTTCCTTTCTGGAAGACCTAATGAAGAGCACCCAGACCAGATACCTGCTGCGGGGGCATCATTGGACTTACTGAGGGCACAGAAACGAAAACAACGAAGGGTGCTTGTCAGAGTAAATAGTGGAAATGTCTCGGGTCCAGAGGAAAATAAAATAAAAAATGGTACTTCTTATAGCACTATTTTAAAAATTACCAACATTATTCGGTATTTATATTACTTTAATTTTATTGCTACGTGTATCTCAAATTTGATATACATATAATTACATAATGAAATTGACATCTGTATTTATTCACAGTGGTTATATTTAACATCATACGACCTTTCTCAGCTAGTATTCTCAGAATGCTGTAATCATGTTAACCATTTACGCTGAGCTTGCAATCACCACTCCTTAATTTGCAGAAGCAATCTAGACTCAGGCCCCGCCGTCACCAAATTTTTAAAGTCACTCAACTCAGTCCTCAACTCAAATCCTTTAAAGAAAAGTGCATTAATCTGAGGTAAAAACTCAGACTTGAGGCTGAGTATTAATTTGAGGAAAGTTGGTGACGGCGAGGCCAGAACTTGAGTTGGTGGTATTACATGTACATTGATAAAATAATTAATTAGAAAATGCATGCATATATTTCTTAAAATTTCTTAATCTTATTTTTAATTCTAATTTTAAATGGCTGTCCTTGTGATTTTTGAATAGATGCACTTTGCTTCGATGTGGAAGCGGATTTGGGGGCAAATATAGAAATTGCTGCTGAGGAAGCTGAAGAAACTTTTACCACCTGCACCAATTCACATGATGAGGATGTTGAATTTGTGCTTGTAATAAAGGAAATGAAGGACATCTCCAAGAGTATGTATTCTTGACTATTACAAAATTTTCACACAAAATCAAGAAAAATTAAAAGGTTTTTAAAACTAGTTGTGCATAACTAGCACATAAATGTACCAACAACTAAAAGTGGCTATGAATAAACTGGTATTCGCATTTTGTAGAAAATGTACAGTGCAAGTTGTGTATTTGTTTATATCATAACAAATATTGTTCCCTTTGTTACATGTAGTTGACCATGCTTACTGCCCACTGGCCAGCACAGGAGATGTTTCAAGTGTCCAGTGTCAGACTGGCATTACTGTGAAGAACCTGTCCATCTATCAGGATGTACATCTAAAAGACCAGGGCAGCTTGAGAAGAAGCTTTATAGTTTCAGATGTCCTGCAACATTATAAATCTTGTAAATTTTACACATGTACACCTAATATAACACATTTTACTTTTTATTGAAATATTTTAAAACAATAGATGTTCACACATGTATGCTGTATATATTCTTCTCACACAACATATAACAATTTAAGATGATTATTAATAACATATTCTATGTCGGTTACCTCTATTTTAACAGGGCTGTCTCTTGGCATTTTCTTTTTATTGTTCAATTCTCGAAAAGAAAAGGCCATAAGACTATCATACTGGAGGGGAAAAGAAACAATCTTAGAAAACCATCAGGTAAGGTTATATATAAGGAAATACATGTTACTATCAAGCTACATTCAAGTCAGAACATAACTTGGTTAATTTGGATTCTTCACAATAATCTTCTGAATTTTGTTTGTATTTTAAATGATTTTCATATAAAAGTTAAAGACCTATAATATTAACTATATGAAAGGGAGTACATTAATTTCTTAGGCAAAAAGAAAAGGACCAAAAAGACAGTTAAGTATTTTAGAGGATATGGTAATGACCCTGATACGACCTAGAAGAGGCATAGATACAACACCTTTGGGTGCCATGTTTGGTGTAAAGGCAGGAACTGTCAGCAATTTTTTTCTTTACTTCGACTACTTTTCTTTACTTTGAACTTAAATTCTTGATCTCTTGGCCATCCAGATATCAAACTGTACAAAATCTCCCTACATGTTTTAAACATTTAATAGCACAAGATGTATAATTGATTGTACTGAATTGTTTGTTCAAAAACCCAGTTTGTCATCTTCACAGAAAATAAATGGTCATCTTATAAGCATCATTATACTTTACATGCCATCACTCCAAAAGGTTCATTTTGTTTTTGTTTTTGTTTTTTGTCTAATTTATTCACTGGCAGTATGTCACGTGCGCTACATGTATTAATCCTTGATTTTTCACATTATTTATAATTATACAGTAATAAAAAAAGAAATGATAAAACAATATGATGGAGCCCATGCCTACCATTTTATTTTGAATGCTATATTTTGACACACTTTTGGCAAAGGACTATATATGATTTGAGCCTACAATGACCCCCTTTTATGAACATCGTCATTTTACGGTAATTCTTTGTTTTCTTTGTACAGATATACAATTGAAGTTTTTTCATAATTTTCATTTTGGTTTTTGTGCCCACAATTAAGAAATATGACATCATAAAGTTTACTTTTTCCCGCTATTTTTTTTTTTAGCATCAACGTCTTGTTTTCAAGCAGTTTTTCTTTAGGAAAACATTGAGCGATTGCTTGAAAAAGCAAAACATTTCACCAAAGATGTATCTAACAGTACTTATTAGTGACGATTAATTCGTTCTTTTTTAAAGCGTCGCTCTATATTTCCCATTTAAAAAAAGATGAGAAAAATGTCAATAAATGACTGATTTTGATTGACGCGGGTAGGTAAAGGCAACTCCGAGTTTAATGATCGTCGATTTTATTATCATTTTAAAAGTTGTTTATTATCCTGAAAACAATGCTGAATATTAATACCAATTAAGTGAATGTGTTAACTAATGAATTAATTTCTACTTCGGAATCGAATAGCACTTTGAAGCTGATGTGCCATGGTATCACGTGACAGTTAAAAATAGATCCTTATTTTACCTTAAATAAAAATAAAAAAGTGTAACACTACCCCGAAGGTCATTTGTATGCATGATACAATAATTAGATCAGCAATTTGTTTATGTTTATTCGTATTACTGCTAGAATCGTATTCTTAATCGCATAAAATAAATATTGTCATTATTTATCGCAAACTCTCTCAACTTCTTCAATTTCATTGAAAATACTACGTTATTTTCATTTACAACGACGCAGAAATTAAGCAATACGCAGTATTGTAGGTCATATGCTTTTGATATTTGCCAAATTCATCTTTCATAATGTTCGTTGTAGTGTTACACTTTGGCTTTTTTTGTTCACACTAACAGATGAAATGCCGATCAAGCTATAAAAATGTCTATCTGCTTACCTTATAAAATTTGCTGATAAAACAAAATATCCATGCCTGTATTATCCTGATTATATCCTAACTGACACTCATCAAAATCTTGGGTATCTTTAGTAAATAAGTCTTATATCGGCATTGTTTGCAGTGCATTCCGATGATTTGTCTCCCGACATTGATCTCCTCTATTAAACATGCTTGTGACGTCATCAATGATAATGATGCGTAATACAGAAAATCGAAGATATATTCAGTCAGAAGAGTTTCTATTGACATTTTACGCCTGAAGTTTATAAAGAAATAAACAGCAAGTATAAAAAGTTCACCGGGATATGAACTTGGTTGGTCTTCTCAGAAGATTTGATCACGTACCAACCACGTTCATATCCCAATGAACTTTTTAACATTGCTGTTTATTACTTATATTTACAATCGAAAAAGGCAAATTGTTCAGAATTGTTAAAACTACCGAGATTTTATGTTTACAATAATCCAAGCGACAAGCGATAAGCGCGTGCAATGATCATTGTGGCGTCAAAAAAAAGTTCATACAGAATTGAACGTTTTCGCTATTCTATAGGTTCATGTAAGGAAAAAATTTTTCAAATGTAAATATATAAATTTGACAAGAGATGAAGTTAAAATTGACAGGTTTCTTGGGTAATATGTGACATCGTGTTGCTTATTGTGGCGTCATACTGATCTGAGGAATTTCTACTCAATCGATCGCCGAGAGTTGCCTTATCATACCCGCGTGGATTATGAAAATAGCCTCAACTCTAACGACATATACTGCCAGTGAGTGCAAATAAATCAAATAAATAGGTGAAAAATATATTTTATATTATCTCTGCTAAAAAATAACACAACAATTTAATGTACCAGAAACACCTTTAAAAAATGGCGAATTATGGGCGCCAAATTTGACTAATATCATATATAGTCCTTTGAATTCCATTTTAAAAATAATATAAGACATGGTAAACAACTGATTTTTAAAATATAATATTGTATGCATAAGGGTGAAAGGATTTGAGAATGCTTAGATAAATTATCAATATGTTCTAAGTTGTGATAAATATCTGTTCAGTTCACAGTACAGCAAAAAAAAAATGCATCTCCATTTCATATCATATTTGTAACATCAGCCAACAGATGTTGAAATAAATACTTATCAAAGAATTCTTTCATTTTCATTACAATATCACTAAAAATCTTTTCATCAAATTCGAGTTGTGAGACGTGTATACCTTTTTCAGTGTAAATCACGATGTCACAACAAGAAACGCCCTATATACCCATTTGGCCTTGCATCTAATGGTAGTACTCGGATTTCTCAGTAACTAAAAATTTGCTCCCAATAATTACACTTCCTTTTTGAATGGCAACGTTTATTGGATGCATGTGTCTTAAAGAATATGGACATATGATCTCAATAATTTTCTTCCCGTGACAATGACAAGTAAAATACCATCTACACTGTAGCCAATGAAAGGATAATCAGTCATGACATACAAACCCCTTTTCTCCAAATCTACTCTCTTGTGTACAGACCTTTTCTTTTTTAATCCCCATTCTAAAGCTGGAACATGAATATATGTGCCATATTTTGACATGATTGATTTAAGTAAAGATTGTGGACAACAGCCCTTTTCTACTGTTTTACAAATTCTATGAAAATAAGAAGCTGTCAGCATTCCATATCTAAAAGCTTTCCATGTTGGATTTCCAGCTTGACCTGTTGTGCAATGTTCTATATCCTTAATGACTTCAGGTGTAAAGTGTCCAAGTTCTTCTCGAAACTGGGCTGCAGTTGGAGTTCTTTTACCTGACACTATTATTCAATACAAATCAAATATATTTTTACTACTTGTAATTAATTACTGCTGCTTACTGCAAAATATAAATTATTTAATGTCAAATTAATCAATTAATATTAAGTCAAATTTCAGGAAAACAAATTAAATTAAGCTTCATGACAACTCAACTTATTAAAAATTCACATTAAATATGATATAAGAATCTTCTTTTACCGGTACTAGAAAAGTTTTCCAATTGCTCCTTCGGTGAATAATCCAAAAATGTCCTGGCACATTTTCTGATCCAGCTGCCTGATGGATAGAATCGTGTCTAGAGTGTCAATTGCCTGTGTATCTGGGTGCAACTAAAAATTAAATAATACATGTAACCTTAGTTGTAAGTTGTCTTGATTACAATGCATATGTATGTATTACAATATATACAGGTAGTTTACTCTAGAAATATACAGATACCTGCACTAACTTCTAAGTAAACATAGCTATATCCATCGTGTTAAGGTTATGAACTTATCTGGGGTCATACAGGTCCAAAATGTTTTCCTTCTCTTTATTCAAAACAGAATATCTATTTACATGAAAGAAAATCATGTCAATAAATATTGATGTACATGCATACAATACATTACACTGGTGAAACTTGAAACTATTTGAATAAATCGGTAAAAGCTTTACATCAATTAGTATTCATAAATGATTTTAAGCCCAAGAATATACCTGTTTGAGCACATTTTTTAAAAACATCAACCAGACAGGCAAAATTAAACACTCTTGAAATATAACCAAAAAAAAAAGACATTAACTATAAAGAAAAAAAAAGGATACAAAAACAACGGATAAAAATAAAACTAAACAAAAAACAAAAGATATAAAATTATTGGCAAACTTGTGACTTTTACTTTGCTTCTACAATCTTTAAAATTTTAATAGACACAGGACAGTCATTACTTCTTGGCATTTTCATCCACTTAATTTCTCCATCTGTAACCGACTTTATCTCATAGGCCTCCGATTCATAGAGGGCAGCAGAAACATGTCTACATGCACCACCCATTATCAAAATAATATAATTTATGCATTTGACATGTCACTGAATATCAACTGTTCATTACATGCAATCAGCTGATTGTTTTGACAAGCAAATGTACATGCATAATAGTATATAGTTTATACTTTATGGATTGTACTAACCTGCCTATACAAGTACAGTAGGCTGACGTGACTTCTCCAGTTGATTTCGTGATAGCGAACATCAGTTAAAATTTTGTACAGCAATATGTTGCGTATTTCTGTGTTGGTTTAACTTTTGCATGAAACAAACAAACTTCAGCGTCTCCACATTTATTAAAAGTCAGACTTTCGATATGTTCATTTATGAATAGTCTGTACTCCTGGCATGATTTATAAGCCCGACACTTTTTTTTTCTGTTTAACACACAAAATCTTTCAAGGTATTTTAATTTTCTTTTTCTTTCTCATCATAACGGAAATTTCAAGCAAACTCTCTAAAATGGCAGCTCGTTTTCAAATTGATAGGTTATTGATTTTCACAGCACAGATATTTATCTCCTTGAAATGTTTCATTTAAGGTCAAAATAGTTCACCCTCTTTATCCACCCCCCCCCCCCACCACCACCACCACAATAACGCTATAACCCTTTGTGTTCATGGGTCCTCCATTTATTGGTCAGGTATTCATCACAACCACTCCCTCCCGAAAACAAAAGCCCATCCCTATCCCTTGTTCCTTTTTAACAACAGACACGTCATTGTCTTCAGGGGCTAATCAGACTGATATACTTCTTATTGAAACAAAACTACAGTTAAACATTTGTTAAAAAATTTTTGTACATTTAGCAAAACCACACATTTTGTTGAGAAAAAAATCTTTGTTCGTTTATCAACTCTTTATAATATGTACATGTAGGAGCAATAAGACGCTCAAAGTAACGTTACAATAAATATGCAAATGCTTTATATTACTGGACAGATACAATTTTTTTTCAGATTACAAGGGATGACCTTATGATTTTATTGAATAGAGTGCTTTTATTTATTTAAACTTTGTCCTTTGTAGCATTCTGGTGAATTAATTATTCACACTGATAATAATGTTTATTTTCTGTTCATCTAATTCACTTTTAACCCAAAAGTGATAAAACTTACCACGTGTTCTCGTTAAAGAAAACTGAAATACCCCTTTTTATGATCGCCCCCCCCCCCCCTAGATTTTGAGACTCTTATGATAATTATGTCAAAACCCCTGGGAAATTCAAAATTATTAGATTTACTTCTTCATCTAGAATGGATATGGATAGATAAAACGTAAATTTAATCACAATATTAAGTTTTAACCTGGGAAATCGCTGATGCAGGTGCACTCTTTCTACAGGGTGAAGACACTTGTTGTGAATGCTGTCTGGTAACGCACTTAAACAAATTCACAGTGGGTTAAATTTGGGACAAAATCAACGCATTCGGAAAAACGATTCAAAATTGGTTAAGTTTGGGACAAAGTCAACGTACTATGCACAAATTTCTCAAAGTGTATATCAATTTATTTCACTATTAAGACAGTTGACGCACTTTAATATATATAT
>WFKH01011925.1:25519630-25545346 GCA_016163765.1 Magallana hongkongensis | reverse complement strand
ATATATATATATATATATATATATATATATATATATATATATATATAAAACACAAAATATGGGCTTAACTGATTTTGATTTATTAAGATTTAGTGTTTATATTTGATTGCGCCCATGAGAAAAGGGTGCTTATGGCAATTTTCTCAAAACGGAGAAACGACGTCACAAAGTTCGATGTTCGTTTTTTAGCGCCGTTCTTCAGCACATGTACAGTGCAGAATTATGAATAATAAACATACTTTTTTTTGCTGAAAATGTGTTATTCATAAATCAGTGTGTTGTATCTTTTTTATTCTAGCATGTTTATAATTTTATCGTTTATTTCCGCGCTCTATATGTCGGATTTTTTTTGTGTCGGTTTGAGTACTACATAACCATGTCAACGATCACTGTGTACACCAGGTCACGTGATCCTCACATCAACCTGTGTATCATCGCGCATAGTATGCTGGGTACGGACTACTTTTTACGAAATGTAAACAAAGATGGCGGGAACGTAGGGTGAGATGAATGCTGCGACACCGGTTAAGCGGGTGAAGTCCTGCATTGTATGCAGTAAAAGTACGTCAGGGCATGTGAGATTACTGAAAAACGTAGCCTTAAAGAGCATATTTGTTGATATTTTATCGGTGTTGGACGTGAGTTTCCCGAGCCTTGACAACATTCATATATGTGATTCTTGTATTACAGTTATAGCAAAAACTAAAGAACTTCGCGAGAAATGTAAAGCAAACCTGACAAATAATTCTTTACAGCAGGATAGACAGAAAAGAATTATTGTCCATTCTGTTTCCCCCAAAGTAAAACGAATTTCTTCCTTGTGTACGAGAAAATGTGGCAAGAAACTGTTCATTTCTACGGAAGTTAATAAACATGATAAAGAAAATCAGCAAGGTGCTCAAGAAGTAAATGAGCACAACTAAGCAGGACAGCCAAAGTTAAATGCGAACGAACTTTATGTCAAGCACCATCCATTGTCCATACAATGTTCAACAACAGCAAGTCCTATTACAGATAGTATAAACCCAATGATCAAAGTAAAGGAAATCATTTCCTCTGGAGTTATTACTTTGCGAGACTTTGTTGAAAGAGTGTTGATGATACCTGATGTCCGTGAAGCGTTTTGGTCGAAATTTGTGATGGATTTGAATCATGAAATAGACAGGATGTGTATCACAAGTGAAAAAAGTGTTTTGAGGGAGAAAATTGTTGACATTTCACCAGAGTTTTTTGTTGAAAACGTATATAGAGAAATGGACCAAAGGTGCCCTCGTGTTTTTGATATTCTAGTCAGTCTGTGCACACCAATACACATCAAATCAACGCAAAAGAATCCCGCCGTTGCTGCCATGTACAGCATTGCTTTAAATGCAAGGAACAACCAAATGAATCTAATGCAAAAGTTGTTGTCTGCTGCATGCATCAGATATGGTTCAGGGAATGGGGTAAGCAGTATTTTTAAAACAGATTTTAAGTTTTTGACATGATTTATGTATATTATTAATTGTGATTGCTTTACATAATGCTCATCTAAATAGCAAATGGTGATGATACAGTGTCCCTCTTTCACCATGTATTGTCACCAGCATAGATGCTTATGGCTGGTACTTTAAAGAGATCTTTTTTTTTCTTTCAGTTGTTTCACCTATTAAGCCGAATGGGCATTTCCCTTCCTGAGAGGAGCAAGATACCCATGTTGTCTGATATTGGCCTAATCAATGGGAAAGGTGTATGTGCAGCTCTGACAAATGGTAGAACAATTAAAGTAACAGTGGATAACATAGATGGCAGAATTAAAGCTAACCAGGTATTACCAATATGATTTTAACGCATTTTTACCACACCACAGCACATTTCTGTTAACTAGGAAAGAAAATTAACAGTTATTGATTTGACATTTCTCACTAAAAAATTTTGATTGAAGGTTCGTGTTGGCAGTGGTAATAAAGACTACCATTATACACACTGGACAGTACTTGTAGACAGGTTACTACCTATAGATGTCCCAGAACTCAGCAGACAGCCCAAGGTCATACCACCTGATGGACTAGACCCAAATCTCTTCTTTTTGTCGGACGAAGAGTGTGCCGTTCTTAAGCAAGTTCATAATTATATTTTCCCTTCTGAGATTGGAAAATTTCAAAGATGTAGCATTTATTAAGAGATATTATAAAGAATTGAAATTCCAATACATGTACATTCATTTGTTAGCATGAAAACTTATCACTGTAAATGATTTACATGTACTCATGGAGAATTAGCTAAAAGGCTTTGTGTAGTACTTAATTTAGTAAGTATTTCTTTGCATTACCAGGGGTATATATTTTTTAGTATTTTAACTTTCCAGGAGTAGTTACACTTGGCTGGTGGAGAAGATCCTTACCGAAGAGTTTGCGTCTCTTTCTGTCTTCAAAGACAAAGTCCCTAGTGTCCTTGAACACCGTTACCGATGCATACCTGACGGGGCTTCTTTTGTGCACCCAATGTTTGTAAGTTTTAACATTTTTTAGCCCTGCACCTTCTTTCAACAAACAAAACCATAGGTTTGGAAAACTTATGTACCTACATGTAAATATAAAAAAATTCTGCAAGGATAAAATTTATAAAAACAGAGTATATATTGACAGGTTATTATGAAGGATCCTAAATATTTGCCAAACTGTGTGGAAATCATGAGTATCATTCATGATACAATTAAATCATTTTATCATGATGCACAGAGAAGTATCAATGTTCAACCTGTTCCAGTTTCAATTTTTCCTTTGTTTTTTGTTCTATAGTCACATTTTATAGTGACTTAGTAACTATGTTTAAACCAATTCACACAAAAATGTGTGAAAAAGGTTTCTAGGATGATGTTTTAGGTTGGTAAATTTCACATCTTAATTTATTTTCAGTGTTGATCGGTTGTTTATAAAAAAAATATTGTTCAAAAAATATTTCATTCTCATATGTCCGGCAGATTTGAAATAAAAACAAAATCTCAATATTCGTTGCATTTGCTAAATATTTAAAGAAGTTTCAAGTTTAATATAGCAATAAAGATCCAAAACATCTAATTTTATTTGTCAATTTTATGTTGAGTGCACCAGGTAACCCTATTACTTATCTATTCTGCATAGTTTTCATTTCAGAAATGTACTATTGAAAACAGTTTTGAAATTGCTTTCACATTGGTTGCTCAGTTATACTATAATGAATATTGCTCAGTTATACTATAATGAATATTGAGGTCTTCTTTTTGCTGAAACTATTCAGATAATATTTTCAATATTTTTGTTCATTTTCTGTTTATGAATTAATATTGTTGCATGCTTACATAAAGAAGGCAAATGATTCATAGCCATTTTCTTTGAATATAGAAAGTTATTTGTGTAACAAGAATTCAATATATACATATTTTAATAAGTATACTTGTATATGTTTATGATCATCTTGATGAAGATCGAGTAAATTTCATTGACGTAAATTCTAATACAGACTTAAAATAATTTCTCTTTAAGATTTTCTGAAGAATACATTCAAACAGGTGATTGAATTTTATTTACTTTTGGTTTCATAGACGCTGAATTTGAAAATACGGCGACAATTCCACTGGGCGGTGACCAGCTGACAAGGGTTACATTTGATTCTGCACGCAGTTTGAGGGCTGGAGCACACAGTCGATCAGATCGTTTAGAGCAGTTTTCACCAGTTATTGAAGAACTGTTTCATATTGAACAGGATTTACTCGAGGTAAGATTCTTAGAGGACATACATCTCACTTTAAATTCAGGCACTTGAAGATTCCTGACCATGATTTGAATCACAAAAGTCACAACAATTTTGATTTCCCTGAATTGGTTGAAAACCAAAACACTCCAGCATCACAGCTCTCTTGCAAGATGATGTGTTTTTGCAATATTTCACTATTGCTTTGTCAATCCCTGGTCGGTTTGATCTGATGTCAGTGTTGTTGTAGTAAAGGGTAGCGAAGCTGGGTTCTCCATCCCGTCCTGCTCTGCCAGTCTCTTGGAAATACCTTTCAATTGTTGTTGGAGGCTTGTAGTGAATGACATGTCTGACATGCAAGGCATTCAGTCCCATTCCTAGTGCTACAGTGCACATCACAAATCGAATTCTGCTATTAGATTTGCATATTTCCTGCACAATGAAAGATTTCATTTTGTCAGTAAAGGTTGGTGGTATTGTGCAAAGATTCTGTTTTCAGGAATAGTGTCACCAATGTACTGTCTGTTTCCCAAATTCTTTTCTAGATATGTTTAACAGAAGCTTATAACACTTGTATCTGTATACATAATAGTTAACGGGTAATTTTGCTTCTCAGTTGCAAGCCCCTCCATAATTGGTAGCAAAATCTCTTCTAAATGCTCCTCAGTTTGGCTAGATGGTGGTCGCATAATGTTGCTGTATTTTATGTTTGGTCGGTCAGGGTTAATGGAAATAATTTGTGGATTTCGGAGATTAAGATTTTTTATAATTAGCTGTTGAGCCTTTGGAGGAGCAGTGGCAGTGAATACCATAACAGGGATGTCTGGAAATCTTGACAGCAAATTCTCTCCTATCCTGGAAAAATCCTTTCGGAATTCAGCTCCCCTAAAACATGTTAAAAATAGTTTTAGTTTATTTGATATTTATTTTGGTATGCTGTAAAAACTTTGAATTTTTTTATTAGTACTGTAGTAATTTTTTTTTTTAAATACATGTATATCTTTTTCTTATTTTTTGGGGGGTGGAGGGTGTGTGAGACATTGAACTTTCTCTAGGAGGACAAATTAAATAATTTATTTTTTGTCCATATTAATTTTAATGATGTGTCACACAAGTATGGTAACTGTTGAAGTAGGATCTAGTGTTGAGATACATGTGTACTATGCATTGTTCCTTCAAAGTAAAGCTAGATGAATGTATTTTTACATTTGCTTAAAAGGGGAATATTTTTTGTGTGTACATATTATGCTGTGTATATATGTTTGTGTTATTAATATATATGAATTTATTTTGCAGAAAATTGTGAACCACTTCTTTTCAAGCAAATCATCAAGAAAAGTAGGAACTCTGGCAAATTATAAAGCAGTCTTACATAGAACAAATTTAAATGGCCAAGTCAAGTCTACAAATGGGTTTGAACCCCATAAAGATTTTGTACACACAGTTGCAAGGTAAGGTTGATTGATTTCTGACTTCGAACCCATCTTTCCTTATGATACATATTGCTTTATTATACTTCTGTGAATTTTTTCTATGTAAAGTTACAATGAATCAACATATATAATGTATTTTAAAACACAAGCCAACATAATGGATATTCATCACATGTTTTTTGTGAATTAATTGACACCCATTTCTATTTTTGAGACTGCTGCAGGGGCAGTATCTCTGTGTAATCTGTTTGAACTTCAGTGAAATAATGTTTTAGTTTTTTTTTTAATTGATATACATGTATGTTGCAATAACAATTTGGCTCTATGTGAAATTAAATTGTTTATATAAATGTGTTAACTTTCAGAGCAATGGTAGTTGAACTAACATGTGAAAAACTACAGATAGAGAATAAAACATCAGCTATTCAGCTGCCAGAGCATATCAAAGTGTGGAAAACAGCCAAAAAAATTGAGTGGTTAGATCATTTTGTTGAACCAATTGTGGATACGATCATGAACATCTACAAGGCTCCAGATATGAGTGATGTGGAGATACGTGTCCTGTACAAGGGTGGTTTATACATGTTAAAAGTACCCGCTTCTTCCAGAGGGAAGCCTATAGATGTAAACATAAATGGTAAATGACAATTTTGATTATTTAAAAGGGTTTACTTTCCCAATGATTTTTGAATATTGATATTAATATTGAAAATCAATTATTTATACCAATGCTTATTCAATGACTTTAGAAACTAATATTGTTTTTTGTTTTTTACAACAGGGGACAAAGTTAGAATAGATGTACCACCTGAAGCAAGAAGTCCTGTTTATATCGGTGATGATGTTTACAACTACTCACTCAGCTTTTTAAGGGCAAACATGGATCTGATGTTGCTCCACTACGTAATAAAGGCTGGAGATACTGACAGACTGACAGTTTTGATGAAACGTTTCATTCCTTTGTTTATAGGACTGACATCCTTCAGATCGAAATATGCGATTGAATGTGTTAATTTTTTAACAAAAACTGAACATATTCTTTCGGAGTTTGAAAGTGTTAGAGTGCAGTTAGGTGCATTTGTTAATGTTCATGGAAAGCCTGGTAAGAATAAGGCAGCAGCTATGCAGCAGGAAAATAACATAAAACAAGTCAAGAATGTCATTAGGAGTTTAGGTGCAAGTAAAACGGACAAGGCCATGGAAAGGTCATCAAAGGCAGCTCCTGTGATATGCGAATTGGTGTCCGATTTGGAATCATCACTTGGCATTACAACTAACAGTAAGAGAAACAAGAAGTCTTCTGTTGAAGACCTGTCTGTTTTATTTGATAAAATGAGACAGTTGAGACCTTTTGAAGTGCATGTGAACAGAGCACTGCCTGAATTTTCGGGGTCCTCAGAAAATGTTGTTAATAATGTAGATAAATTTAAACTCAGAGATTTTATTACACGGCACAGTAAACGAGCTTTAAACAGAATTACATGTGATCTCAATAATGAAGAGCAGGATTTTGAAGTTTAGTTACTCAGCATTTCAAAGTTGGTAGCATGCATTTGTATAAGCATTGAATGAGAATAGTTTGTGTACATTTTTCATGTGCTAGATGTTTTGATTGATGTAAACAATAATGTGCAGCAATTTTTACAGTTCTAATGTTAGTCTGTTTTGACATATTGACTTTATGCAATATATATCTTGGTACTAGCTATATTGATCATCAAATATTAAGATCTATATTAATCATAATAATTTCCATGTGATTTTGTTAGTGGATTAATTAGACTTGTGTATCATTCCTTTTGATTTCAATAATTTGAAACCATTTTACATTGCACATATCATTAAATTGCATTCCTAGTACATGTAGTAATAATATATGTATGACTTATTGTTAGAAATTCAGAGGCCTGAGAGAAGGACAGGTAATTGATATAGTCAACAAGGTGATTTCAAGAATAATTGTATCTTACCATTCTAGTATGATGTGAGCCTCATCAATTGCAATGCAAACAAGCATTTCACTTTTTTGAAGTTGCTTTAGCAGTCTTTCGCCTTGCACACAGCTAAGCAGTGCCTCGGGGTGTGCATAGATGAGGAAATACTTTCCTTGCAGTATATCTGAGATGGAGGCAGTGGTCAAGATTTGACTGTCACAGTCGTCGGCATCATCCCCGCTCTCATCACTGTCGCTGTCATACTGAAATGTCTGGGCCTTGCTACACGAATAGTCCAAAGAACATGCTGATATACCCATTGTATGTAGGGCCTGTATTTGATTTAGCATAATACTGTTCAATGGTGTTATAACTAAACCTACACTTTTGGAGGCCGGAATGTCTCTGCTCCTCATAATTACTTGAGGAGCCAATTGAAAAATTAAACTTTTCCCATAACCAGTGGGAAGGATTGCCAAAGTGTCTTTACCTTCTAGAATGGAAGATAAACCCGGCAGTTGTTCATTCTTTAAAGGCTTTTTAAAGCCTATAGCTTTTACTGTTTCTGTTATAAAATCCATTTTCATAAACACGTGTTGAAATCAAAACGAAAATAAAAGTAGAAAATATAAAGTTTTATTATCAATGATTAATTTCGAGTATTGCCTTTTTAAATAAACAGCTTATATGTAACTTAACACAATTTATAAGAATGAAATGCGAAATTAAAAAAAAACAACGCATATTTAAAATATAATCTAACTGGTTATTTTTCTTAACCGGCGGATTGTTTACGTTTCCTTTTCACCACTCTGTAAAACTTCATTTTCTTAAAGACATTCAGTGATTTACAGACAAAATATTGCCATTCGCGTTTCTAGAAATAAGAGAGATAACCCAGTCTAGCACTGTGGGTGAGGCCCAAGAAGGGTGAAATATAATTTGAGAAAATAATAAGGTTAGAACTATCAATGATAATAATTATATAATGTTTAATGAACTTATTGCCGATTTCCCCTTATTGTAGTTGATTCTGGCGTTTATAGAATTAATGTTAAACATATGATAAACATCTTTACAGCATTAAATAGTTCCTGCTCATAAATAAAAAAAATATTTTTAACTAAAAATTAAGAAGGGCGACGTTAGTTTTCATTGCGCATGTTTTTGCGCGCATTCTAGTATAATACAGTGGATTTATACTTCTTATGGAATTTTTTTGGACATCATTTATAAAATTGAACACAATAAAAAAAATACAGATAAATTGTTTTAGATTTTTTAAGGGAATTTTTTTTATTAAACGATTTTTCCGTGTGCGGTAGGGGAGCGTTGCCGTTGCGCTTTATGACGTTATGATAAAATGAAGCTTTCTAGGAGAACGATATAAGAAATAACATAAAAGAAAAAGTAAAAATTGTACGCCGTTGAAATTTTATACACAGAATGATGCTATTCTCGGGGACATTTTCCTTATTTTTTAATGAATCCATTGTGCCACTCTTCATTTTAAAATAATGAGTAAAGAGCAATTTCTAATAAGTACGTTATGATAAATCATACCCGTATCTAATCAATATTAATTAATATGTTTATAAATCGGAATCAATGCTTTTTAATATATAGCAAAAAAGTAAAAAAAAAAAAAAAAAAAAAAAAAAAAAAGAAAAAAAAGCATTAAGGTAATTGTCCATACGTCACAAAACAACGTATGACGTAGTTCACGCGTCATTACGTCTTGCCCGTGCCCGATCTTTACTCTATACGCTTAGCAACGAATATAAATATATTTTCCCCAAAACTGTTTTTAGAATTAAAATTTTACGTTGAAGAAAAACTACTTCATTTTTTAGAACAGTCTTTAAAACAAGTAAAAATAGTTGAATATAGGTTTTGTCTTGAAAGCATATCAGGTAATTAGCGTTTTCCGCGTATGTGACTGCAATTTCTAAATACCGATCTCGATCCATAATACTTACCGATATTCAAAAAACCCAATCTTTTGCGATTTTTATATTACAGATTGATCAACGGTTTGTTTAAATAATGTTTTCTATTTAACAAAAAGCTAAATATACTTTTTAAAGAGGTGAAATGATAAAACTATGCAAAATTTTATTTTTACGGAACTTTTTTCAAAATATATATTTTAATGAATTTTACCAAAAATACGCCAATTGTGATCCAAAAAAGGCCGGTCCTTTGGGTAATTTTGTTTTCTATTAATTAAGGGCCGTAAGGGGTAAACATTAGCACTATTATAGAGAATTCTGTAGGTAAATAAAATTATAAAAGATTAAATTCTCTTTGAAAATTTGTTTAATTTTATCTCATTTGTAAACAAATTTATCTATTTTTCAATAAATAAGCATGTGTAACATTAAAGTATTTGTTTTAAAAAATAAATTAGTTTATTTTACATAGGATATCAGTCAAAAATGATTTTCTGAAAGTCAAATTTCAGGCTAAGGCTAATATTCTTAATGTATGAAAAAAGCACCATTTTCCGTAATTGGTTCTATTTTTAGCAACGGCCCTAGCTATTATAATACCGATGGACCAGTTAACTGGGTAAAATTTGATAAGGATATATCCCCAAATACATGTTTGAGAAATTTAAAAAAATTCTGTAGGTATTTTATTTATGTAGTGGGGTATGGATCATTACCTTAAATGATTATAAATTAAAAATAATTAGATATACAAATTTGTAAAGGAAACATATACACTAAATACAGATAGATTAATTTTTAAAAACGTCAGACATGTTTTGGGAAGGTTAAAATATTGCATATGAGAGAGAGAGAGAGAGAGAGAGAGAGAGAGAGAGAGAGAGAGAGAGAGAGAGATTCTTTAAGGATGAACGATTGTTTTCAAGTAAATGTATATTTTGAATACAATTAAATATTTGAATGAAAGAGAGAGAGAGAGAGAGAGAGAGAGATGATACATGCATAACAAGGCTTTTTTATGTCGTCTTTGGTCTTTATCGAACAACATTATTTTTTATTTTTCAACAAGTTTTTAATTAATATATATTACATTTAAATTTAAATTTTAATAAAAATAAACAAAATACATGTACATTTACAGTTGATGGTAAATTGGGTGAATTGTATGTATATGGTTATACTGTATTCTCATGATTCTAATTATTTGGACAAGATGGAAGTTTGACCAATGGTTCAAATGCGGTCATAAGCATGCTTGACCACGCGCTTAATGAATACGGTTTTGGAGAAAAGGCATGCACTCTGCACGCAGATAACTGCAGTGGTAAATAATAGCTATTTTGTTAACAGATTAAAAATGACAATTGGTTGTTTTGTGAACATACTATCAAAGTTAATTTGAAACTTTCCGTCTTTTGTCTACGGGTCAAAATAAAAACCAGTACATTTTAGCGTACTTCTGCTGGAGAGTTTTTATGGGATTCCATGAACCATCTCGCTGAAAATGCAAATCCCAGGGCACACTCGGTAATGACTGTTTCTGAAATGAAATCCCCTTCCCCAGTTTAAACTTATTAATTTATTCATTTGGTTTATGTTTCATTCATGTACATATGTAAGTTGTGCATATTCTTATGTAGATGTCTGGTGGACAGTGGTTTTGGGCACATTAGAAAACTATTTCGGCGAAGTGATGTCGACGCATTTAGTCAATTCGTTGATGTTGTGCAAAAATCGGCATCAAGCAATGTTGCTATCCCATACCAAGATGATTGTAGGAAGACCTGGGAATGGCGAGATTGGAAACGATTTCTTTCGAGCAATTTCAAGGCAGTCCGTAACATTCGAAAATATCATCATTTCAGGTTTTCATGTAAAGATCCTGGATACGTGTTTCTGAAAGAAAGTGTAGATTCCGTTGAAACAAAGGTCTCTATTTTGAAGAATGCCATTACGAATCCGCAAGCAAGACCAAGAGTGATCACGCCGCCGGGACTATCGAGAGATCGCCAGTTGTATTTGTATAGAAATGTCCGACCCTACGTCCGACCACAGCATCAGGACGACGTATGCCCACCCCCAACTGAAGAATAAATCAGTTCATCATCATTAATGCATGCATTATGTTAAGAACTTTGAACCATCGGTTTGAATCATCATATTTTAAAGCATTTGTAAATATAAAGACATGATTAATTTATGTGTGTATACATGTACATGAATATGCATTAACTCGGGTATTGCTTATAATGGTAACACAACTAAACATTTTTATTTTTTTTGGGGGGGGGGGGGGGTAGCCGATTCAGAAATTGTATTCATGTGGTTTACTAATGATTAAATGTATCTAGAATGCATACATTACCTAAAGATATTCATTTTAATTGTTACGTTTTACCGTTTACTAGTTTGACTTCAATAACGTTACACTGACGGCGTGCTGCAGTATACGGACACATTTGTTCAATTGCATAAAAAAGTGACTAAGAATTGGAATATGATTGTAAAATTTCATTTTTAAAGAGATATCCATGTCTGCAATCTAAATATACATAATTCTCAAAATGTCCAAAAAAAGAAAATCCCGTGAGCACCTTTTCTCATGGGCGCAATCATTTCTTTGTAAAAACTATTTAATTTGGAATAGGGAGTGACAATCAGACATACAGAAAAACTTCCAAATTTATTTACATTAATTACTTGAAGAATGCATCTGCATCATCTTTTCTGCCCAAACATCACAACTATTTCATAAACTTTTATCTCTGCAGGTTTCTAAGCATGAAATATATTTTAATCCTTTTTCTGAAATTCAAACCAAATAAATTATTTTGATGTATAAAGTAAGATAGTTTAATTTAATTAAACTATATCAACATAAAAAATAAAGATTTGCGCCTGCACTGTATTTATTTGCAAAAAATAAAGTAGTATTGTATTTGATATACTTTGTCATTATATTTGTTCAGGAGCCTATAAACGCCGTAGATAAGTAAGCTAGTTTGCACCTCAAACTTAATCATTTTCTTTTTTCTTTAGAGAGTAAATCTTCACAAAGTAAAAAGATGAATTATTTGGAAGGATTGCTAACTGGTGCAGTTAATGTGATATTTTGATATGGATATTTTAATTAACTCTTAAAATATATTTCTTCATGTGTAAATCATTATATTAAATGGTCTTATCGACAAGCTTTTTCATTGTGAAATTGCTATTTAGGAAAGTTAAAAATCTCATGGGTTCTCTTTTCAATGTCTTATCGAGCAAAACTAGGTTTAAACATTTATTTATCATATTTGAGGGTCTTAACTTCGACTAGACATTGCACATATTTATCATCAAAGTACGTTAATATCAACCATATCAACGCACTTTGAAAAATAATTTTTCAATGTGCGTAATTTTTCAAGGTGCGTTGTAACACTGCTGCCAGGGCTGTTGTTGTGTCAGTTGCGGCTGCCGCTGCGATGTGGCATTTAAGGTTGTTGTTGGGACCACTGGGAATGGCTTCAAGGTTGCTGTTGCTGCCACTGACCGGTCCAAAGTTGTCTCTGCTGCATCTGATGGGATGGGTGCTGTGCAATAAGCTGCTTCGAGGGCAAAGCAGATATCTGGCTTGGCGATTGTTTATCTGGTCTGATTGGCTTCGTGAACTCCTTAATGAGAGTGTGTGCTGCATTTTGGAAGTCATCCCATTTTATGTCGGACACCTTGATCAGCCTGGCAGAAAATCATAACCCGAACGCTGTTTTCTCGACCATTGGTGTGTGATGGTGTTTGAACCAGCACTCAATCTTGTCATCTAAATTCAGAATCATAATACTCGTATTACTTAACAATACGTGTACATATAAACAAGAATAAGGTGTATTTGTAAAAAAAATTACACTGTTTGGAAAACTCACCTTACGTGTGTCCAGCTCTCGTGCAAACTCGTGCAATATCTTTCTCTTGTAGAAAGTGTTTGATTATTTTAGGGACGATTTGTTATAAAACAATCATTTTGTCCAAAACATTTCACCGTCTTTTCTTCACACTCACAACCTTTACTTTTCTGGGAGATTTCTTATAACCCTTTTCTGCTGTTTGCCTTGACTGCTTTGCACGCACGGCTTTTTAGACGGTGTCACGTGACCCCGAATATTATTTTACTGTCAGACAAAGTCTCAAACCGGAAGGCACGCGTAGAACACATGAATTGAGTCTACGCTTAAGAAAAGAGTGCAAAAAGTTTTTATGCATTTCAGTAAATATATATTATAAAAAAAACACGCATTAAATCTTTTTAAGTCCTCTATGTATAATCCAAATTCTATAAAGAAAATTAACAGATAGTTTTATTGATCAAAATATTCTTGCTCGGATTCAATAGTTGTAGTGATTTGTGGAATGATTTACGTAACTGAATCACAACGCCGTTGACGATTCAGTTGATGGACGAGCTCATTAATTAATAGAAGGGGTTGAAGGTTGAATCAAAAGTAAAGTTTACAAACGCAATATGCCATTTTTTTTAAAGTTTGAATTTTATTTTGTTTTATTTATTTTAACATTCTATCACTTTTTACTACCGAACTTCATGTGTGAGCCGAAGTTACAATTTGAACGGGTTTACGCAGCTGTGTTACATATTAAATAAGTTCGTCATTGGATTCAAGTCTACTTGCGGTATGACTGCTGTTCATCTCTAAAGGAATTTTGTACATAGAAAATAATTATAACAATTCTGAAGTTGCCTTCTAGTTAATTGACTCTGTTGTTATCTAAACTGTTTAAATTTTTAACAATGCATTTTAAGCAATATCAATATCAGATTATACATTTTGGGTGACCAAGACATCAAACATTTTATATAATCTTATCGATTGAAGAACCAAGTTAAATGTAAATGTTCATGCTGTCCGGCTAAGTTTATTTTTTACTTTTTTAATACTTTATAACGTACAAAACTATTCACATTCCTAATTCAAATAATTTCCTCATCAATATATTAATGTCTATCATCAGAAACTCAGCTGATCTTTCTCCAATCGGTAAATATCTCACACCAATATTAGACCTATGAATTCAGAAATAAAATAAATGCATGGTTGTTTTGTTTTAAATTTTTAACTTTAATACCGTGTGGTAATACATGTAAATAGAAATAGTACTTATCTCAATTTATAAGAAGATAAAAACTCATATAGTTTATATCGTATTTTTAAAATCTGATTTACAAATCCTTTTTTGTAGCTCTTCGAAAAATTCAAATTATATCGCTTTTGAAATTAAGTTCACTTTTCCCAAGGCACGCTTGAAAATTTGCGCTTAATAGACCAGAGTGTATTGAAAAGACACAGATCCCTGAAATGACAATCTCCTACAACATTTGTTAATATTTTGCTGTTAAAAGCGTTAACTTTGCAAATATTAGAAATTTTAAAATCAAATAATTCTGAACTATTAGTTAAAATAAACAATTTCAAAACCATCGTACAATAAACATTGCTTTATCAATTGTCAGTAAAACATATTACCGCCGTGTGAAAATTTCTCTTAGACATGACACCTTCTCCCCTTCATTAGTACTAAGCGACTGATCTGGACATTCTACTTATTTTTTTTTTTCTAACCAGTCCTTTAATCGACTTATCTCTGTACATTTATTAGTTAATGTCTTTATCATTCTGTTGCTTTATTTTTAACGATTCAAACACAATTAGGGTCTCCTTATTACGTCATTTGTGAGTTCGAAATGAAAAATACATTCGAAAAACGCACTTGAAATCAAAAGGTTATCTCCCTGATTTCTTGAAGGACGCGCAAGTGTCACGTGCATTATCAGATACATATCTCAAAATATCCGTGGTGATTGCTGTGCATGTCCAACAGCCACCGTGCATACCCACGGGAAGCGTACGTCGTTCCTAAATTGTACGACGTTCTTGCGTGTCTCTCGAGATTGTATCTCAAAATCGCCACTACATCACCCGTAGAAGCGCATACAAACCGTTTTGACTAAGGTTTCAATAACAAGGGAGACGCTCTTCAATTGCCCCAAACGTCGATCAATTAAGTTACTTTTGAATTTTTCTTCAAAAAATATACGTCTGCTTAGAAAAAAAAATACTCAGACTTGAATTGAATCTGTATTTGAGTGTGCGATGATTCATTATTAACAACCACTGGCAGTTGGTTATTTTATATTTCCGAATTTTCGCCAATCAAAATGTATATGGAATCTTTCTGTTTATGAATCAAAAATCCACAAATACATATATAGTTATTATTTCCCGTAAATAAATTATTACCAAATTGAATGTATTCTTTAACTTTTGTTTTTATTGAAAGTACTTGCCATTTTCGCATCCATATATAAAATTGCATAACTCTTCTTTACAGACACACGATTGATCACACCTTTTACCAAAATAAGGAAATGGACAGGTCCTGCTGCAGTTCACCCAGTAGAAACCGGTTGGACAATCTGTAATACATCGTAAAAAAGAATATGCTTTACAAAGTATACGTGCACATCCCTAAAAATGAACGATAAAAAGATTATTAATTAATACAAAATGACCAGTGTTTAATTACAGCGTATCATAAATGTAAGGTGCATGGTATTTTGACTTTTTCTAAGTTGTACAGACTATACATGTATGATAAATTTATAAGGTTATTATTTCAATCAATACGGAGTTTAAAAAGGAATCTAGTACATTAGTTACTTTGTTATGATAAGAAACCATTGCAATTTTAAAATATATATTTTTTAAACTTAATAAATCGAACCTCAACGTTATGTCACCCTTGTATAGGGTAAACTCGGTGTTGCTTCACCTTGATATTGTACCATCGGGTTTTCGTTAATACACTTTTGTAAATGTATCAACACCATCTCGTTATCGCGTCATCGAATAAAACCCAAATCGTTCGAATATGCAATATTTTACTGCATGTCTATATTCAATTTCTATAAACGTTATCGCATAGTTTAATTAAAATCATTAGTTAAGAACTTACACTTACAAATTAACTTTATCCAATTGAATAGTCTAGGTTAATTACGTAATCTTTATATAGCAGCACATCATTATTACGAAAAGGTTACATTATGAAGAGTCTTAATCATCTTTTAAAAATGCAGGCTCAAACTTATATATTCCTTAAAAATATAGAATTCTAGCATGCATTTAACTTGAAAATGTCAGAGGAAAAGTTCATTTTTTTTTGGGGGGGGGGATCAACTTTAAAAAATGACCGCTGTTCATAAAAACCAAAAATCTCAATTGATTTCGATCTCGGGACATGTAGTTCAGTAAATTGAAGTTATCTCCATGACGCTGATTGACAGCCACATTTGGCGATATAAGTAGTTTTACAATGGGCTAATGTTGTGACGTACTCTAACAAAAAGTACAGGTCATGTGGTGTCGGGGGGCCATCAATCGTTCAGTATGATTTGAAACCTTAATTTTTTAATTTCATGTATTTTAAATGCATTTTTATCAACCAAAGTACTGATAGTACTGAAAAGCGCTAACCTAGCTTTGCTTTCAATATTTGCCCTTAAATTCAAAATTGTTTAAATCTCTGAAAAATACACATATGCCATCTTTAACATGTGTTTATATAAAGTACAAAGTTATACACCATTGTCTCGTTTCAAAAAATAATAATTACTTCCACACTTTGGCATATTTCTAAGATTTGGTCAATAATGATGAAAAATGACACATTTTTGCATAGTTTTTCGATGAGGAAAATGTGTCCGCAGCCATCGCCCACAGCGAAATTGATATATTTTATGTGATGTCACATGATAAAGTTATTGTATGAGTTTCATCGTGGGCGACAGCTGCGGGCATATTTTTCTATTAAAAAAACTACTAAGGAATTGGTGTCTTCTGCTCATTTTTATGAAAATTACGGTAAAATGCACTATTTGTGACGTTACGATTAACCCTGTGAAAGTTTAATCAGGTAACTATTTATAGATTCTTAATTTATGGGAATTCTAGTGTAATTAAGGTCTTCCGTTTCCAACGGAAGACCTTATAGTTTTCGTAGTTTCTTCTTCTTTTTTTCCACAAATTTTGTGCAAGCGTTTTCTCGAAAACTATTTGACCGATTTTGACCATTTTTTCATAGATGATTACAAGTGGTCTGAATTTATTTTGTTTTTAAAATTTCTGCCGTCGTCACTTCCGGTACCGATTTATTGCTAATTTTGTAAACTTTTACGACCCATTTTGTGAACAGTTGATCTCGAAGACTATCAGAGATATGAATATGAAACTTTCAGGATAGGTAGTCCATAGTTTGAAGTTGTGCCTATTGTTTTCGTTTTACCCAAGTGCCGCCATTTCTTGGAGCTCGCGAGGGCTCGAAAATTGGGTACGAATTTCAAATCAAAATGTTCACACATTTTGATCTATATCTTTTTATGAGTTGATATTTTGTTAAGACATATATAACAAAAGTGGTAGTGTATCAAAAGTTCTTTCCAACAAACTCAAGAAAAAGGGGCTGGCCCCTTTAATTAAGGGCCAATAGACTTGAAAAGTCTATTACAAATAACTTAAAAACGATCAAGATTGTGTAATGCATTATAGAAGCAAAGTTGTTGATCGTAACAATATCAATTTGAAAAACTCATTGCCACGGCCATTTATGACGTAATTAGGGATTTTTAGGGGCCAAAGTTCTCAAACTTTGACACAATATATCTAGAGAACAAGACATTTTGTTAAGCATTGTAGAAGAGAAAATGCTTGTATTGATAATTATAATTGTTTCCAATATTTAAAACACCAATGTCTGTCCCCATTAAGGATCTACAGGGCTGGCCCCTAATATATTCAATCATTTGTATCTCAAAAATGAACAACAATTTGAGATGGGTGTAAGAAAAAAAATTTTAGTATTTGAAAGACCTGCTGTATAAAAGGAACAAAAAGGGGCTGGCCCCTTTAATTAGGGGCCAATAGACTCGTTAAGTCTATTACAATTAACTTAAAAACGATAAAGATTATCTAATGCATTAAAGAAGCAAAGGTGTTGATGGTAACAATATCGATTTTAAAAAACTCATTGCCACGCCCATTTATGACGTAATTAGGGATTTTTAGGGGCCAAATTTCTCAAACTTTGACACAATATATCTAGAGAACGAGACATATTTTGTTAAGCATTGTAGAAGAGAAAATGCTTGTATTGATAACTATAATCGATTCCATTATTTAAATCACCAATGTCTGTCCCCATTAAGGATCTACAGGGATGGCCCTTAAAATATTCAACCATTTGTATCTCAAAAATGAACAACAATTCAAGAAAGGTGTAAGAACAAAAAATGTTAGTATTTGTAAGATCTTTCGTATGAAATGAACAAAAAGGGGCTGGCACCTTTAATTAGGGGCCAAGACACACGTAAAGTCTATTACAAATAACTTAAAACCGATCAAGATTTTGTAATGCATTATAGAAGCAAAGTTGTTGATCGTAACAATATCGGTTTGAAAAAATCATTGCCATGCCCATTTATAACTTTGTTAGGGGCCAAAGTCCTTAACTTTTGATGCAATGTATTTAAAATAGGAGACATATTTTGTAAAGCATTGTATAAGAGAAATTGTCTGCATTGATGATTCTAATCGATTCCACTAATCAAAACTTCAATATATGTCCCCATTTACGATCTACAGGGGTGGCCCCTAAAATATTCAGTCATTTATATCTTAAGTTTTATCGATAAATCATAGTATCATTTTGAAAAATCAAACGGAAGACCTACTCGTTACTCGTAACGAGATCGTGTCTAGTTAAAAGTTACATTTCAATTTTCTGTGATAATGTAAAAAAAAAAATCACTCTAAAACAGGGCCAAATATTACTGAAACTGTGCCTAGTTCTTTACTTTCTGCAAGCTTAGTTAGAAAGAAACGATTTGATTTTTCTACATTTCAGCTTCTGCATGCGCACTATATTTCCTCATCACTGTGTGGCAGCCCCTGCAATGATGTACATATGTGCGTAAACCCCTGATTGAAACTGGTTCTCTAACCAGTTTAAATGATGTATATTTCTGCTCTTAGGGGGCGGTTATTCGATGCACCGAGAGTAGAAGTCCGACGACAATAAAGCGCTGAGCTATGCTTAACACCTTAAGGAGTCTCGGGGGAGAATGTTTCAAACATACGATTTCCTTTAATTTTTTTACAGTGAAATGCCAATTTATGAGTAAACTATGTGCAAAATATAAAGTAAATTGACCGGATAGTTTATCTTTTTGCCACACTCAAATGTTGGTCGTATGTCCGATTCATCACCGACATTTTATATAGGATTATATAGGAAAATGGGGGTTTTCATTTTCAATTTCATATTTAAAAAATTACAAACATACGATTTTCTTTTAATTTTCAGCGATGCAAGGTTAACATATAAGTAAACTTTTTGCCAAATTAAAACGAAATTGACCGGATGGTTTTTATACTATCCGCCGTCATAGTTTGATCCTATATACGTGCCGTGCCAGCCATTTTACATATAGAATTGTATAAAACAAAAGGATATTTACAAATCAATTTTAATTTTATTTGTATTAGAAGAAAAAGTACCTTTCCACTCACACAGAACGTAGAAGGGTCGCGTATATGTTTTTATTTTGCAAATTATAGTTTTGATTTTAAATATTGACGCCGCAATAGAAAATGCACGACGTCTTCAGTGTCCTTATAAATAGAAAAATGGTTTATTTTGAGTTAAAATTTCAAAGCAGAAAGATGGCGTTAAATGCACCTTAGTGTGAAAAAAAGGATTTTTCTCCCCGTTCATTTTTTTTTATTGAATTGAGCTTTGCGTGTAGATATCAAAAATACTTTACAGGAAACTTTATGATAATTGATTGCAGACACCAACCCCACGAATCTTTGATGACGCGACCGTGCAAAAGAGAATAATTCGAATGTTTATTAGTTGGTTTTGTTATACAAATTAAACTGTGTCATTTTTCATAGAAAGTAATGATAAATAAGCTTAAATCAACATGTTCAGTCTGTAATAATTAGTTTTGTCGTGTAGACGATCTTTAAAAAGCATAACCCAGTTTTTATTCGACACTTTTTAAAAGGAAGTTCTCCTCATTAAGCGTACAATAATGTCCTTCACAAATGCATTGCACCAAGTTTGGATGTAATAAGCTTAATTAGTTATCAGGGGGGAAATGCGAATTAATTAACCCTCTTAAGTACATGTATATACACACTGATGAACTTACGCACAGAAAGACAATTTCCGGGCATATATTTTAACATAAAACCTTGTGCGTTACAATATGTTACAGGTCATATTGTTAGAAAAAGGTGTCTAATTTTGAGACGATAAGGCAGTTAAATTATCTGACACATATTTGAAGAAATGATGAGAAAAATATTACTTAATAATACTTACCGACGCACATGTTCTGTGCCGAGTCCCACATTCTGTGAGGACAGCATCCCTTATAGTATCTAAAATGAAATATATTTTAGAGAATTCTGGGGAATCGTACATGTAAAAGCTCTATAATTCTTATGATATATTTGCTACATTACCTCGGACAGGATCCATTCTTACCATCGCTTAGACACAGAAAATTTAGAATGCAAATAAAAACCAGATTATTACGTTGGTACATTGTATAAAATCATTACTTCATATGGTGATTAGGTGATATTTGCACAACGTTTTGAAACAAGTACTTCCTTAAATTCACGTACATATATAATATTTCGTTTACGTCGTTTTTCCCTGATTTTATGTTATAACCTTAATTAAATGAGAAAACAATTGATGCTTAAATTCGCTCATAAAGTGCAATTACGTTTTATTTTTAATTTTATATCTTCCTGTTTAATTGACTTTAACTGTGTCGCTGTTATATTTACACACGTTTTATCACCAATATCACTGATTAAAACTGTTTTGCCTTACGTGACATGGGTAATACGAAGACGTTGGCGGCAAATGCAGCCTTTACACACAATTTTATTCATTTTAACTTAATTTATCATAATTGCTCTATTTCTATGTTGTTTTTGTGAACGAGTCATGCTTAAAATTTTACAATTTATCGTAGAAAGCGTTCTGATTGTTTATCTTAACTGAAATTGACAAATACCCCCCCCCCCCCAAAAAAAAAGTAAATAAATACATGTAAATGAAAATACCGTAGTATTTTTACAAAATTGAAGACAACTGGAAACTAAGTAACTCTTAACAAACTGTTCACTAAATTATCTACAAACACATTTGCTTTCTAATACCTATAATATTTTTAGCAGGATGAGGTAAATGGTGGTTCGACCATTTTATTCTAAACCTAAAACTATGATTTGTTGGTAAACTTTTCATTGTGTGCTTCTTATAAGAGCAACGTAACGTAAACACTGTGCCGAATAATTATGCGAGTGCCAAGGTGGTATTTTTGCACCCGTCTAAACTGCATATATCGAAAAATTCAAATATGCCTTAGGTTTGACCATTGCTTAAAGAGTTTACAACCACCTTTGTTATCATTGTGTCTCATTTGTCAGGTGAGATATTGAGCTTTCAAAACTAAATTCCTACAGGAAAATAATTTTCCCATAGGAAAAACCGTATTCCAATAAGAAATTAGAAATTTCCTATCGGAATATAAGAACTTCCTATAGGAATTTCAATTCCCGTAGGATTTGATAAAATCTGATAGGAAATTTTAATTTCCTATAGGGAAACTATCTGTCTGTGTCAAATTCTTACAGAAAATAACTTTCTCCTACAGGAAATAGAATTCCTATGGGATGTTTAAAAAATCCTATAGGATTGTCAATATTTCCTGTAGAAGAATCGTTACTTATATGGGATTTATCGTTTTCCTATGGGATATTAATTTTTAAAGATGAATATCTTACCTGTCAGGTGAAACACACTAAATACAAAAGTGGTTATAGTAGTAATGGGTTACTGGACAGTCACAGTCAATCACGTCACATCCAGGTCAATAAAGAGGTCACAGTCAATGACGTCACACCCATGTCAATAAAGCGGTCACAGTCACTAAAGGCACGTGTTTAAACATAAACCGAGGTCACCTGATAAGGTCAGGATTAACAGGCACGTGTTGAAACATAGTCACAGTCATCAACGTCACTTAAGGTCACACCAAAAAGATCAACAAAGAGGTCACAGTCATTATATACACGTGAGTAACAGTCACGTGTTAAAAAAAAACATCAACCTTATCTTTTAGTGTATACAGGTCACGGTATTTTAAGCGTTTACACGTGTAAGTCACAGTCACAACGTGATCAACTTAGTCACGTGTTTACAACATCAACTTTATCTTTGTACATGTGATAATCACAGTCGCAGTCACAACGTGATTATCATGGTCACGTTTATAAATACGGACACAGATGTGATCACACTCACAAATCTTTGCCAGTCTCAGAAGAAGCTAGACGAGTTCAAACAAAACATGGAACAATACCAACAAAACCTCATCAAATCCAATTACTGGTGAAGGAAATGAAAGCTATTCCTGTTGCCGGATATTTCATGAAGGACCAATTATTACAGACGAAATGCAGCAACAGATACAGTTTGAGAAAACCATGTACAGTCGTAACCGAAAACTACACAGCCTCATTTTGAGAAGAAGGCCGAAAGCTTTCCATTGACTTAATAGGGCTCTTTTAAAAGCCGGTCAAAATGACTTGGCCAAGCTATTAAATAAGAAAGACAGCGAGCCCACTGACTACGAAAAAAAGTTATCCCTGGCAAGGTCTTTTCTTGTCAACACCGGTGAAAAAAGACAGAAAAACGTTGAATCAAGTAACTCACATGTTCAACGTCATCAGTCGCAGGAGCCGCGATGCAGGATCAATTTGGACAACTTCAGTAAACTCTATCTCACAGCCGTGCCTTACCAAGAGGAAATCATGATACACATCCGTCACTTCTCTGAATCCAACGGGCTTTACTTCCCAACAAAGAAAGGGGTTGTTTTTCCATTACCCCGTTGGCTGAAATTTGAATGTCTCCTGGATGAAATAGAGGAATATCTACAGAGCCATCGGAGCCAGGAAGAAGAGAAGAAGTGGCACATCGGTGGTGGTGTGTACATTTCCTTTACCACCGATTTCCCAACGGTGGACATTAGACACTTCTGGAAACCAGATGATACAATTGAACCTATTCCAATCAAGAAAGTAATCACCGTAACTAGAGATAAATTTGATAGACTTAAATCAGCAGTCTGTGAATAACGCGAGAATGTTCCTGATTTAAATGACGCTCAAATATGTATGTTAAGCGAATCCCATCAAAATCAGTTGGGGGTACTCAGTTGCCAAGAATGCTCCCCTTTTGTCTATGAAGCTCAAGAAAAGGCGATGGAATCTGAGCAAAGTGAATCACAAAGTTCATTGACTGTCAATGTGGACTGGAAATAAAAAGAAAACAGTGCTTAAACCTTTTGAGATATATATGAGACAGACTTTAGATATACGTTATGTCTACTTTACTTATATAAAATGTCTTATGTATGTCCATCCTCTAATATTCACTCCACTCTTCATATATTGTATACAGTTTTTTTGTTTATATTTTCTTTATATGTATTACGCTGATGAGCTGTAAGGCTTAAGGCCAATAAACAATTACAGTTACGTGTGTACCTGTAAAATGTAAGCTATGTTAAATGAATTATATGTACTTTTTCACATTAAAAAGCATGAATTTTATGAAAGTATTTATATGAATATAAAAACGTATTTCTTTCTTGTTTTTCTTTATTTATTTATATATATATATATATATATATATATATCTCTTAGAGGGTATCGCAATCATTTATTGTCAGAATGTCAAACTACACGGATTATTTACAACAACTGTATTATACCCCTGGTAATCAAGGGACATTATCAGATCCTGAAAAATTATATCAAGCAGTCAAAGAAGATGGAAAATACAATACTAGTAGAGCAAAAATTAAGCAATTTCTAAACATCGAAGACGCCTACAGTCTACTTAAACCCATCCGCCAAACATTTCCACGTTCAAGGGTTGTAGTTAACACTATCGACTCCATGTGGGATGGGGACCTAGCTGATGTAAGCAACATTTCCAGTCACAATAATGGTTTTAAATTTTTGTTGGTTTTAATCGATATATTTAGTCGGTATTTGTTTATAATTCCGTTAAAAAGTAAACATCAAAATATCACCAATGGATTAAAAATCATCTTTCAGAATCGGAGAAAGCCAAATACCCTACGAACCGATAAGGGTAGTGAATATAAAAACCGCTGGTTTAAGGCATTCTTAAAAAAAGAAAACGTAAATATCTTGTACACACAGAATGAAACCAAGGCCAACTATGCGGAAAGAGTCATACGCACCATGAAGAATATGATGTATCTTTTTTTTTTTAATAGAACCTATCAGTATACAAATATTTTACAAGATTTAGTAAAAACTTACAATAACAGACAACATAGGATGTTAGGAGGATTTTCACCTGTATCTGTTAACAATAACAACGCTGGAGAAGTCAGATATACGAGTTATCTAACGAGAAAGAAGAAAACCACGGGCAAGAAATCCACGATGCAGAAACCTTTACTAGAAAATGTAAAAAAGAAAAACAAAAATCCATACAATCTAAAAATAGGAGATAATGTGCGTATAACAGAGATTAAACACCCCTTTAAAAGAGATTATCAACAGAAAATGGACAGAGGAATATTTCAAAGTCAGACAACGCTACATGAGAGATGGAATTCCTGTCTATAAACTAAAAGATTTAACAGACGAATCAATTGATGGTACATTTTATCAATCAGAACTTCAAAAGGTAGTTAAACCAGACGATGTTTTATACAGGATCGAGAAAGTACTGAAAAAGACGTAGAGGTCAGACTAAGGAAGTGTATGTAAAATGGGAAGGATGGCCTTATAAATTCAACTCGTGGATTTCTGAAAAATCCCTGGAAAAAATCAAATAAATACTTCATCAGCAACGGATCATATTCATTTTCACGATGAGTATTCGTATGTTATTATCGTCTGAAGACAGCTCTGAATATTTTCAAAACAACACCAACAATTTTACAATCCAGTTGAATAAACAAATTCCATTTGATGGGTACTGAACTGTTGCTTTAACCGAATTCAATGTGGAAAGTTGGCTTACGTCATCGAAAATACACGAAATCTTCGTATGCTGTAATGTTTGTGAGGAAACGATTGTCGGAAGTAAAGAAATGCCTCCACTGAGGAGGATTTATTTAGAACAAAAAACAACCGGTCCGAAATACGATTATACAATTTGTTATACATGTATTATCTCGTTTTGTGGATGGCAGCATTTGCAAATGCAACAAATTTTAGTCAAGATACAAGATAAATTATCTCATTTTATCAAGATAGTTATCGCAACAAAATGTAATAGTTTTTGTTGACAAGACAAAATAGAAGTCGGAGTTTGTTGAGAAACAAGAAAGTTATCTTGACTTGACGAGATAGTTATTTCGACTTGACGTGATATGCTATGTTGACTTAAATTATGTGGATGGCATAAATATGCCACCATAGTGGATGGCAACATTTGCAAATGCAACCAATTTTAGTCAAGGTACAAGATGAATTATCTAATCTTGTCGAGATAGTTATC
>WFKH01011925.1:25502057-25519620 GCA_016163765.1 Magallana hongkongensis | reverse complement strand
TAGTCAAGGTACAAGATGAATTATCTAATCTTGTCGAGATAGTTATCACAACAAAACGCAATTATAGTTTATGTTGACTAGATAAAATAGAAGTTGGAGTTTATTGAGAAACAAGAAAGTTATCTTGATTTGACAAGATAGTTATCTCGACTTGACGTGATATGCTATGTTGACTAAAATTATGTGGATGGCATAAATATGCCACCATAGATATTATACTTTAGTTTTGTATTCCTGAATTTGTTTATAGATAATGGAAAAGAAGGTGTTGCAATTCCTATGCTAATGTTCCCTAAACGAGTTGCAGATAAAATTGGAAATTTAAAGTAACAGAATTTGATGAAATTCTTTTTTTTTTTTTTGCTTGCAACGTTGTGTATAAGACAGCTTAGAATTTTATCTGGAATGTTTATATTAACTTTTATATGAACATTATATAAAATTGAAAATGGTTACACAGACAAAGGTGGCAGATTTTACGCTTGATAAAAGGGGAATCCTCATTTTTGTGAAAAACTGCCTCCTTGAAACAAAATTAATTTTATCTTAACGTTTAGAATAAAACAATTCTTTGAAAACTGCCATTTCCGATTTTTGTTTAATAAAGGCATATTTTTTAAAAATCTAACTTTTTTGGTAAAATCCTTAATATCTTTGAAATCTAAGAACGCTATGTTAAATTCCCCCCGCTGAAAGTCATGTCTAGATTAGTCGAGTGGTAACGCAGTTAGAAAAGAGAGTAACCGTGTCCGACTTTTTTGATTGGGTTCGAATCCCGAAACAGTTGGATTTTTTATGGATATTTCTTTAAAAGGCGATGAAATGTAGAAATTTTTAAGAATGTCAGAATAAACATATTTAAACGCTTTTAATGCAATATTTTGCATACTGTAAAAAGTCCCCGTTGTAAACTTGAATTTTGAACATTTTCTACTTAACAATTCTTAACAAAGGATTTTAAAACAATGTAGGCATCAATGAAGAAAGTTGATTTTTCCCCCTTTTTTATGAAATAACCGGTATGTCGATTTCAAAAATACATGTAAAGGTTGTTAAAAGCAAAAAAAAAAAAAATTAAAAAAGTATGAATCAGTAATGAAGCATTAAAGTTGATGAAAATATGTACGGATAAATTTGTTCCACCTTTTTATCTGGACTAGGCGTTTATCTAGATACTATTGAATTATTACAACTGTGACGGTTTTGAAGAGCCAGAATCAGATTTATTCATGTAGCTCCAAAGAATGATACTTTAAACACGCTGGACAGTAGAAATCAATTGACATCAGTTAACATCAAAATACAGAATATATGGTCATCTTCCTAACTGTACTTGGTGGTTGTCGTGATCGATAGAAATGCGCGTAAAATGTTTGTGTATCACTTGTTTTTTGCCTATATATGGAAGATACCCGCTGTGTAAATATAGTCGTCTAGGTAATGTGTCTATATTTAAATATGACTCGTCAAGCGATACGGATATTTAAAGGTCCTATTTACGTTAGGGGATATGCCCGCTGTTTTGCAACACTTTCTTTATATTACTCAAATTAACTCATTAAAAGTCTTTTTATACCAAACAAATAACAATTTACAAATAGGATTTCTAACGAGTTATAGCTATTTGTCGAAAGTAAATCTTAAGACACTTTGTAGTTTTTGTTTTGTTTTAAAGCATGGCACTACTTGTAAAAGGCAATACTCTTGTTCCCTATCACAACCCGTACAACCCCAATATCAGCTGCAGATCTTTATAAACGTCGCTGAAGAGGTATCACCAATGTATATAAATTGCCGTGTTACTCGGCTGTGGTTGAATTATCACTTTTTATTTACTTTGTTCAAAGGCCAGTGAATAATTACCTCATATATACGGGTAAATGCATTATTTGCAAACAGAAACTGCACGTGTGTAAAAACTAGGACCACGGAAAGAATACTACACATGGACCAGATAATTGGTGTAGAGTGTAACGGAATTAAATGGCCTATATACCTGTGTGTCGATGTCAATTTAAAATAGTGTTCAGGTGTAAGGAAACATGAATCAGATAATTATCTTTTCTGTCGACCTCGCTATGAACATTATTTGCAAGGTTTCAAACGTAACAGGTTTAAAACTATCTAATCCTTGTTATTACCAATACATTAGACTTGCTCTAAGTTTAATAAGCAGTGCTCTCTTAAATGCCTTTAAATGATGCAAAACAAAAACAGTTAAGATGTGTGCAAACATATTAACACATATATTTTTCCAGTATATATATATATATATATATATATATATATATATATATATATATATCCGTAGTGAAATGAATATGTTATTAAATATATATTGGATGTAAATGCATGTAGTCTTATAATATGTTTGATGTTAGCATTAGAATAGAAATAATCTTAAGAATAATCTGCTTCTGCAAGAAATACAAACAAGTCTACCTATAAATAGATTATTTTGGATATCTTCTTTTTAAAGCGGGGAAAACACGCTTTCTATTGATCGCATACTTGGCCGCCATTTAAATCGAAGTTCTTTTGAGGTCATGACGTCCGGATGCCATTGATAGACTAAGCTATGTTTCAGTAATTCCAGTGAACATTTTTTTATGTATAACTAAAATATCACGTGAGTATTGTACATCAAATTTTCAACATATTTGGAACAATCGTGTAAATTTTTTAAGGTAATTTTATGCTTAAAAGATAAGGGAAGATAACACTGTAATTTTATGGTAATTAATTGCTGCCATGCATTACTCTATTTTGTAGCTTTGGTGCCATTTTAACAGCAATTATTTGCTAATTGGTACAATGCATGATACAAACAAGATTGAAGATACAGTGTAGTGAAAAGAGATAATGCCTGATGTAAAGTAAACATTTGAAAATGCACCATTTTGTCGTATGTTAAAAGAAACAATTGAACTAATTCCTTATTTTAATGTTCAATATACCAGTAAAAATCGGCCTGATTTGTTTTTCTTTTTACTCATTTTAAGCACGCATAAACAGTGCTTAATGATTTACACATTCCGTTAAGGTCTAAAACTGTAATTTTACACATCAATATTCAAAATGTTAACAAACGCTTTGTTTACATAGCAAAAAATTGTAAGTTCTGTACCTTGCTTATTTCAACGAATAAAAAATTATCCTACCAATTTAAAAATGGAAAAGGGCTATACGTATTTGAAGCATTAATATATTATATAGACCGTAATACATTTTATCTGTTCAAAACCAACTGCATTATTCTGTCACAACACATACAAGTGTATTTTAAATACGATAAAAAACAACTTTCATCTCCGTTAGAAATGGGAGCTATATCGACTAAAAAAACAATCATTATCAATTTATTACAAGTATGTTATTCGTAATTTTATAAACACTGCTTTGAGCGAATATTTGAGAATCGTTGTGGTTGACACAAAGGACCAATTTTTTTTTCCTTATAATTATTTGCCCTACAAGCCTAAGTTTACAGTTTTACCGGAAGCAAAAACCATGCGTATAATTTCATATCGTAAAAAAAATATAAATGAAAAGTTGTGACTCTATATTCTTGTTTTGCAGGATTTCAACATTGGGTTTAGTGAATTCGGAATATTTCTACCCATCTATCTATCTGGACTTACTAAGTGCTTGGAAATACCAATTGTAAATACCAATGTTTTCCGTCCTAGGAAATACTGATGTTTTCTTTACGGGGAAATAATTGGAAATACAAATTTAAATTCTTTATCTTAAAGTAAAATGTGTGTTCGAAACAATAAAATACAGACAGTGAGCTTTAAAACACAATTCAACAATGTTAATTTCAGTGTCAGAAGTAATAAATACTCTATTTAAAAGATCCTCTTTTCCCCTTACCCTAGCATCCCCCCAAGTTTTTTTACTTTGCAAACTTTGAATCATTTAAGGCACACAGTAAACTTGAATAATCTAATAAGTACTTTACAACTTTCTTATCAAAAACAAAGGAAAAAAAAAACAAAAACAGAAGCTGGTTTATTAAGTAAAGAGAATATTTGGGAGTGACATGTACTTTCAGTGAGTTTCTTAAGGTAAGTTGCATGCTAAGGTAAAGTTACAGTCATTCATTGTATTTCATAATTTTTCTTAAATGGCAAGATTATTTTTTTTAAATGGATCTTTTGGTTTCATTTTAATTGTGTCTGTGTATATTACATCTTTACCTGACTCAGGTCATAAAACAAATGACACTAGATGGTGAATAAACTGTCCAAAGAATTGTCTGGTAACAAAACCTTGTTAACTTCAAACTCAAAGACAATAATTAATTAACATAGGTTACAAGATAATGTACGATCTACAATCAAACCGATACGATTAAAATTATTGCAGTATATGATTGTACTTTATAAACTGATAGTAGAAAAGGCTTAAAACCATTTGGTAAGATCTTATAAGAGTTTCCCAGAGAAGGCCTTTATACACACTATAACAATTGATCATATTGTAAGACCTTCGTCTTTCGATAATCCTACTATTAAAGTATTTTGTAACAAAGTTTAAATTATTTTATTATTTTATATTTAACTTATGGCTTTAGTGTACGGTTTGAAATAAAATTGATATCAAATAAAACAGAAGCTTTAATGCAGCGGATATGTGATAAAAATATGTTAATATCTCAACAGTTGACGATATTTTCTTAAAATGAAATGCCATTTATTTCTTTTAAGGCCTTTTTTTCAAAATCATACAAACATATTCATTCTACATTGTATATATTATAGTTACTGACTACAACGTATTGTCAACATTCGTTTTAAACATTCTTAAGTAGTTTCACTATTTTGATTGTTGCCAAATTGAATTTTACACAGAAGGAGGAACATTATATTTCTAAATAGTGTGGGTTTTTTTTAATGATCTTTATTTTACAAATACTTATAAACAAGTTCTACAATTGTATATATTGTCATATATATGATGCCATATCGTCACAACGGTCATCGCATGAGCCAATGGTTTGACTGATGCATTATAAATTTATTATAAACTTTAAAACGACATATCTATTATAAAAATGTATAACAAATTACGCGATAAGATTTTAACTTGAATTTCAAAGAAACTGTATTTAGTTGGGGTTTTTTTTGAGATTGGGATGGGGAATAAAGAAACAAAATAAATGGGATTTTTTTCAGCATTTTCTTTGTCATTTCACAAATGATTGGTTTATCTTTCAATGTTTTTTGAACACATTAAAAAATTGACATCGTTCGAACAGCTTTTGGCAGACACTAAATTTTGTTTTTTGTGTGATAACATAGTGCAAAGCAAATATTATAATATATATTTTTATTTTTCTTATATGTTTTTCAGGAATTCAACAATGACCTCCCTGTATTAAAGGTACAAAGAAAATTAAATAATCGAATAACACGGCATAGAAGGTGTGTGGGGAGGGGGTGCATGGTCACGATTTTAGTCAATATTTACAATGCTTAAGTAAGGCATTTATAATTGAGTGTCAGTCGTCGAGTTATAAGCAAGAATCATTGCTCACAAGTATGTGCTATGTAAGCTAATCATTATTTTTGTTAACATTTTGAATATAAAAAAAACTGTAGGTTAAGACCCAAAACGAGTGTGACAAACGTTACAAACTGTTTATCAATGTTTAAAACGATAGAAAAAATCAGCTTGAAAAAAACTATTAAACGGTATTTTGAACCAATGTGAAGAAAAACATGGCAAAAGCCTTCTTTACACAATAAGATTGTGAGCTATGTATCGTGCTGAAAACTTTTGGAATGACACTCAAATATTGATATATCCTTATGTGTATAACTGAAGCATATTAAATAGTAAATAATAAAGAAATATTAAAATTATAATATGTGCCCAAAATTGTGAACATGCCCCTTACCCTCTAGAGAAATATTTATTTGTTCAAACAATATATATATATAGAGAGAGAGAGAGAGAGAGAGAAAGATTTGATTTAAATGTTGCTCAAGCAACTGACTTCCACCATACAATTCTCTCTCTCTCTCTCTCTCTCTCTCTCTCTCTCTCTCTCTCTCTCTCTCTCTCTCTGTGTGTGTGACATTTTCGGTACAGCGTATTTTAACTTGATTTTATTTTTCACCTTTTCTTATTAATTTGACTCTCAAATACTATAGCCTATAATATCTTTTGCAGGTGTTTTTTTTTTTCTAATTACTTGCACATGTGATTTTTTTTATTTGAAATTGGATCCATACCCTTCCCTATTCTTGTGATGTTTCACTGTAACCTTTACAGTCCGTACAAAAATGAAAAATCTTTAAACTAGTTTGCAAGTACATATTCAGAGTGTATTGATGATACATTCACAACTAAAGCAATAATTTTTTTTATAGAACTACCTTTTTCTTCTTTTTATATATTCTTCTTATATTGATACGTAAAATTGGAATTCTACACTGCCCGCATTCTAGTATATGATGAATTGTCAAAAGTTAAGTTTAAACTGTTAATTTTATTATATGTAATAGCTGAAGAATATAGAATGACACATACTTGTACTCTTCCTTCTCCTTGTACTTGTCCTGTGTTTTTTCAGCAATAAACTATTATGTGTGTATTCTGTAAAAAAAAAAAAAGCATTTTTAGTTTTTTTTTTAAATTCCAACCATTCAAATTAAGTTTTAACTGATATGAAATGATTAAATACTTTTTAAACATTGCCATTTCTAAATATCCTTTCCATTTTTAGGATATGTTGGACACAGAGTAATGAAATTTGCTGAGATGAACCAAGTGTTGTCAAGTGTGATACAACGTCATCAGTTCTACAACATTTTTGATTCAAAACCCCTTCCTAGAAGCAATACGGATCGCATGTGCAATTAACAGGGAAAAGAATTGAATGGTGTTTGCAAAGCATATATGTTTAAAGTGTTTAAGTGCATTTCTGATTCCCTGGATCACACAGTTGTGTTCACCTTGATATAAAATCGGTATTATGATTTGGAAGTTAAAATGTTGTGGATTCAGTGTCTAACACTTTGTGCCTAATTAAAGGTATGTATTTATACAATACTTCATTATATGTATTATTATACCCCTGCAAACAAAGTTTGAGGGCATATTTAAATCACCCTGTATGTAGGTCTGTAGAAACATTTTGTCTGCACCTAAACTTTACTTTTATTAATAAATAGAAACATTATTTTAATAACAGTCACTGTTGTGCAAGTTTTCTCTGAACTTATATATATTGTATTATTGTCAACTAGTTCCCATCTAACAACACAAAAATAACAATAACTTTTTAGAATTATAATCCAACTTAATAACCACAACTCCTTCATCCAAGAGTGAGCATCTCGCCTGTGTGGCGGAATGACTATATCTTTAATAAAATAGGTTGAAACAGTTCTAGCTAACATGATGATTGGTTATAAAACTAATCAGTGACAATGTGAAATAATGCCATTTATCCATACTTCATCGCAGACCACATAGTTTACAGTTACTCAAACAATTCAAAAGCTTTGTTTGTTTAAAACTACTTTAAAGCAGTAATATTTAATCATTCCTGCTTTGGGCTGCCTTTTTAAACTACATAGTACAATTATATGTTTTCACTTTCTTGCAACTTTTGTTTGTTTTACATAAAAAGCAAGATTGCATAATTTTTTGATAAAATAAAAATTAGACGAAAAAGCTCAATAGTCTTCCTTTCGTTAAGTTAATAAAGCTATGAAGTGATTGAAGCAACATTGTAAGAAACTAACAATAGTGATAATTCTGTACCTATCATACCAACCAGGTCCAGTAAAATCTCATGATTTGGCTATATAGCTTATATAAGCTTTAGGTAACTTAACTATGTAGCTAAATCTTGTATTCTACCGGGATCTGTCAGCCTTTTTTTTTCTTTCTTTTTTTTGTTCGTATTAACAAAATAATAAAGAAATTCTTTAATGTCAACAATTCTTTTAAAATTCCTACCTTTCAAATTGCTACCTCGTCACTATTTACCTGCCTATATAAAAATCACATATACTGTAAAAGTGACGTTATTCGAAATATTATGACAGTTCATGCTCCTCACTCTACATTTACGTGTGTTTCCGGTTGTATTGGAAATATTTATACTTAACACATCGTACTATAGCTTGGTCGGCCTATCGGAAACTCGCGGATCGGCCTATTACGAACTTGACCTACCAAAAAATAACAATCATAATAAAAATAATATTACTCCAGTAAACTATGAATTAAAATAACTTTGAATTTGGTAATATCAGTTCAATATCCAACTAAACGCATACTAATTTCATTTATAGGACAATAGCGTATGGCTAGACCGAGTCCATCAACGTACGACTTACTCCAAGGCCATCGGCCGACTTCCGTCTTATAAGCAATACATGTATCGTCATACTTATAAACATGAAATCTGATATAATACAATACTAACATTAAATTTTGATGTGCTCTTCTGATTAAACATGTCATATGTTTTTAAGCAAAATTTATACATAAAAGGGTTTTATATTGGAATTTAAAGCTCGTTTTGGGGAACTATTTCTCCTCTTAAACGAACTATAGAAAGCTAAAGTTTATCAACAAGAATACATTGAATCTTTCTGAAGAAGAAGGGTTATCAGAGGAATAATTTATTGGGTAGGGGGATACAATGGGAATTGAACTCACTTGTAATGTTCAGGGGTTGGAGCCCCCCCCCCCCCTTCCCTTTTTCCTAGATCCGAGTGTGTTTTGCATAAATATGAAATTGTATGCAAGATGATTTCATTTTTTACGCATATTCAAATAGCCTACGTAAACAATCATCACGTACACATTTAAAACAGAGAGTTTGCATATTAATTCGTAAACATTAGCAGCAGTAAAAGAAACCCGTTATATTGTGTATTGTTAGCCCATTTGGGAATATATACATGTTAATTTTAATCTTACGCCATTCTCATGTGTATTGTATGTATTGTGTAACTATGAGCCACGTGAACCCTTTATTAATACGGAAGGGAAAATGCGGGTAAAATCAATGCAAAATATAAAATCAGTAACGGCAAAAATATCCGTTCATTGATATTGCATGAATCAACTTTAAATTATGGAAAATTAAATCAGTTTAATTAAATCATCTGTTCAACAGAATTATTCATCTAAATACAAGTAATTAAATCTAAAATTAAATGTGTGAATTGTGAAAATTAAATGTGAAAATTGTACTAGTTATAATTAAATGAGATAATTAAAATTAAAAATATATGATGCCAAAAGATCTCTCAGTCAATGTTTTGAATTCGATAATATTATCAAATGATCCGTTATTGTTATTGATAATATTTTGTTTTCTTTAAATCAAATTCTTTAAATCAATCACATGTTTCAAGATCCTACGACGTGACAGAAATCTACATTGTACTTGCTGCACGGAATTTTTTTCTTTTTTTTTGGATTCAGGGATAAAGCAAACACTTCATTTTAACAAATAACTTCACAGATGCATGGCACAGAGTGTTTGAAAAATTCAAGTCCACGAAAGGGGGAATTGAGTCTCACTGATTCTTTCATCTGTCCTGTAACCTAAGGAACACAACCAATTATTTAAAATGTGTTGGTGTCTTTAAAAGTCTTGTTTTCACTTGTGTGGAAACATCTTCAAGTAGTGTAGGTACAAGTTTGTTTAAATCATGATCCCTGGGCGTAGGATTGGTCCAAGATAGGGGTTCTAGTTTATACGTAATAATATAAAGAGAAACATCTTTAAAAAAAAATCTTGAATATCAACTGGCCAGGAAAGCTGTAACTTAGTAAAAGCATCCTCATGTAGTAAAAATTCAAGATTGTTCAAATAAAGATAAAAATAATAATCCCCCGGGGTAGGGTACGGCCTGTCGGTGCAAGGGAGGGGAGATCGAATTGGGGAGGAGGTCAAACATTAACTTTGGAATATTTAGCGGAAAATCGTAACATATTCCCCTCAATAATAATTAGCCTAGAAAAGCTGTAGCTTATGTGGAAGCATTATTAGATTTCTAAGTGTAGGGTGGGACTACAATGGGAGTCAACCGTTCGCAAAAGGATGTATAGAGAAAAATCATTAAAAATATTTTTCTCAAAAACCAATCAGCCAAAAAAGCTTTAATTTGAGTAGAAGCAAACTCAGGTATTGTAAATTCAAGTTTGTTAAAATCATGATCCTAGAGGTATGGTGGGGCTACAAGGGAGGGGGGGGGGGCAGATTTTTTTACATATATAGAGAAATATATAGAGAAAATAGTTTATGTACTTTTTAATCACAATATGCTGCGCTACATTGCAAGATATTTTGAATTTAAAGCTGTAATGCTGATTTGATCAGAGACGGGGGCTATTGTTTCTCAGTAAAGCTATAAGGCCCCTAGGCCTCTTTTTTAAAAAATATGTCAGATTTTAAAACTATACTTTGTATCTTTTGTTTTTATTAAGGTATCTCTTATTTAGTTTGTATCAATGATTAATTTGATGAATTAATTCCAGTCCCTCGTTTACTTGTTTTCCAAATATCGCCTCTCAAGTCACATACTAATTTTACTCAGTTGATTTGATGCTAAGAAAGCCTTTCTAATAATCTTGATGATAGATTTATAAAACCTTCTGTGTTTTTTTTCTTTAATGCAAATAAAAGTACTATGTTTTAGTGTAAAGGTAACACATCTTGTCCAAGCTTTACAATTGGATTTAAGGAGATCCAGGTTCAATTCCTGGGAACACTGTACTTGTCCTGCATTTATAGAAATCATGCTGGTTTTATCAAGGGTTTCCTGAATGACAATGGCAACGATATAACTGTATGTTAGAATGCATCAGATAATGTAAAGCAAAAAAAAAGGTTCATAGAATCAAATTTCATTATTACACTAGAAATGATTGCATTCATATAATCAAAATATATTAAGTCAATAATGTATTGGTATGTTATATAACCAGTTCATTATAAAATTCAGTTATGCAACATTTTTATTCATTTTTTTTTATCCTTGACCAGACCAGTTTGACTCTAAAACCTTAAAAACAAGAGTATTTGGACTGTCTGGTGCAACATGCCGTAGTAGTTCTTCTTTTCTATCATTTAAAAGAGTCAAGAGCACTTTCAGGCATTCTAGCTATAAAAGAATATCATATGCAGCAACTAAAAGATGTGTCTTCTTTCGAGTAGGTCATTTTATATGATTATTAACATTCTTTGTTGATTCTATGGTTCATCTTTCTTGAAATTTTATTTCATAAACAACAGACCGATATTAGCTGTTTCAAAATAATTATATCACATTTTATTCTATATAAACTTTATATTGATTGCAGAAAAAAAAAATTCCAAATTTTCTTTTTAAAAAATACCAAACACTCGGTGAGAGATCCTATTGGTATTTTATTTGCGAATCATTGTTCACAAAGTTAGTTAATAAAGCCAAGATAAAGTATATTTGTATATCCAGCCACCTTAATTTCAATTATGTTAGGAAGGAGATGAAACATAATATATTTTTTTTAATAAAAGTATCTAGCTGAAGCACACATAGTGTAAGGAAAGGAATGCAACACTGGTGATGTGGATACTGTTGATGTAGTGTCATTGACATGCAATAAGATGAAAGTACTTAGTGATGCTTATCTACTATCCTCAACATGTAACCCAACATTATCTTTCAAGTTGACAAGCTTTGAGAATACCTTACAAATTTAATCTACGTTAAGAATGAAATGGAAATCACTTCAGCAGATGCTACAAACACCATATTTCATATAAAAGGCATTAAACTAGCTTTCATTTTATTTCGTGGATAGGAATTGTTAAGAAAATAGTCTTTAATTTTACTATACCATTACCTTTATTGGATATCAAGTACGCAATTTCAAATAATTGAAATTAAAAAGAACAATATTCAATTAGTCCATAGCACATGTATTATACAATTACTTTTTTCATGCTGTAAAGATTGCTTAACAGAAATCAAAACATCTATATTTTCCAAAACATCACAAGAATGATAACTCTGCTAAAATGTTTAAAACTATTAACATAACAAGAGTAGGTTTTCCTTCCTGACATTATTTACACATGCACATAGACTAAGATAATTTCTTATTAAGATATCATACGTAGAGTCATATCTAAAAATAATGTTTATGTACACGTTGAGAATTAAAAATTTAAATTACTTGTTTTCAAATTAAATATGGATAAATAATTTTTTTTAACATTCTGTACTTGTACCTTACTTAGAAGAAAATGACAATTCATTTATATTTCTTAAACCATATATTAAACTTGACATTTATGATTTGTAAAACGTTGTTTTATTCAAAAATATTGTGATGTATATTCAAAATCTTGTGATGTATGTTCAAAATCTTGTGATGTATATTCAATCTTTTGTGATGTTTATTCTATATCTTGTGATATATGTTCAATATCTTTTAATGTATATTCAAAATATTGTGATGTATGCTTGAAATCTTGTGATATACATTCAACACTTTCTGATGTATATTATATAATCTTGTGATGTGTGTTTAATATCTTGTGATGTATATTCTAAATCTTGTGATGTATATTCTATAACCGTGTGATGTATGTTCAAAATCATGTGATATATATTCCATTTCTTATGATATGTGTTCATTATCTTAATTGCGATGAATAATCTATAATCTTGTAATGTATGTTCTATAAATTTTGATATATATTATAAATCTTTGCATTGTTGCATTGCACTGTGGGTAATATTCTGTAGACTGGCAATTGCTTCTCTATAGCGCACCTCCTTTCCCTAAAGAACTCTTCCGGAAACATGGTCTGTTGCATTTGTAATGAGTGCAATCATCGAAGTGAAATTTTTTTCGTTTTCCAAATGATAAAACGTAAGAAGAAAGTGAACAAATCTCTGCAGGTATGTTGACATGTTTGATTGATAAGCAGTATGAGAATGCTTCCATTTACTACACAGAGGAAATTCGAATTACCAACTAATGAGTATGTTACGTGAAACAAATCAATAGATACTTTCGGTTAAGATTAATTAATCATAAATTCGTATAGTTCATTAGTATTTCCTGATGTAAAATGTTTTACGGTGCGACCGTTGGGGGCGAGCGCAGCATGTGATCAAACAATGAATTATGATAAATCAATAAAAATGAAATTAACAACGTAAATAAATTTGATTGCAAAATAAAATAAAACATACCTATTTTTTCAGTAAATTTCCATTATCTATAGTTTATAAGATTTCATATGTTATAAGATTTGTTATTTATTTATTTATAAGGAGAACAATAGTTTAATCTCAGATACAATGTTGTTAAATAATAAAGATTTTAATATAAATGTTCATTGCACTGTATCTCCTCCCCCCCCCCCCAACTTGGGATTGGGAGCATGTAATAAATGGAAGTGAAAATAAAGAAACCATTGAACTGCTACTAAAGAGCTGAAGGATTAGAATTTTCAGAATTTTGAGTATTATCTTCTTTTTCTTTTTGCTTGAAAAGATTTTTTGGATGAGGCTGTCATCCACTCCCACCCTCTTTTAAAAAAACCGATGCTACGTGTACGTTTCTGGAAATTACCGTAATTATAATGAATACAATAAATGTGAGCATTCATCCAAATGAGTGCAAGTTACATCTGTTTCTTATATCTGAAGAAATGTCCTCATTCTTTAGCTTTGCAAGATTTTAAGAGGATTTTGGTAATTTCAGCAGATTTACAATAACTTAATTCAGTTAGAGTAATTTCCCCTTATTGTGACGTCAAAGTTCACGTTTAAGTGTCGTCTGACTCTTTAAAACTCCCCTGAGAAATAAAAGTAAGCGAGGTATACTGTTTTATTTACTTAAAAGGCATGATGTTCTTAAAATTACACATCTTATATGCTTCTCAAAAGTTTTACTTTGATTCTCGCGAGAACGTGAGGACTTAGAAACCATTGGTACTATGAATTGTGGGTCAAAATTTACTGACGCCGAAAAAATCTATCGGATCAATGTGCAAACCTTTGTGACGTCACTCGATTATTTTTGATTGAGAGTGTACTGAGGTGAACTTTAGAGGTAACAATGACTGTATGTCGTAATACATCGTTATTATTTTGATTCATTGTCTTGCTGATTCTCGTGAGAGTGTGAAGTGATAAAAATTGCCATGATTACAGGGAACTACTGGGATGATTAAAACAATGCATTACTGGTCCGATTTACTGACGCCAAAAAATCCGTTGAATGAATGTGCAACTGGTCCGAATTTTCTATTCACACACGCCTTGCCGTTAGAGCTCGCTTCGCGCCGGCGCTGCGCGCCGGCGAGCTGCGCTCGGTATTATTCATGTTGAATAAATTTATGTGTACTGTGGTCATATCACATTCTTAGTTCAAAATGTGTACGGTGTATGGACATGGAAGTGAACATACACATAGAATCTTAGACTCAGCTTTATTTCCATTTTAGACATTTGATTTTTTCAATCAATTATCTGATTTAGACGTGCTGATGGAGAATGGAACAATGGTATTAAACTATTTATCTATAACACCGGTTCTCTGACATACCAAACATTCAAAAGAAGTTTGCATATTGTCTGTTTTACTTTTCATTTTGTTGATACTAATTAGGTGACTTTCGACATTTGAAAATATGACATAAATTACTGGACAAGGTTGAAAAAAAATTAGACTTCAGTTTCAGCTGAAGTAACAAGTATCAAAATTGCTAGTACATGTACATCTGGTACTTGTACAGACAGAAATCGATCCTTGGACCACACCTACTTTCATCCCTGACCATTTCTCCAGTGTGCCTCTATGATAAATGATTATCATTGGAAGAATTTCAACATATTTTTTTCGTGTATAAAAATGGTAACTGTACAGAAAAAAATATTGTACTTTATTTTTTTCTTCATATTTCTTATACATGTAGTTTCCATTATTCATAAAGGACAATAAAACATTGTGTTATATTTTTAAAACCATTTTCATGAATGTTTTTTTAAAAGAAGAAATTACATTAAACTACATCAGTGGAAAATCATGGAATTATTTGAATATTTTTTTAATCAAATATTAATTTTAGTGATTTAGTTGTGATTGCCAACATCAATAGTAATTTTTTATTTCATTTCAGATGCTATTGTAAACATCTTTTGTATTTTCCAGATGATGTTTTCAAAATTATTGATGGCTCATGAAGATTTTAACATCTAAACTACTATGAAGAATGGAGTGTCACAGATGTAAGTCTAAAATATCAGGTTTTTAGCTCACCTAAGCTGAAAGCTTAATTAATCTTTTCGTCCGGCGTCCCTCTGTCTGTAAACTTTTTATACATTTTCGACTTTTTCTCCATAACCACTGGGCCAATTTCAAACAAACTTGGCACAGCCTATCCTTAGATGAAGAGAATTAAAGTTTGTTGAAATAAAGGCCCTATTCTTCTTCAAAGGGAGATAATAAAGAATTATTGAAAATGTGTTGTTATCTTTCAAAAATGTTCTCCTGAAAAACCAAATGGCCAGAAAAGCTCAAACTTGTGTGGAAGCATCCTAAGATAGTGTCGATTCAAGTTTGTTAAAATCATGATCATCGGGGAGGGGGGGGGGGCAATTTACATAGGAATATAAAGAGAAAACTTTTCTAAAATATTCTTCTAAAAAACCAATCGACCAGAAAAGCTAAAGCTTGTGTGGAAGCATCCGCAGGTAATGTATATTCAAGTTTGTTCAAATCATGATATCTAAGGGTATGGTGAGGAAAGAATTTTTACAATTTATAAAGAAGTTTTTTTTTTAAATTTCTCTAAAACCAATCGGCCCGAAAAGCTAAAACTTGTGTAGAAGTAACTTCAGATAGTGTAAATTCAAGTTTGTCAACATCATTATCTTTGGGGGTAGGGTGGGACCACATTTGATGGTCAAAATTTTACCTGGGGAAAAATTATTCTCGAAAAATCAATTGTTATAATATGGGGTATTACACGCACATGTACCTATATGCATATCCAAGCAATTTGGCATATTGCTAATGCTTAATTGTTTAGACAGGAACACCTTGACAATTTTGGTCCCCATATGAAGTTCAAAGTTTGATGTAGATTTACATATGTATAAACAGTTGTTTAAGGTATTCTTAAGAACTGAAATATTCAATATCTGATGGGACTATAAAATCATCCCGCTACAAAAGGGGCACAATGTTTTACATAGATTATCGTGAGAAATACCGGTTTTTAAGAATCGTTATAGTCAGGAACCTTTTTTCTGCATTGATATTTTGTTTATGATTTCATAAAGCGTAAACTGAGTGTTTATTGCTATTGTTGCTCAGGTGAGCAATGTTGCCCATGTGTCTCTCGTTATAACGTTGATTTAACAGTGACTAAATTTGAGAGATCTGGACTTGGCAAGGGTATCATGATTTAATCTTTTAAAGAGTTTTGATCCGCAAGAGCATCCATCGGTCAATGGTTGTACAGATAACCAACCAAATACCTTGATATTTTTAAACTGTTTCGTCAGTCAGGTCGTTTATTAATAGTAACATGCAGTAAAAGAAGATGAATAGAGAATGAAATGATGATTTGATGAAAACAACAGATAATTAAAAATCCATATGTCATTAGACTTAAATCAGCAGAGTGCCTCATTCGTGCTATTCGTATGAGCAGCTTCTAAGGCGAGGCAAGGTACTAATAAACAAGTTGATAAAACAGGACTATCAACAGTCTCGCTTGAAGTCATCGTTTCGTAAGTTTAATGGTCGATACAACGACCTTGTCAGCAAATACAATCTTCCACTGGATCGCATGCTGACTGACGTTGTTCATACTAATTGTTAGACCATAATTGATCACCTACTTGTCTACGAACTTTTCCGTTTTCTCCCGATTACGACAAAGATCACACGGCGGGTGTGACCGGTCAGCAGAGGATGCTCACCTCTCCTAGGCACCTGATCCTACCTCTATCTTTTTGGAGTTCCTTGTTGCTCTGCTTTGAATTTGTGTTTCGATTTATGGGTTTTTTGAGATGGTTGACGGTTTGTAATTGCCATTTATCATTCAGTAACTACAACAGTTGGCATACCATGAAAGCTTTGACAGCTTTTTCACCAAATGGTTTTGAGTGTATGTGTCACTCTTTTCCCCCAGATCTGTGTCAAATGCAAATATTGTTTAATGTAGTAGTGTTGATTTAGTGTGTGTTGGTATAAATAAAAAGATCAGTATGTGTGATTAAATAAAATAAAATATGTTCATGTTGTTTTCATCAAATCATCATTTCATTCTCTATTCATCTTCTTTTACTGCATGTTACTATTAATAAACGACCTGACTGACGAAACGGTTTAAAAATATCAAGGTATTTGGTTGGCTTAGCCACTTTGGCGGGTCTTGAATTTTATATATACCAGTTAACAGGTTCTGTGAGGGACCAGACCAGTTACGACTCAGGGCGTGGGCAGTGCATGATTCTAGCCACACACACACACACACACACACACACACACACACACACACATATATATA
>WFKH01011925.1:25417293-25440649 GCA_016163765.1 Magallana hongkongensis | reverse complement strand
ACCCCCAGGGATCATGATTTGAACAACTTGAATCTACACAACCTGACGATGCTTCCACAAAAGTTTCAGCTTTCCTGGTTGAATGGTTTCTGAGAAGATTTTAACATACTGTTCATTATATATTCCTATGTAAAAATTTGAACCCCCCCCCCCCAAATTATGGGCCCGCCCTACCCCCAGGAGTCATGATTTTCATAACTTTGAATCTACACTACTTAAGAATGTCTCCACATAAGTTTCAGCTTTCCTGGCTGATTGGTTTCTGAGAACAAAATTTTTAAGGATCTACTCTATATATTCCTTTGTAAAATTCGACCCCCAATTGTGGCCCCACCCTACCCCCGGGGGTCATGATTTTCACAACTTTGAATCAACACTACCTGAGGATGCTTCCACAAAAGCTTCAGCTTTCCTGGCCAAATGGTTCTTGAGAAGATTTTTAAAGATTTCTCAAAAATTTTCAATAATTCCCAATTATCTCCCCTTGTAAAAGGGCATGGTCCTTAATTTTCACAACTTTGAATCCCCTTTGCCTAAGGGTGCTTTGTGCCAAGTTTGGTTGAAATTGGCCTTGTGGTTCTGGAGAAGATGTTGAAAATGTGAAAAGTTTACGGACAGACAAACAGACAGACGGACGACAGACCAAATGTAATCAGAATAGCTCACTTGAGCTTTCAGCTCATGTGAGCTAAAAACCAATATTGTTCTATTAACGTAATTGGGTACGCACTTTTATAAATACATGTACGTCCTTTACTGACAGAATCTATATATACTTTTTTCATCTCAGCACACTATAAAAAATCAGTACACTATATCTCTTAAAATTCCTAATATCCGACCTTTTAGAATTAATTGTAAAGGAAATTTGGCAATGACCTCGATTATCTTCGCAATATTAGTACTTTTGCTATATATTCGTGCTTACCGAGTTTTACTGTTCGAAAAAATTCCTGGTACGACTTAATATAGCAAAAGATATGAAAGACAAAATGTGTACCGGGACAACATCACGTTTTTTAAAAGGATAATTTCCAAATCCTTCAGGTATCAGTTATTTTTTTTACTATGAACTTCTTTCCTGTTTCGCGAACATTTTTTTCTAGAAAGCTGATTATCTTTTTGCATTGCGTGGTCTATTTTGAAAACGGGCATTCAATTCTAGGCCTATAACAGCTGTGTGCAATAAAAATCTTCCAGTCAAGCGATTTTTTCAAAAAGCTGATAAAATGAAACCATTATATTACAGAGGAGCCACTCTCGAGGAGCTTCAAGTCTCGATCAACTGAATTTTTTAGTAACTGAAAAATCTTTCGTTTTGTAGTGCATTTCGATACCGGTATGTCACGTGGTAAATCTACTTGTTTGTTTTGTAAAGTTATGGGGAATATTGCGCGCGTCGGCCATGTTGTCAGAACTATCGGACAAAGGTTACCTTTAGTTATTGAATGATGTTACCATCCGTTCATCAACAATTATATTACTATCCATGCAAGTTTCAATGGGAATAAAGGTTTGTATAAATCGAAAAACATCTTAAGAATATTAATTATATATTTTCACTTAAATTTGGTTGAAAGTTGGCGTAGATCATGTAGAAAATTTATTCATTAAATGTACTTATAGTGGAATCCCACTTAGAGTAACGTTAAAGGAAACAAAAAAATGTAAGTTGGATGGATAATCATTATCAAACCGAAAGTGCACATTTATAAATAAATTGGACATTTAATAATCTTCACTATCAGATAATATTGAAATAATGTTCAGTATATATTTCCATCCACTTTTCAAGTTTCAATTTAAGAGGTCATTATAGATTTTTTTCTACTGATGTAATATTATTTGAGCATTAATGAGTAATTGTTTGTTATTAAGCCCTGAAAAGGGTGAGGCAAAAAATATTAAATTAGATTTCCTGTTAATGCTATATTAAAGCCAAGTACGATAATTCAATTTGACTTAGGCGAATATGGTAGAAAATGGTCCTGGTTTTTACATCAATCCAATTGTAACGGTACTAACCATTCAAATATACGAAAATGTCAGATAAAAAAGATTGGACTGGAGGGTTACATTATAGCACAGGGGCTTTTATAACATTTTTACTCCAGGGCAGCTAAATGATAAACTACAGCAGAGAAGATTTTACTGAAGCGATCTAAACTCCTCAAGAATTAGTTCTAATAGGTTCATTGTTTTGGGGGATTTTTTCAAACGTAAAATGACATTCAAAGAAATATAGACGCATGTATTATATAAAATGATTAATAAATTACTTTAAAATGTCTTGTATTAGGCCTACTATTTTCAAGCCTAACTTTGAGCATTATAAACTAGAGCATTATAAATAAAAAAAATTGAATATCAAAATATATGATATATGATACAGGGTACCCTTATTGTACTAATAACTCCTCCTACAGTTTTCAGGAAAGAAAGTTATTGTTTTGCAATTGTACAGTATATATATCAGAGATGTGCATATTATTTGGATTTTGATTTTTGATGATTTGGGGGGGAAAAAAAACAGTTGTTTGAACTGAGTCATATTTTGGCAAAATATTGCATATACAGTACCCGATTTCTCTAGATAGGTAGTGTTTATCAATTCAGGGTTGACAAATGGATTATGGATACTGTTCACATAAAAGATAACCCGGTTTGCTGTCACGCAGACAGCTTTTCTTTTGTTTATGTTTAAAATGCTGGTACTAGTGCATTTTGAATGATTGACTAAAATATGAATGTTAGAAGTCAATGTTACAAGTGAGATACAGAGGTAAGAAATCAGTGTTATGTACGTAATCCAGGGCATAATATCCCTTGCATATGGGTCCTGTAAAAAGACCCATTCCCAATTGAAAATTGACTTTTTTCCCCAAAATTGTTGAAAAATCACCAAAATACAGGTAACTCTTGATGGCTCGAACTTAGATCGCTCGAAGTTCTTAATTGCTCCAAGTGAGGCTAGGGTCCCGATTTTTTTCCCTATATAACTAAGTAAATTTACTCTTGATTCCTCGAACTCTTGATCTCTCAAAACCCTTGAGCCCTCAAAGTCAAACTGATACCTCGAAGTGGCTGTGTATAGGCAAGCGATACCTAATTAACACCTACTTGGTCATTTAAATGGCTCCAGGCGTTAGGTGTGGGACCCGTGTAACGGGTTATTTATCAGTCAGGGGTGTGACTGAAATCCATCATATTGAAAAATAACTGATTATTGTCATTTCTTCTAAATTACAGACTTACTAATTTGATAAAAAATGATGAAATACAGTCATTCATTTTTCAGAGGTCACTCTATGTCTTAAAATAAACTCCAAATAGTTATGACTGTTTTTCATCATTATTCTAAAAATGATGGATTTCAGTTAACTAAAATTCAGTTTTATGACTAGAAATCATCATTTTTAAATAAATTGGTAAGTCTGGCGCACTTAATTATCTCGTTTGTTTTACAGGGCACACTAATTTATTTTGGTTTCAACTGTGGGTCAAGATGTTTCTCTACACATGGGACCATGGCAGGAAAGTGTACTATGAAGCAAATGGGTTGGAAGAGTTAACTTGGGAATGGAAATATGATGAAAACAAGTCATATTTACAAAATTTAAAAGATGTGTACATTTTGTAGTTAGTAAATTTGACAATAATCAGTTATTTTTCAAAATGATGGATTTCAGTCACACCCCTGACTGTTTATTCAGGCGACACTTGTCATGCAAGGTGATAATTGTTCGATGATTGACCATACCGCTACCTAATCTATAACTAACACCAACCGTCTTACGATAATTTAGAGACGCAGTGAAAATGAGAAATTAATTGTTATGAGACGATAAATTTGAGACAGACAAAATTTGGAATTATGCGTATCGACATCATTGTCATTTATAATGATAATTGCTGAACAAGTTCTTACAGCTGGAGATGGACCCGTATATTGGGAACAGTGGGTGATACTCGGTTATCTATTTTACGACATGTCGTCTCGCAGTCCAGTAGTGCTGAGCAATCTGGTAATAGTATGCTGCATAAAATAAATATTTTTTCTGACTTTTTTCAATATTTGTTTCTATTTAGTTTTTAAAACATCCAGATCTGTATATTTAACTAAAAAGAAAACGTTGATTGATCACGTGCGTAAGGTTAGATGGCTTTTTCATAACATCTGGTAAGACTAATTTTAAAACGTGTTGGTCATCTCGGAAAATTCCGAACTCTTAAGAACTCGAACTCTTGATACCTCGAAGTTTTTCCTCGGTCCCATGGACTTCGAGCCTTCGAGAGTCACCTGTAACTGTGTTGTATTGTGTTATAAAAGATAGGATGCTGATTTTGTAACTATGCAGAGTGAGACATCCTTATATATACCGTATACCGGGTATTTTCCGTGGCTTGAAATTTCTGTGGTTTAGACCCTAAAAAGTATCAAATTATATTTTTCCAATTTCTGTGATTACATTAGACCGCAAAAATAAACATAAAACGTATTGTATCAAACTTTGACTAAGTTTTTTATGCATGTTTCGGGACTCCGCTGGGGGTATTACTGCCGATACCATGTGTTATGAGGGTGTTGTTCTCGTTGATAATTTCCCATTACATAATCAGCCACCTGTTGACACCTCAGATGCGGTAATTGTCGCATGGTCAATGTTTATCTAAAAATTTTGGTAAAGCAAATGAATTTCATACAAGCTCTTGGAATACATTATCTACATTATCCACATGTGCAGATCGATACGTATATATATATATATATTTTTTTTTTAAAAATACATCACGTTTTTGAGTGTGTATTTTTTAAGATACATGTATATATACTAGAAAAGACGTCCCTGGGAGCATATATAGTAAGTAGGGATTTTAGGAACTGTTCCACCCAGAAATGATATTACGAGTAAATTAGGGGTAATTACCGCGTACAGACTACTTTGTGGCATACTGAGAATACAAACAGGCTGAAACTGGTAGATACGGTTATCGCAATTTGTGAATAATTTAGTAAATAATATAAGAATAGTTTGCGATTTTAATTTCTGCGTATTTTTCATACCCGCAAAATACCGCAAAAAATAAACAACCACAGAACTTACCCGTTATATGGTATGTCAATCAAAATATCTGAGTGTTTTGTTAAGTGTGGGTTATTATGATGAAAACATAAATTTAATGATTATATGTGTAATATGCAAATGAAAACCAAGAAAACTGTATAGAATTTTTGTTTTTGCTAACTTGCATTATGAGTCATATTTGATAAACTATTTTGCCCAAATTAGCAATTTTTCGACGAAAAATTCCCAATTGAAAGGGTGCAGGATTCTGTACCAAAAAGAGTCAATTAAGCCCTGTAAACAAAGCTTGAGTCATATTTGTTTACAAATAATGTAAAGTAAAGAAATTACCATTTCTTTAACAAAATGACTCTTGGAGAACTAAATAAACTGATTCAATGTAAATTTAAATAATATTATTAAGAAAAGAAAGAAACATTCATTGAACTTAAACTAATATAATGCATATGTAAACAACAACAAAAGTCTTGCTTTTTTTACAAAACAAAGTCTCTTTAGAATTTTAAAATCTGTATCTTGCTTGTAACTCGATATTTGACTCTCAAATTTTGACAAAGCATTTTAAAACGCCTATCTTATCCATCCTAGATATAATGAAAGCCGAGCTCTTTTGATATTGTGTAGTAAAGACTGAAAATTCTTCTCTCTCTCTCTCTCTCTCTCTCATATTTTTAATGTCGACAAAGCGTCAGAGAGCGTCCAAATTTTGTACCCGGCTATAAACAAAAATATGTCTGTCTAGTAGAAAAAAATTTAACAGTGGCTGCGTTGAATTTTGCAACAAGCGTTATAAATTCAATCCCCTATTTCTTCAATGTGCAGCAAAGTAGTTCATGGAAATTCATGCGCATTGTATGTGTCTAAAATGCATAGTCTTGTTTTTAAAACACGTAATTAATAAGAAAACTAAAAAAGATTGACAATCCTTTCGAAATAAAAAAAAAACAAAAAACAAAACAAAAAAACCCAACACATTTGACAAAACATGGCTCTTTGTGTAACTATTTAGTATAGCGGAAGCTTTTACTCTGACGCTGTTCGGTTTTTTGTTTACTTTTGAAGTCGTGCTATTTATAGTAACATTGGCGATTTGCCTGCCTACAGCCAGGACTCTGCTTTCAGCAGAGCCCGGCTAAAAAATGGAAGTATAAAATTTGGAAATTTTGAGCTCAAATCATGTCTAGGTCTCTTTAATTAAACAATGTTTAATGCTGTAAACTTTTAGCATGCCAACTATTATCCAAATATATTCAATTTTTTCCCGTTTCAAAACAAGCTAAGTTTCTAGATGGTACTCACTAGACCTAGACTTATACTTTTTAAGGTACTACATCACAAAATGGTGAATTTAAATGTTTTGTTAAGGCCACACCAATTTAATATCTTGTTCGTCGGACCCGCGCACACCTATTTTAACGAAGTTGTAAAAATAATATTATTTTAATTTTCCAGCGTCCGGAAAATTTTGTTCCGTTTTCCGCTCCGATTTTTTGTTTTAGCTTTTAAACCAAGTCAAATCTGCGTTTAGAATACGATAGAAATTTTATCATCCGTAACAGGATCAGAAAAGACATTGATCGATTCAACAACACGCTGTCTGCAGCTGCCTGTTTTTCAGTACGCGCTGTTTTGGACTTCATCTTTAATTATGACAGTTATAGTTGTAAAAATTGCAGAAAAAGACGGAGGCGTTCTTTTGCCTAATACGGCCATTACTGTATCGTTCGGTAAACTGTATGAAGTATTTGAAAAAAGCGTCAAATGTACCAATTTAAACCTGTCGATGGACTCGATCATTGAAGTCAGAATGAGGGATAATCTATCATCACAGTACATCAAAGCAGAAAATACGGAAATGGAAATAAACGAAATAGTGGAGACACTAGGCTGTAAGTTTATTGAATATATCATTTCGTTAACTACACCATGTAACCATGTAGCTGCTTTCAATCATACTGCTAGTGCTAATCCTACCAGAAATACTATAAATGCATTTTCTGTACTAATGCAAAATAACAACACCATTATGTTGCCTCAAAAACCTAAAAATGAAAAACTGACAGGCCCACAAAGATTAGAATGCGACATAATAGACTGGATGTCATTGCAAGGTTATGGGTGGAATAAAAATTCTTTGGACACAGGTGATTTTGTGGTCAAAACACTTAAACATACACTGTGGTATATAGATCATGCACACGACAAGTTTAAACAAAATGCATGCCCCTTACCAAAGACTTTTACCCAGTTTAGTGGTTATAATGACTACAAGAAACTTCATCGTAAGACACCTGTTATCGCATCTGAAAAACTGAATGATTTTTCACTTGACCTAACTAAGGCCCTATCGTTCCCTTCAATGTTATTGCCCAGGCATAAGGAATTGTCAGGAGATTTAGAATTGCTGTTGAAATGCATTTGTAAATACAAGAAAAGATTAGACAAGGACAATCAACGCCACCGTGATTCATATCAAAGAGATTCATCACCTAAGCGATCCCTACAATCTGATTCTTCTTTGGTGTACATTGCACCAAGTACAGAGTACAATGTAAGGTATAAGAAATTACAAGATGATATGAACTTGTCGAAGAATTATCAATACTTGGATCTTGACACTTATACACCAGATGATAGGCTCAAAAGGCGACAATACATCAAGAACCTAGCCCTACAGGAACCAGTGATGTTATACAGAATGGCTTATGGTGGCTCAATTGGGACGCTCAATTTTATCTGGAAAGTACAGGAGCAAGATACGCAAGAACGTACCTCACAGAATGCTCTAAATGTCAACAAAATAAGTGCATTTCTGCCAAAATTCTCAACAAGATCAATGAGAAGGGATTTCCTTAATCGGTATTCAAAATATGTCAACATCCCTAAGTCCTTGCTGAGAAGTATGTTCTTTGAGCTAACAGGTTGTGAAAGCATGGCTGATTCTAATGAACAAGCTAGTATTGATGAACGCATTTCCATTCTATTAAACAGTGATGATCCTACATTACTTCTTGACTACAGATCACTGAATGGTGGAGACATTGACACAAAGTTTGGAGATTTCTTTGAAGAGACAGGAAAGTATTTTGATGAACAACTGCTGCAAGTCAATGAACGACGTCGAGGAGAGGAACTCTATTTGCCCATGGCTATTTCTTATTATTTTAGAAGAGTTGAGATACACAATATCTTCACGATTGCCAGATGAAACGGCAATTCCAAGTACCGAAACTCTTCGACTGCAATTTCAACCCAATAGAGAATTCCAAAAATCTGCATTTAAGTACTCCAGACGATTTAATGTCAAATTCCGTGTTCAGACGAGATTGGCAAGAGTCCATCATCAAGATGCTAGGTATGTTGCAACAGCCTTCAAGTATTTAAAGAATTTTTGTGTTGAAAATCGAGATATTACCACATTTATCTGTTTGGATGATAAAGCGATAATTCCTGTTGGTGAACCAGGCATACCAATTAGTACAGGTGTTAGAGGACATAACAAAGTTCTTACCCCAGCTGATGGTCCACGTTTGGTGTGTACTGATCATGATTTCCATGTAGGTGGCATTGTTCCATCTGTGACATTTGTGTCCAAGATTCCTCAACATAGTAACGATAGCTTTTTCAAAGGAAAAATTCATGTCACAACCAAGGACAAAATATTTCAGCCTTCATCGCCATACAGACATGCTACTGAAGTGACAAGAATTTTGCGTGAACATTACTCAGAGAATGAAGTGGATCTGGAAAATCCTATTCTATGCATTATGACAGATGGTGGGCCAGATCATAGAGTCACTTTTGAGACTGTGAAGTTATCTTTGGTCCAGTTGTTTATCAGCCTTAATTTAGACATGCTTGTTGCTTTACGTACTGCTCCAAATCACAGTTGGATGAACCCTGCGGAGCGCTGTATGTCTGTTTTGAACCTTGCTTTGCAGCATGTCGCTTTGGCAAGGAATGAAATGGAAAGTAAATTTGAAGTTGCTGTTAAACACAAGACAACACTTGGCGCTATTAGGAATATGGCAAATGTAAAACCAGGATTTAGAGATGCATACAAGGAATCTATTGGAAATACCATAAACCTTGTGAATTCAAGATTTAAAAGAATGAAGTTGAAAGAAGAGCCACTGGAAGTTTATACAGGAGTGTTGGATGAGGACATTATGGCTGGTCTAGATGTGGTTAGTCAAGTTGTACACTGTAATGTCAATACTGGTATGAGTACTGGAGATTTACGCAAGGTGAAAGAACTACAGGTAAAATTTTGCAGAAATGTTTATTTCATGTAGCATGTTTCATTTATTAAATGCATAAATCTGTATACATGCATGTATGACTGTTGAATTAGCTTATATTTAAACACATTAGCTTTTGTATCTCATTAATGAACATGTGTTGCTTGTACTAAAAAAGGATTGGTTTTTTAGATGGTTTATAATTTCTTTTTAAAACTTAAAGATTTGTTATATGTTGGGGTTTTTTTTAAGTCATAGATATTAAAAATGTTTATCATCAGGTATATGTATTATAATACAGGTTTTTTTTCCAGACATTTTTAGATGCACATGCCAAAAGCAGCCATTACATGTTTCAACTCAAAAAATGTTCTACCTGCAACTATTGTACCGTGCTTCAGCCACCTCGAGTGCCTGATATGGATGATGTATCCTTTCTACCAGATCCTGTCCCAGGAGAGAATGGACAATACCTGGACTTCTTGGAGGTAAATAATTATTTGAAATTAGGGTACAAATAACCTTAAAGAGCAGCATTGATTACTCAATATTTTTTGTTCTGACAAAATGTTCATTGAAGATAAACTACTTAAAATGATGAGAGCTTATTATAACATGTTAAAGAGCTGATTAGTTTATTTATAATTGTTATTGTATTTTGTCTTTGATTTTACAATTCTTTTATATTCTCTGACTTTTGAAAACAGGTTTATGGCCAGAATACAAGTGATGCACACAGGCCAAGTTCTGTTCCAGCTAGTCCTCAATGTGAAGTTGACCATCAGAATAGAGATTTGTTCAAGAATCAGAAGGTTCGGGATGTTGTCATTTGTGGAGAATGTGGCAAACCTCGCTGCATATATAGCAACAAAAAATTAACAACAGACCAAGTAGGTGATATTGTATTTGTAAATTATCATATTTTTAGAATATGGTAAATCAATTTCATTAATAGCAATACATGATAAAAAAAAAAAATAACAAAAATTGTGTCTATACTTTCAGTATAAAAATTAATATTTCTTTAGGAGCTGCTTCTTCGACAGATAAAAGAGGAAAGTTTCTTCACGTGTGGTGCTTCCCTTGTCCCAGCAGACAGAGAATCTTTGGGATTAGTGGTTAGAGAAGCTATTTCCTGCTCAAATGAGGTGGAAACCTGCTATTTCACCGCTTCTTTAAAACATTATCTACCTCCAATCTGCATTCACTGCGGATCCGCTGAAGACCTTCTTGATGACACAGATCCCTACATTGCTGGACTATATGAACAGTTTTCAGTTGTGAGACCTATTTGCTGTAACTGTAAAAACTTGGGGAAGGAAACAAAAACTTGGGGGAAAAAGTTTGTCTCAAAGAAATCTAGAGGCTCTATGATCGCACAATGATTTGGACATTCATGTATTGTACTGTGAATTTCATCCATTTTCTGGTTGTGGTCATCCAGTCATTAATTTACCAGTATAGCTTTACCCTAATCATGCTGATGAATAAATAATTTCTTCTCATGTATTTGTTTAACTTGTTACACAATACTTTGTAGGTATAAACCAAAATTTTCTTCTTTACTAAAGTCATGTATGTTATAAAATATTTCAATACAGAGGTTGTATATTTAAAAAAGAAAGTTTATTAATACTGTTAGTTAAGATTGACATTTACATGTATTTATACACTAAAACAGAAAAATTTACTGTCAATCTTAAAAAATATAGGCTGTTATTACAGTGATGTTCATCATTTGTATGTGAAAAGATGGATTATTTGTTATTTAACCTCCTCATTGAACTAAAATAGAATTTATAGCCTTTTACTCAACTAATGAAAAAAAAATATAATAATATTTACTCGCTCGCTCCTGTTAATTCATGTACCGCCTCAAAATTTTGTTAATGCTAAATAATAATATTATAATTATTCAATCGCTCGCTCGCCCCTACTTTTTTTGGTCATTTGTCCGAAGAACAAGAAATTAAATTGGTGTGGCCTAAGTTGTTTTTATCGATCAATTCGGTTTAATATTGCCATAGCTCAGTGGTTAAAGTAGTTGGCTTGTGAACTGCAGATCATGAGTTCAAATTCGTCTGGGGCATTAATTTTGTTCACATTTACTGAATTCAAATTTTTTAAAAATATGATTTTTTATCTAAAATTGCATTATTTTTTTTTCGCCTATTTGACTTATTTTCTTCTTATGCATGATAGTCATACTATCTATCATAATCAAGTAATTTTCTGCTGATTTGAGAAACTATTTTAAGGTGTAGTGAGCCCAGAGTCATAAATAACAGAGATTAGCAACTGATTGAAATCTCACAGTCATTATTGTAAAGTATTCCCAGTTTAAATCAGTATATCTTTCTAATAATCAAATATATCGAAATAAAATCAGCTAAATCCGATTACCAAAACATTCAAAATATTGATGAGTTTGTGTCTTATGAACAATATTAAAAGAGGAGTTTCAGGTGGCAGTTGGCTACCTGTCATCCGAGATTTCACCACCGTTTTATAGCTGGCCTATATACTTTCTATATATATTAATCTTATTTTTCAATTTAGTAATTCAAAAACTTCTAAATCCTATGCACATTTTTCATAAAAACAATATACTTTTGGTTTAAGATCAATATATCAATTAATTAATATGTAGTTCTCAAAGTAAATATGGTCCCATAACATTTTTCAACAACAAAACTCGCTAATGGCGGAGATGCCAATCTCTGTTATTTTTGTCTCTGGTGAGCCACGGGACCTTAATTATGGGTAAAGGGACTAATTGTTGGTTTTGGATTTGTATCTTATTTTATGCAGTGAATAATTAAGAATTAATGAGTTCAAACTTAAACAAATATATAAGTTGTTAACTTTTCTAACATCATCTCTCTCTCATCTGCTTATTACTTTTTTTAGGGTATGGCAGACACCATGCCAAGAAAAATAACAAGGAGATATATGTACATGTACCAACTGAAGTGACGTCCTAGTTTGCATCGCCTCAAGCCACAATCTGGAGTCCACATAGCTCTCTCCTACCCGTGGCTGCTTAAATACATAAAGTATCCTAAAGCTGAATATTCACTCGTCATCTGTTAAGTCACCTCTAAACCTGTTTGAATTCTACACGCAGTGTGCTGTTAACACGTCAGCAGTAAACAACATGTTTTATGATAACTGTGATTGGATTATCAAACATCACATCGCTCAAAGGTCAATCTACGACTATGCTTTACTTGCATTGGTCGGAATTTTTATGAACTACGAGATAGTCTCGTCTCATGTAACCATGCCAGATGAGAGAGGATCGTACATATTGGCCATGGTTAGTGATGATGTTACAGTAGTTTATATTGTTGTATCTGACATTCACCCAGAAGCAAAATGGAGAAAAGTACACTTAGCTTGATCAGTGTTAGCAGATTGTGAATAGTGTCTTTGTCATGGAAATGTCACAAAGCTGACTTTGCCATATTATTGGTAGTGCGATTTGGAAATTAAACTCTAGTGACATTTATTGACTAACAGTTCGAATAGAAGGTATGTACAATATTCTGATTATAAAAATTAATATTCAACTTTAAACTATTAACTGAATAGGTTTCAATTTAGTGTACCCATAAATTCAAAATAAGTACAGAAATCGAATTACAGACGTTTAGGCCCCAAGATGTTTAGGACCCAAGATGTTTAGGCCCAAGCAAAGACGTTTAGGACCCAAGATGTTTAGGCCCCAAGATGTTTAGGCACCAATTTCAAAATGTTTAGGCACCTGTTGTTTTTAATATACTATTTAATTATGTATCTCTTGAGCAGTTTTAAGCAAATAAATGCATTTTTATTAAATTTGGAGAAAATTAATTACATAAAAATTGCGATGTCAGAGCTGCCATTATGAGATTCATGACTAGAACACAAAATTAAAGTTATATGAGGGTATGCATTAGAGTATTCAAATTTGAAAATTGGTTTGTTGCCTATCATCATTGGAATTATACAATGTTTGAATATTTAAAACTGACAATCTTTTATCATTGATATTCTTCACACAGCAGCAGATTTACCGATATATAACTAAGAATAAAATCCAACTTTCTACTCAAACACAAGTTATTTCTATAATCATTCCAGTAGAAAGATATCTCAACAATCATACAACTTGGCTGTTATAATTACGCTTATTCTTAACTGTAGATGCAGGTGATAAATATATTTCTTAGGGTTGTTTTTGGATATTCTTTTAATGAAATTTAACAGGCATGCCAAGCAAATACACATTAAATTCATGTTTGAGTTAATTTATTATTTTCAATGACAAAACCCATACATGTAAAGAATATGATTGTGATATTTATAACAGATTTAGATAAATCACTGCTTAGTCTCTTCATAATTTACTTCTCAAGAGTGGTGTGAAACCCCCATTGTATTGCAGTATCTCTTCATTATCTCTCATTATTAGCACCTATCCAGAGAGGGAGCAGGATATTGGGGTGGAGGGTGGATGTTGTTTTAACAATTTAATTAATGGTAATGGTGGTTTAACACATGGTAAAGAAATGCTCAATTTTTTATCTATGTTGAATAAAAATTATGCAATATTCAAATACCCTTTGAGTGGAATTAAGATCTAAAAATAAGATTCTGAATTTGAAAATAATTTGATAATTAATTAAAGATAGGACGCATAATATGGACTTTTTAATGTAGATTTTATTTGATAAAAATGAAGTAAGAATTTTTTTTTTTAATTTATAAATACAATAAAAGATTTGTAAGAGATAAATCTCAGTCTATTAAATTAGGTTGGTGCCTAAACATCTTAAGATAGGTGCCTAAACATCTTGGGGCCTAAACATCTTATCAATTAAGGGCCTAAACATCTTGGGGCCTAAAAGTCCTGCTACCCAGAAATCTAATATGAAATTTTTGAGATAGCTCGGTAGAGCACCTGACTTGAGATTCAGGGGGCCCGGGTTGGAATCCCTGTCTGGTTCATTATTATTTCTCCCATTCCATTACCAGAAAATGGTCTTAGTTTGATTGTATACCTTTAAAATGCATGCAAGTTGAGGCAGAGCAATCAGATGTTCAAGTAAAGTCTCTTTTTTTTCCCCCACGGCCTGGTTCAATCTTTCCACACAGTCTCCGTTTCTTACTGGGACGTTTCGTTATCTATTGATCAAATACATACAGTCGTGAGACCACGTGAAACTCAGTAAAGTTGACAAGTTTCGTGATGGTGTTATACTTACTTTTCCTCAATTTTGTGAAAAAATTACGCTCGTGAAGTTTGTGTCAAAATGTGCTTACTCAAAACGGAAGTGGGTTCACTTCTGGTTGTCGTAAAATGATCAGAAACACAGATGAAATAAAACTGCTGTAAAATTAAACGAGAATGGAGTTTTCTAAAATGTTCGAATTATATTATTTAAAAATATAAATTATATTGACTATTCAACTATCAGTAACTTAACTTCAGTAAAACGGTGAAGTTTGTTTTACGACATGTCGAGAACGAGTCGATAGCCTAGACTGGTTCGCTGTCATTGATTACGAGTGCGAGCGCCCTGTCTAATCAACGACAGGTAACCACCAGCCATGATAACGCGTCATAGGAAATAGCAGTGACGAGAAAAATCTATTTTTAGGCCCACAAGTTATCTTCACACGCTTGCGATGGAATGCCGAAAAAATCTTTCGGAGAGTCAATAGATTTATTTTAAAAGTAAAACGGCTTTAATAGTTATAAACAAAGAAAGAGAAACATCTTTCGATTAAGTAAAACCGCGACAAAGTGTTAGCCTGAAGAAACCTCTGGAAGCCAGGCAACTGTATAACTATTTTACCTACTGGTTATGGAAAGTCCTTAACTTTTAAAAAAAAACAATTTCTACACACGATCCCACTCTCTATGTTAATAACTCCATATTTTATAAACACATAAGATAGTATATACAGACCATGTGCTAATTGTGTGTAGCCTGTGTGCATTCAATTTATATGTGCTGACTTATTTTTATCGGACCTTTACAATCCTCAGCAGCCCCATAAATCAAGTTATAATGGGCATGGATTGGAATGCTACGAGCAGTCTAGTGCTCCGAGTCTGCTGACCCAATTATAACTTACTCAACAATGAAAATATATATACATTTCCGATGTAAATATTTACAATACCCACATAAACAATCACGGTACTGTCAACGGTGTCAATATTAATTTGTTCATGTTAATTTGATATTTTATTGTCAAATTCATGTTTTGTTCTTCTTAAACCTTCTTTCTTTGATCCGCCTCAATCTTCTTTCCGATTTATTTTAAGTGTGCGCATTTGCTGTGCGCGAAGCTGCAGTGAGTTTTCCCACTGTCATGGCGGTGGTGGTTACCTGTCCTTGAATTTCCTAGCGGCAGCGTTTGGAATCAAGGGCAGGCTATCCAGTCTAGTCGATAGCCTGGTTCCCGAGGCCTTCCGATTGTGCAAGCACAGAAGTACATTCGGCAAACCTCGGCCGATTCCGTAACCTACATCAAACCTCGGCTGTATGATAGAACTTGATTAGTCAGCCCGCGGGCTGACTATATTAAGTTAGGATGAAACTTCAATTGCGCTTGCGTAAATTGGAATTCTGGGAAAAAATTAGACAGTTCGTGTTAGAAAAATTCGAAGACGTTATGAAACTGGTCAGTTTCTAGGTCAAACTGCGCATCAATGTATTGGAGGTGTCAATGGGAATCGTCTGCAGCCGGAGTCCGCGTATATCTTCCTAACTCTCTTAGTGAGATTAAAAAGTTAATATATTGGAAGTAGTTTGCCACCAGACCATGAAAATCAGATAGCTACGTCTACAAGTTACAACTTTAAATATTAAGTAGATGTGCAGTCCTACATTGCATGTACACCGCTGCACGCTTATCTCCTCACCTACCTACATGTACAGCCATAAAAATAAGGCTGCAAACTAAATATGCACCCGCATATTAATATTGTTCTGGAAACTATTTATCTAGTATTTTAATAGATTGTGTATTCACTTTTGTCCTAAAATTAAAATTCCGCTGGCTGACTTTCTTAGCTTTTTAAAAAGCTAACCTTGTATCCCAATACGCCGGGCTAGCCTAGTACCCGAGGCCTTCCGAGTGCAAGCACGAATGCCTGGAATCCCCCGTCCAATGGCTGCGCTCAATGTAGAATCCAAGATGGCGACTAGAAAGGTAAAATAACATAGACCTGCTTATAGTTAGACCCGTTTGGCCTTTTCTTGCTGGTTCATATGCGAATCAATTACATGGTTAGACTTGATACAACATTTTCTTCGCTGTTATAGCTTTATACGGCCTTGAACCATCGATTAAATGTCCGAACGCGAGTATTAAGCAAGCCCGGCCCTGTATATCGCACAATGTAAACAGTGATACATATCGACACTTTTGCTCAGATATCTCCCCATTTTTTAGGTAGACAAACTTTTTCAAAGTTATTTATAGGGCATGTGAACATACATAACAACATACAATGCATAGATTCAGTGGAATGCCTTGGTGTAATTGGTTAGCACACTTCATGCTTCAGAAGTTTATTATGGCATTTGAAGAGGTCCAGGTTCAAATCCTGGGGGTATTCCGCTTTACTTAGTGTATGTCAAGCCCCCGATATGGCTGATTAGTTAGGTATGATGTCCATGTGCATTGCTGTACAGTATAGTTTTTTGTGTGTTTTAATCTTAGACAGAGGAGGAAATGCAGAATTATATCCACCAATGTCAGGAAAAGTTGCCCTCATTTATGCATGTGGAACATTCATACACTAGTACATGTAACAGCAGAAAGAGATGCAAAGGGACACCCAAGGGGAAGACCTCCGGTCAAGTATCAAAAAAATCCCCAGTGGTAGGACGATTTGTAACATATTTTGATATTAAATACCTCATATACTGTAAGATAGAAACACTAACACATGCAAGTTCATGCACTTGTATTTCTTTGAGCACTGCAGCAAATTTATACAGCAGAGCTTTTCTGTTTCATTACTAGACACAGGAGGAAATACACAATCATTTTCATCAATGTCAGGAAAAGATGCCCTCATTTATGCATGTGGAACATTCATACACAAGTAACAGCAGAAAGAGATGTAGAGGGACACCTACCGGAAAGACCCCCGTTCAAGCTTCCAAAAAAACCCCAATGGTAGGATGATTTGCAATATTAATATAGTTAAATTTTAAATACTGCATGTATACTTAGATATGTATACATCAACATATATAAATTTCATGCACTTGTGAAAGAAAAGAAAATAGGATGGACCCAATTAGGATTCTTATCAGGGCAACTTGAATCTCTAGTCAGGTGTTCTTCTTTCTGCTATCTTGCTACTTTCAGATAAGAAAAGAATACTGTAAACGTATTATATTTAGCGTGTACGATATTTAGCGGAAAATTATTTTTCAACAAGTTAGCGTGGATTTGAGTTAGCGTATTTCTGAATGTGATTATTCCTATACATGTAGGAATGGCATTTAGCGATGTACTTGATTTGGCGGAAGCGGCTTTCCGCGAAAAACGCTAAAAAGAATACACAGCCAAATGTAATACGTTTACAGTAAACTGTGGTATAATGATTTAAATTATTCACTTAGCCACACAGTGAATATCACAATGTTCATTAGGTTCTCTTTCAAATAGTCTTCCAGATGGAATAATGAAGAGAAAAATTATGTGACTAGTTATGTGCAGAAAAAAGTTCCTGATTACCCTATTTCCAATGAATATTGGAAAAACTGTGCTCAAGATATGAATGCAGACTTGGGCACAAACCGAACTGGTGAGGTTGTAAAAATATATGAATGTACTCTGTTAAAAATATGATTAAAAGGTTTCAAAATATAAGAGCTAAAGAAACATTAACCAAATCCTTCTCGTCTGAGCTACCTCAGTTAAATTGAAATTATATATCCCTGATAATGAATAACAATTTGTCGTACGAGATTCTTAAGTTAAAATCTTATGCAAAATCTTAAGATTTATTGTAAAAAAGGGCTACTGGAAATTCATTAGAGGCAGTTCCAAAAATTGATTCCCTACTGTTGCTCTCTTAAATTTTTTTATTAACATATTCTTATAAATGCAATTTATAATGACAGGTGCTTCCTGTAAAAGTTTTTACCGGAGATTCATTGCCTCGGACACCTTATATACCAGTATATCTGAAGTTGAGAAAGAAATTTTGGCTAAACCAATAGAGCAGGAAATTGACCGATACTGTCAAACTGATCTTTCATTTCCAGTTATGAGGTGTTTTTTTCATGTTGTATGTGTTGCAAACAGTATAAAGTTATGTTGTTCAGTTGGGTTGTTTATTATTTGTATTAAGACAGTGCATTTAATTAACCTTAATAGGTTGGCTGTAAATTAAAAAAAAAACATGTACATGTAATATTGAATTAAGCAGTGAACACTCCATTGGAGAATTTGCAGTTTTTATAAATAAATAAAATTGCTTCCATTTAAAGATGAGTGATATGCCCCTATTATCTTTTGTACCTTGACTTTTTTAGAACTACTTCTACTCGACCAGCTGAAGTTATTGCTGACTGTGATCATTTGTTGGAGGAAGGGAGTACACCACAAAGAGTTTTAAAATGTGCTTTAAACCAGACAAGACCCTTAGAAACAGATATCTACTCAGACTTTCAAGGGAAAGAAATTCTTAACCTCATCACCCTACTTTTTTGTAGTTATAATGTATTAGACATTTGTAGGGCAATCCTAGAAGTAAAAGCATTTAAAATGTGCTTATGGAAGCTCTTCCTTGCAGAAATTCATGAAAATACCAAATATATGTGTATCAAAGGACACAGTTATTTAAGTCAAATTGATTTTGAAGCTTTGAGGAGTTTTCAGTGGGAAAAAATTATTGAAGAAATGTATGTTCAGCAGAGGCAGCTTCTCCAGGTCTTGCTGACTGTTTGTACAAGCACTAACAAATCTGAGGATGATGAACACTACATGCATGTGGTAAAAGAAGTAGGATTAATGTATGGCATTCTCATGAAGAGGAGATGTAATGCCCTTTCAAGAGTGCAACGAGTAGTGTCCATCTCCCTGGCTGATGAGCGAGTACACCAGAAGGTGAAGAAATTTACACATGAATACTTGTTATTGTTGAAAGTTCTCATGTTTTATTAACTACTGTTGAAAGTTCCCATTTTCACAATTTTTGAAATGTTGTTTAAAGTTTTCAGGTTTGACAATTATTGCTTATTTTTCATATTTTGCTTAATCTATTTTTTTCCCAACAGTTATTTTTATGCACTGAGCAAAATTGATATATTTTATTTACATTTTAAATACTTTTCAGACAAATCCTGCTGATGTTTATGCTGTTCTTTCAAAGATCCATTCAATCATTTACTGTGCATTCTTTGTACTAAATGATGAGTATGCCTTTATATGATGAAATTGGATCTTGATTACTAATTATATGTTTTGTATTAAGTTTTATTTCTGTTGAGTTTTAAAGCAATAGCTGGTAAGTAGACTAAGGTAAGATAAGTTTTACTTTCCTTCTTGATGGCAATTTGAATGCAGGTAATTAATGTAAATAAGTACTAAATTCAAAATAAAAGTATGTGTATTTTATGATGCCCCATCAAAAATGATATTTACTTGTATGCACACAGATAAAAAATAACTAAAAATAAAAATTAAAAAGTGAGCATCCTCTTTCATTTCTTTTTTAAGGTGTATGACAGATTGCAACCACTAGTATTACAACATCCCACTGTGTCATGCTTCGAACACAAAAACAGATTGGAGGACACTTTAACTCACAACTTATCAATGCTGTCCAGGAAGGCCGGAAATTTCGATTCATTGGAGATAATGTGAACTTTATGATTGATGTTAGTCATCAAAGAGAAACAATGAAGTCACATATGGAACACTGGTTTGCATCCATGGCCATTATTCAGCACAGCAACTTCAGCCTACTTTCTACTGCAAAACCACAAGTGCCTTTGTTGGAGCTAGGACCAACTACTTTTTTACCTCAAGAAAAAGACTGGGAGAATATTAAAAACTGCTACATTGTTGTAATTCTTGAAATTCTATGTAAATTCTGCAAGTATTTCCAGAATTTTAAATCTGTCAAAGAGAACATTAAACAAAAACTCAGACCAGATGACTACGACATCTCTGAAGTCCATACAAGTGTTCCTTTACCAGTTTTGCCAAAGAATGAACAGAAGTACTCCGATGTAATAGAAATCTTGGACTTTTATGAGAATGTTGTGGAAAATGTGTGTGGAGGAAACAACATTTTGATTCATATAGGGGGGGATCAGCTTACAAGAGAGAGGTTCTCTGGTGCGAAGAGACTCCGTGCAGCATCCATCACACCAAAGGATAGATTCGAACATCTTACTCCAATTACATTTGAATTTTTCCATTTGCAGATGTCAGTATTAACTCTTTTCTACAAACTTCTGTACAGAAAAAGTGGTACTGCTTTAGGAACACTAAATGCGGAGAAAATCACATTGGGAAGGACCAAAGCAAATGGAGACGATGTAAAAAATCATTACAATGATTGTAAAGAACTCGCAGATTCCTTCATTTCAGGTTATGTAGTTAATGCTGTTATGCATTTCTTTGAAATGGAAACAATCAATTCACAACCTAACCATGCATTTGCAGCAATAGATATTTCTTCTGCAACAGAGGAAGAAAAAGAGAGAGTTATTGCAAGTTCTCTAGGAGAGTTCATAGATAATATCATACTGAATGAAGCTAAAGCTAACCTTGCAGAGCCTATGAACTTTTACCAACAAGTTACATATGTGCTTCCTGATGGAGGAAAATTGATATTGAATGTTCCAGTTTCTGTTGATAGGTGTGTTTCAGAAAATAGAAATGACTCCATGTTAGGTTATGGAAAAACTGTTTTAGAAATTGGCCTTTTATATCAGTGTTTAAATCTAAATATCAAGATGCCCAATCGAGAAATTGTCTTATCACTTATGAAATATATCATGTGTGTTTTAAAAGGGAACAATAACAAATCCAAGTATGCTTTGGAAATATTAAGATTCCTTTTCTTGCAAACTTCCCTGCTGGACCTAAAGACTGCCAAAGAAACATTCTATGGACTCTTTGTTAACCAGAAAGGCAAAGTAGACACAAACATTCCAGCTGATCTACATATGGAACACTTTGTGAAAGAGATAAAAGAGCATCTGAAGTCTCTTCATGCAAATAAGACAGAGTCATCAGTGCAGTCTCGATCATCTGCCATAGCAGGAATGAGACAAATATCAGCAAATTATGATAAAACAACACAAGTACTTTACAGAGCTAAACGACATAGCACACCTTCCTCAGAAGAGGATGAGCTCAATATCATTCATAGGCTATTGCGTGTCAGGCCTTTTGAAAGTAATGATGGTCGTAGTCTTCAGTGCTATACAAAACCACTTACAAGTCCCCTTGCAAATATCAACTTTGTACACTTGCAAGAATGGATCAGGGGTCATCAATACGAGATTATCAATGACTTTGGCATCTAATCTGGTAAGTAAATTATAATTCAATATATAGCCAACTCACCTTTTTTAAGGTCACCTGAGTTACTCAAAAATAAAGACAACTGATTTTTTTTTCATTACAAGTACTTCAACTATGTGCTGGAAAGCAAAAACGATTGAAAGGCATTATAATGACACACTTAATTTGATAATGGTACATAAATTTTCTGCATGTGCTAGATTCAAACCAAAATCCTGAATGAAACTGTCTGTTTCCACATATCTTGAATAATTGTGGATGACTGATTCTATTTGGTAAGGAGATATCTCCAAGTTATTTAATATGATGTAATCCAACAATGATTGTCGGATGGAAGATTTTAGCTCTTGCCTTAGAGGTAAAACTGAATACCATTCATTTAAGGTTGGATTACAAATGTTACAGCACAAAGTTGCTTTATTTTCACTCTCATTGGTGTCATCCATAAATCCAAAGTAATCATTAAGGATTTTTCTCCTACAAGTTGATTCATTTCGGCAGAAAGACTTCATCGTCTTGCTCATTTCAGGTCTGCCTACATCACTGTTGTTAAAAAACAAAATTGCTGTTGCCTGTTTCCCTGTTCTGCCTGTTCTTCCCACTTGCTGTATATAAGCTGTAGGAAGAAAAACTTGTTCGATTACCGTGATACTATAAGTGTTATCACAGGATATTATTTAAGTTTGGAATTACACTTGGAATTATCATTCAAATCAGTATTGAACTCAAACCAATTGGAGCCATTTGTCAAATAGAAGACAGTATTAAATATGTAGCAGGAGAATGACATTTACATAATAATTTGTAGTTTGTCCTTTTTCGGGATATAAACATTTTTTTAGCAATAAACATGAAGACTGCATTTATTATGTTTTTAATTTTGATTGCATTAGAAAGAGAAGTGAAAGACCCAGTCAGTACATAGCCTTAAACCATTCATGCTTTACAATTACACAAGCAAGACTTTCATTCATCTTGCATGCATTTTATTAAATAGTTCTTGCTTCTTCCCTTCATATTCGGATTATTCTGATGAAGAATAATACATATTTCTATACATAATAAGATGATAAAATTCATTAAAAAGTTACCCTCAATACTCTTAGGTGGACCTGCATGCACAATTCTTTCCACACGGCCAAAATCTGCTCCCATCCCTAGGGCAGAAGAAGCCAATATGATCCTTAAAGGGCTGTCCTCTGAGGAAATCTGATGAAATATCAATTCCCGTAGCTGATAGTAGAAAATCGAATTCATTTGTTTAAGCCCAGTATCACTATTCTCGATGATTTACAATAGCATAGGACATCTTGAAATTTTGGGATCATTCGATCAAGTTCAACCATTATATGTTATAAAAAACAATTCATAGCACTTCCACCTCTAAATATTCTTTTTACACCATCTTCATAAACAAATCATGTTGTAAATTTAGTGGGGACCTTGTTGAATTTGTCATTCTTCTAG
>WFKH01011925.1:25381472-25417193 GCA_016163765.1 Magallana hongkongensis | reverse complement strand
CTAATTACGTAACATATGACTTTGGTATGGTACTGTATAGATAAACAACTGTACAAAGAATATTTTTGCTTCTATAATATATAACAAATTATTTTTCAGTAAAAAGTTATTATTAATAGACTTAAGAGCCATCTTGGCCCCTAATTTAAGGGGCCAGCCCTTTTTTCTTGATATCAAACGAAAGATCTCGCAAATATAAACATATTTTGTTCAACAAGTGTTTACGAATTCTTGACCGTTCTAGAGATATCTGAACTAATGTGTTTTAGGGGCCGACCCTTAAACTCCTTACTGGGGCCACCAACAAATTTTTTTTATGAAGCATATTGTTGAGAACATTATTTTAAGCATTTTTTGTTCTACAATGCTTTTCAAAATATTTATCCTTTTCTACATATTAATGATCAAAGTTTTGGACTTTTGGCCCCTTGAAACCCCTAATTACGTAACATATGATTAAGGTGTGGTACTGTATAGATAAACAGTTGTACAATAAACATTTTTGCTTCTATAATTGATAACAAATTATTGTTCAGTAAAGAGTTATTGCAAAAAAACTTTAGAGCCCTCTTGGCCCCTAATTTGAGGAGCCAGCCCTTTTTTCTTGATATCAAATGAAAGCCCGTAGAAATTGAAACAACTTTTGCATTACATCTTTTAACTAAATATTTATACATCAAAAGATATTACAGAAAATGTTCGAAAATTTCGTGAAAAAATTTGGTCCTAATTTTCAGGTTCAGGCGAGCTTCGAGGCCTTGCGCAATTTTAATAATTGGAAGCAGGGGGGTACAACTTCAGACTTTAATCTACAATCCTGGAAAAATTTCAAGCTTCTATCTTGATTAGTTTCGGAGGAGATGCGTGGACAAAATGACCCTTAAAAATTTACAAAATCGTCAATATCTGAAACCGGAAGTGACGTCATCATTTGAAAATTTGACAATATGTAGCACCGATGATGCTTAATCAGCCCTGAAAATTTCGTGCAAATCGGTTGAATAGTTTTTGAGAAATAACGCTCCAAAAAAGTCAGAAAAAGAAAAAAAAGAATAATAACTAGAGCAAAGCTCGTTGCAAAGCAACGAGTGGGTCTTCCGTTAATGTCGAAAGTAAAGCTAGAAGTTCCTCTAAGAAGCAGAGTTTTTAAACCAATAAATGTAAGTACTAACTAAAACAAAAAGAAAGAAAATCGAATAATTATTTGTACGAGTTAACAAAATCCGAATGATTCAAAGTACGAATTAACACAAACCTTATCAATTTCAAGAACGACTTAGCAAATACAAATCCGAATGTGTTTAAGTACGATTTAACAATCATCGAATCATTTTAGGTACGAGTTAATTTAACTTTGAACATAACACTATTTTCTTAACCAAGAATGTGGAATCAAATTTCCGGAAAAATCAATTTTAAACCCCTATATCTCTGTAATGCATCGTCCGATTTTAAAACGGATTTCAGATTTAAATTAAGCTTAATAAGCTCTTATTTTTGCTTCTATGATTAATAGCAATTTATCGCTCAAAAAAAAATATTATTAAAAGACTTTGTAGCCCTCCTGGCCCCTAATTTGAGGGGTCAGCCCCTTTTTCTTGATATCAATTGAAAGGTATTGCAAATATAAACATATTTTGTTCAACAACTGTTCACGAATTGTTGACCGTTCTAGAGATATCTAAACAACTGTGTTTTAGGGGCCGACCCTTAAACTCTTTACCGGGGCCACCAACAAAAAATTTTTTTTAGGGTATCATATTGTTAAGAACATTATTTTGAGCAACTTTTCTTCTACAATGCTTTTCAAAATATTTCTCCTTTTCTAGATATTAATGATCAAAGTTTTGGACTTGTGGCCCCTTGAAACCCCTAATTACGTAACATATGATTAAGGTATGGTACTGTATAGATGAATAGCTGTACAATGAATATTTTTGCTTCTGTAATATATAACAAATTATTTTTCAGTAAAAAGTTATTATAAATAGACTTAAGAGCCCTCTTGGCCCCTAATTTAAGGGGCCAGCCCTTTTTTCTTGATATCAAATAAAAGGTCTCGTAATAATAAACACATTTTGTTCAACAAGTGTTCAGGAATTGTTGACCGTTTTAAAGATATCTGAACCAATGTGTTTTAGGGGCCGACCCTTAAACTCCTTGCTGAGGCCACCAACAAATTTTTTTTAGGTAGCAAATTGTTGAGAACATTATTGTAAGCATTTTTTGTTCTACAATGCTTTTCAAAATATTTCTCCTTTTCTAGATATAAATGATCAAAGTTTTGGACTTGTGGCCCCTTGAAACCCCTAATTACGTAACATATGATTAAGATGTGGTACTGTATAGATAAACAGCTGTACAATAAACATTTTTGCTTCTATAATTTATAACAAATTGTTGTTCAGTAAAGAGTTATTGAAAAAATACTTTAGAGCCCTCTTGGCCCCTATTTTGAGGGGTCAGCCCCTTTTTTATGATATCAAAGGAAAGCCCTTGGAAATTGAAACAACTTTTGCATTACATGTTTTAACAAATTATTTACAGGTTAAATGATATTTTACAAAACGTGTTAAAATTTTGCCAAAAATTTTGGTGCTAATTTTCGACCTCGGGCGAGCTTCGGCGCCTTGCGCATTTTCCACAATGTCAAATACAGAGGATCATCTACAGACATCCATCTACATATTCCTGAAAGTTTCACGTTTTTATTACCATTAGTTTCGGAGGAGTTACGTGGACAAAATGGTCCTTAAAAATTCACAAAATCTTAAGAATCTCAAACCGGAAGTGACGTCATCAGCTTAAAATTTTATATAAGCAAGCACGTTTAATGCTCTATCAGTCCTGTAAATTTGGTGAAAATCGCCCAAACAGTTTTTGAGTTATAGCGCTCGAAAAATGTCAGAGGAAAAATAATAATATAAAATAATAATAAAAAGAAACCGTAGAATAACAAGAGGGTCTTCCGTTGGAAACGGAAGACCCTAATAAGAATAATCTTACAAGCACAATAATAGTAAGGTCTTCCGTTGGAAACGGAAGACCTTAATTACAAATAGATACACATGTTGAAATTATTATCTAAAGTTAATTTTCAAATTTATTTTATAATTTAAAATAATTTGAAATTTTGACTTGATAAATCTGTTCTCAGTTTATGGTCTTCCTGTTTGACCAGTAACATCTAACCTTGACCTTTGATGTGAGTGATCAAGGTTATAGACACACAGAAAGACAAGATTCGGTACACCTTACGCAAGAGTTGCTCCTTCAGTGGACGATGAAGGAGGAGTTAAGCTTTGTATGCTGCACACACCGTCTCCTAGCAACCTTGTGCTTCATTTGCTGTTGCACAGTGTGCTGCCTTTGTTGTGGCACATTGAGGCGCACGGGGCGATGTCTGAAACTGGTGCGAGCTAGCCACTCAATCTGTTCAAAAATATCACAGGAAACGACATGGCAATATACACATAAATCTGCATATAATTCCAACCAATTTGGATAGCTTAAATCAGTGCCTTGCAGAAGAATGTAAATTGAATCTAGTTATTACCATGTGGGTGGGTTGCGGGACTGTAGGCAACTCCCTTCTGTCGTCCGACTTGTTGATTGCACCTTTCAGTTTGTACTGTAAACCAAAACAAAACATAGAGATTGTTATACATACAAGTATAGTATATAGAGTATATAATGCATGTACATATTTTTGACAACAAATTGTACTTTCATGTTTACAAGTACGTGTCAACTTAAGTACATGTAGATGTTTTTGAATATATCAAGAAATCTTAACAATATCAAATCTTCCATCAAATTTTGTGCATAAAAAATTGATGATGTGATATTATTTACTATAGATATAGATGGATAGATTATACTTGATTAAACCACTACGCCTATACATGTGTACTTCCATTATATCCAGTACAATCTGAATCATGAGAATGCATCACAAATCTCAGAAAGTCTTACATAGTCATTCATGTGCTATTTCCATGCATGATGACGGAAGGAGACAAAAGATGGCTGTTGCTGTAGAACACAAAGAACAGAGTGAGAGAATGAAAAAGATGAGAGAGAGAGAGACAGAGAGAGAGAGGAATGAAACAGGAGATAGAAACAGAGAGAGAGAATTAATAAGAAGAGATAGAGAGAATAAATCAGGAGAGAGAGAAAGAAAGAGAGAGGAGAGAGGGAGGGAGAGAATGAAACAGGAGAGAGAGAGAATAAAACAGGAGAGAGATAGAGAGAGGGGAAGGAGGGAGAAATAGAGAGAGTACAGCCAGTGAATTTAAAGAAATTGTATGCACAGGAGTTTTCAACAAAATAGATTGTTTTCCAGAATCATAAAAATTTAGATTAATAAAAAAGGTTTAAATTTTACTTACACAAGATTTGATGTGGAGTTCCAGCAACACATCGTACCACTGACACTCGCCAGATGAGGCCTCTATGCTGTGCTGCAAGTGAATAAAAAATGCTTGAGTAAAAATGAGGTCTTTAATCATAGAATTATAAATCAATATATAGAATACCCTGGTATCTCTCATTATCTTTGATGGAATACATATGTATATCTGACTTACGGAAATCCATTAAGTCATAATGGTTTTTTTTTTTATATAGATACAGGCCTATCATTAAATAATACATGTGTAAGTTTTCGCTCAAAAAGTGGTTAAATAAAACATAAATTAGGGTGATAGTAATAAAGATGTACATTGTTCAAGTACCCAAGACACTTTCCATAAAAAAAAATTAATGCACACGGAAGACCCCCTCCCCCCACATAAAAAAGGAGAAAGTAGAATTCAGGCCTTATTTATTCCGAATTTTTCATGAAATATATTAAAAGTTCGCCAATCAAATAGATATTTATTTCTAGGACAACTATATTTTGTTGTTATCACGAAAATGTAACTGCGTCAATATTATCATTTTTCAAGACGACATTTTGACAAAATGGCATCCTGCATCCAGTTACGGAGAATATAAAATCTTGTGATTACGCCGAAAGATTATTGTGTTTGCAATTAAAAAGAGTTTCAAGATTCTGAGAGCCATTACCCTCTTTGACGAGCTATTGCTCTTTTTTTTTCCGATGATCGCTCTCTTTTCATAGTGATTTCTCTGATTTTTGCGCTCTGTGCAAAAACACGTCTGATTGCCACCAATCATATTCAGGTTACAAATCGATGATATGTAAAATATACTTTGTTTTCAATGATTTATTTTTAAAAAATATCAGATTTGTTGATATTTTAATTTTTCAGTATCTTATCCGTACGTCTATAGGCATTTTACACGCCTTATCCATCCATCTTCTTTAATTTAGTTGATATATTCACAGGCACCTGACGTTATAAATTTTTGTCATAATAAAAATACATGTAAACACCCTATACCTAATAATACGGTATAGGGTATTTACTTTTATCATGACAAAAATTTATAACTTCAGGTGCCTGTGAATATGTTGAATATTTCGGATAGAGTCTGAGTCAGACTGTTTTTCCCAACTCTTTTGCATTTTGTTTCTCGATATATCATTTTGATATTTTTTTTTTATAAAATGATTAGTAGACAGAAAATAGGCAAAGTGGCAGATAGATTCAGTCTTGAACAATGTTTTATTGTACAGTGTATATATAGCCTCCACTCTTCTCCTCAACAACTCATCTTACATTTATATCTACCTGAGACTTAGATAAGTACTAATTTTTGAGAAAAAAAATCCTTTGAAACCGATAAAGTAATTACTTTTTTATCCCTTTTTTTAAATAAAAAAAGATTTCTTATGGTTTCTAATTTAAATCTTTACTTTCACATTTGAATTGTAGAAATAGCAAACACTTTTTTAGACTTTCAATAGACATAAAATTTTCATACACATCATATTTATATTTTTATCCTTAGGAATGCTGCATGAGCGACAGATAAATTGTTTGGTAACCCCCGGTACGATTTTGTAAGTTTCTACATCTTTTTGATTTAAAAAAAAAAGAAAAAAAAGGGAACAATTGTCAAAAAAAATATATATATATATATATATTTATATATATATATATATATAGAGAGAGAGAGAGAGAGAGAGAGAGAGAGAGAGAGAGAGAGAGAGAGACACGGCGTCCATCGACCATGGCTGGCTGTCAGGCATTTTGATGTTTGTGTTTGTTTTTTAATGTAAGTAGTAACGTTATTAAGTTATTACATGTATGTATCGGGTTTTTCCAAGGCTAAAAATAGAACACTAAAATCCCCAGCAATGGACTCTTCTATGGCAAAACAAAAGTAAGAAAATTTTTGTTAAACAGAACACTTAATACATTAAAACCGTATTTTGCCACAATTAGAACAGACAACATTCTTTTTATTTCCCGTAGGATGGCTGTTCAGAACATCTGAGTCAGTCTATATGGGAATGTGTCTCAAGATAGGGACCCCGCAACAGGTGACCTCCAGGAGAGGTATAGTGGACATTGCAGATATGTTGGAAAACAACGAACTGATGAAAAAACCGTCCACAACGATGCTGAGTGGGAGTGCAAGAGAAGGATTTAGATTGCATGGATCAGACAGAGACACAATGTTTTGGCCAAATGACCACCAAGTGATCTGGGATTTCTCTCAGTGTCAGTTTTACAACAAACAAGAAAACGCTATTATTCTTTGTGACAGTTCTGAGAGTCCACCAGGATTCACTTTACTATGGTTACCATTAGGAAGAGCGAACAGTAGTTATATCAGCTTGTGTAAGGATGCATGGAGGTTTCTATATATCAAGTTCAAAGTACAGAGAGGTCACGTGTTCTTTAATTACATCTGATTCTACAATCCATGGACCATGTAGTAGTGGATTACGTTATGGTGTATTAGAATACGACCATGCCTATTGCTTTGTTAGTGATTTCTGGCCTCCTTCTGCCTCCTCATGGATAGACAGATGTCACTCATGGCCCCGACCTCATGTTGTCAACGACATCGTCAGAAATGGATGTCACTTTGTAGCTATAGGACACAAATTAGGAAATCATACAGACAACGAATGGAGAATTTCTTTTTCTCAGGCGGAATACACGCTTGTGTGTTCAATGAATCACACACAATTCTTAACGTATGGATTGCTGAAATTGGTCCTAAAGGAAATAATTAACAAAGGTTTGAGAGATGAGGATAAATTATTGTGCTCGTATCACATGAAAACGGCTGTTTTATGGGCAATACACCAAAATACACTACCTCACTGGCGTCCGCAAAATATCCTGGGCGGTTTCTGGGTCTGCTTTAAACTTCTTAAATGGGTGTACGAGGGAGTGTGTCCCAACTTTTTTATCAAAGAAAACAACATGTTTCTGAGCAATATCTATGGTGAAGCACAAAAGACATTGTTCAAGCGACTATATAGATTGTATCAGAAGGGCATAACATTGCTGCTACACAGTCCCTCCATCAGGTCCTACATCATTAATGTTCTGTGTAATCCCAGACTCAGAATTTGTACTGATGAACACAGTCTGATTTCTGAAGTTAAATTCGATACAGATCATTTTAATGAGATAAATAATAATGATGCAATAGCCATATCTGACCCACGGATACGTAAAAAATATCTACATACGGTAGAACAGTTGATAGGTTTACCTCTGACACAGTATCACAATGTCATGTTACAGAAACTCACAGCATCCATCCTTCAGCGTACCGCATTTATATTACACAACATGTACACTGACACAGGTTCCAACAAACAGTTGTATATTGTAGACAAACTATCCTGTCACATGCTGAAATTAACAGCTAAGTTTGGGTATGTGTCTGACTTCTTATATATTGCAATGTATTATTACAAGACATTTAGATATAGGGAAGCATTATCTGTTATAGATTTAACAAAAGTCAAGTTAGCACGGCCATATCTGATGTATCAGAGTCATGTAGACAGAGAGAGATATACTGAGGCTGTAGGGGGACAGTCATTGTCTACAAAGATGAGACAGGCTGCAGCACAAAATTTCTTACTTGACAATGAATTCTTTTATACCAATGAATTATTTCAAGAACAACAGTCTAGTAAGCAAAACAATCAACCTGTATTGCGTATCCCACCTTTGATACTGTTACACATGTTAGACTTTTTGTGCTCTAGACATGTCGACACGATTAGAGCACAGAGAGCTTTAGATGATCTTCAGGTCCTAGTCCACCACGATCAGGGGGAGTTAATATCTGTATACCTCAGAGACATCTCTTGGGAGATCCTGGGGATCTGTCAACAGATCACAGGGAACCTCCAGGCTGCCCTGCACTCATACCAACAGTCACTCAGACAATATCCATACCATAACATACAAACTGCTACCAGACAGAGAATTCAGGGTCTACATTTATGAACTTACTGACAAGTTGTATGAAAGTCTTTCATGTCAAACACTGACATTATTTGTTAATTGTGTTTGTTCTGTTCGGTGGTTTGGTGTGTAGGTGAGGGGCTGCACTTAAAATTGACATGTATAACCTTGAAGATATGTGTATATTGCATTAAAGTTAGTGAACATTTACTTTGTTAATTAAGTCACTATTGCACTTAATATCCAAATTTTTAAATAAAAAATGATAATTACAATTTGCACATGTTATTATTATTTTCAAAGTTCAAAATAAACGCAATTAATTAAATAAGTGTCTTAATTTTTCATACAGTAACTTGTCTAATTTATTTCCTCATAATTTTACAAGCATTGGTCAGGTGCATCTATCAGCCTTGAATGTATGACTCTCTCCAGTTTGTTCTTGATTCTCTTTTTTTTCCTTACATCTATTCAAGATCATAAGATGAGCGTCTTTTAAGTGATGCACTATTAAATGTGATTTTTGATCAATTTTTAAAGTCCATCATGAAGTGATCAACAATATATATATATATATATATATATATATATATATATATATATATATAATATCTTGAAAGTGCCGAATCTATGATATCGATACTAAGCCAGTTGATCAACTACTCAAGAGCGATCGGCCGCACGGCCTACACCATACCAAACTCTGACACAGAACTGTTAATGTAGTTCCTATTCCTTTTCATTTAATTTTCTTAGTAAGTAGTGTTAGTTTTGATTTTTTTATTGTCCTTTGAAAAATTCTGCTATCTTGGTTTAGAGTTATTTACACATCTTATATCAACATGTTTGTGGTTTGATATTTTTCTATTGCAATTCAGTTTTATATTGATCTAGCTATTACGTTCAATTTTATAACAAAGAAGTGTTTATTTATTTCACAGCTGCTTTTTGTAGCCTCCGTTTTGAAGTTCGTAGAAGTGGCAAGTTAATGAATTATACAAAACAGCCCATATTTTTTTGTAAAATAAATCATATCAGGACGGACAATACATCATTTTTTTTTAAAATATGCAGTTAAGTTGTATGTTTATCAAGTAATATTTAATCACCATGTAGCTTTTTAAAAACAAAACTTTAAGAGTCGGATTTTTAAAAAAATCAACTTAGTTCTTTTACTTATAATCACATGAATACAGAATCAAAGATGAAAGTGCGTGTTTACATGTACATGTATAATTATACATATAAATAACATTTAACATTTGGAAAATTTACACATTTTGCGGTAGTTGCAAAATGAAACTGAGGGCTCTTAACTCTGTTTTATCTTTTAGACAAGTGTAGATTTCTTCATTTACCTAAAGGTGTTGCAAAAACGTTGTAGGAAAATTATTTACAGATATTTTTTCTTCTGAAATTAAACCCTTACTCATTGCTTAAACGATATTTTGGCTAGTACTGTTGATTCCTTATTTTACGCTAGTATTTAATTCCGCGATTCTACTGTTTTGCATCAATCAAAGCGCGAGAATATATCGCGAACGCCAAATTTTTGTCACAGTTTCGTCTGTCCGAAATTTTAAAATCCGCGATATGTGCTTCTCGCGATTTTACGTAATTCAAAAGTAAGTCACATCTAAAACTGACTAACATCGGGTTTAAGGGTGATTGAATGCAAATTTTGGACTTTCAGTTTTCAGCAGCCTGTCTTGAATATTACAAATTCCCCCTGATTTAGAAAGATTTTACTTGATGTCAAATAATTCATTGTTACATATTATTAAAATCGTTATTCAGAATATTGCCCAATATATTTAAGTTGATCTGTATTTGATTGAAAATGGTTGAGTTTTGAATTTCATTTTATTTAGCTCTTTGCCTTATCTTGATTGTTTCTTTAATATCACTGAAAAGGTTGTTATCGTCATAATTTATTACCTTCACATCGACTTGTCATCCTTAAACAAAATAGAATGCGTTTTAAACCTTATGACGGGAAAGTTAGGGAAAACTACTAGATATATGTAATATATGTTTATTAATAATTACTAGTATACTAAACTTGAATATCATCAGGACAGGAAGAAAAATTTAAATTATTTTCTATATTACGATAATTGTCTCTTTTACTATTTTGGCATATTATGTCAGTTTTCCTTAAGTTGTTCTTTCATATAACCTATCTTCTATATGATTTTTAATTTTTTTTTATTGATCGGGTACTATTGAGTACTTAATCGTTTCATATTTTTGTTTAGGGATGACAAATCGATGTGAAGAGGTAAATGAGACTTAACATCTTATCCGTGCATGTAGACCTGTTTTATCAGTAAATTCAAATTGCAATTAATAAAAGCATAAATCCCATTCAGGAATTACAGCAAACGGAACATGCCTAATTTCCTTCAAACATATTTTAACTGATTTTTTAAAACGCTGGTATAAATATCAGATTCTATCCGTTTTAAAGAACGCGTTTACTGCCCATAGCTAAGTGTGTTTTTTGTTATCTCAAATCAAAGTTGTTAACTCTTTTTCAGAACAGAAGCATATAGAGGAAAAACTAAATACGCAAAGTTCTTTTTCATGAAAGTCTTGAAGGATAGATTTACCAAAGTTAATGCTGTTTGTGATATCAAATTAAATGTAATAGTATTTTCCTTACAGAATAAAGTTTTTCCTTTCCTGTCTTTTTCTTCTTATCGCAGTCTCTCTGATTGACAAATCTGAGAGTGTCTCGACATCCCAAAAGAAGGATATCTGTAGAGTGATCTGTTTCGTCGCATGTAGAAGGTCATGTGTAATGTGTACACAAACGTGTGGCCCAATTCGCCTGCAAGCGTGTCATGGAAAGAAAAGTGAGGTAAGTATATTCTGAATGCATAGCAAGTACACAATTGCATGTTCTTCTCTGGTTTCATATCTTCTAATTCCTTTGATGACAGCTTTCTCGGAGTTCTTCGCTGCCATGTGACTTTACAGCTTGGGACACGAACGGAGACAGCCACGTTGAAATTGAAGAATTTTCTTCAGTCATGTACCCCAATATCTCGGAGGACGATTTGGCAGTAACATTCATAGCCATAGATATTGACAATTACAAATAACTCAAAGCCTCGAATCAATGATAAATGCTACCGAGATTTTTTAGAGTGTTTCCATGAAAATAAATAAACTTGGTTAGTTGATGAATTGATGCTTGCTTATCGTAGCTCACGTTTTTTGTTTTTTGTTTTTAAAAGAAATGCACTAATGTAGCTTAAAGTAAACGTAAATTGTTAAATGAACTATTATTTTAGATATGTTCTGTTAAGATGAGATGCTGTGTTAACAGGAAATTTTTAAGCTTGTTTCAACTCAAATACCACAAATATAGGTAGTGTTAAGCATTACATAAAGAGGCAAATATATGGCATAAGTTCAAACATGCATCTTTTTTTTTTTCGGGTGACAACAAAATTTCGAAGACAGAGAAGCAAGAAGCCAAATTCCTGTTTGAAAGATGTTAAAGATGGTACGAACCACTGAATAAGAATAAATTCATGACAATGTTCGTGTGTTTTATATTTATGGAAATTTCTCTAGAACCAAGCTATAGACCATATTACCCTACTTAAGAAATTTAACGGTAACTATAGTGTAAGGCTATTAAGAGAGAGAGAGAGAGAGTGAGAGAGAGAGAGTGTGTGTGTGTGTGTGTGTGTCCAAATTGCAAATCGTATTTTTGCGATCACCGAAATAACTGCTGACAAGGCAAACAATTGTAGTGCTAACCATCTGCTGTGCTAATGCATATTCAACTGTTATAGTGTTATAGTAGGTTATTTGATAAATTCAAAAAAAAATTGAAAGCGTTGAAGGGGGAAAAGACCCCCAAAAAGTGAATGGGGTAGAATTTATTACAGTTACATGCATATTGTATATTACATGCTTTACGAGATACATCATACTTTTTATATACAACTTCTAACAGTACAAGAATAATTCCTCATATTGGCGGATTCAATAGGTATTTTTTTCAAGGATAATGAAATTCTTATTATTCTATAGATAATGCCTTTGGATAAACGTTTTGTCAAGTGCTACGTTCGATGAATGAAAGTATCGAGAGAATTTCAAGCTTACCAGTTTGATATTTGCCACTTTTTAAACAAGAATGACAAATTATCTCTATTTCAAACTAATATAGCGATTATACTTTTTAATGAAGCAATCATTTTACTGAGTTTTGATCCACAGTTGAGGGAAAAATCGATAATGACATGCAACAATCATAACTCATTTATTAAAAAAATATAGATCTAAAATACTCTGAAAGAAAGAACCATTCGAGAAAAGAAATATTGCGTAATAAACTGAAATCGTCCTCTGTTTATCTTTGTACAAAAATTAGTTCATTGTAAAAGTATCATAATTTTGTGATGAAAATATGCATGTATGAGAGAGAGAGAGAGAGAGAGAGAGAGAGAGAGAGAGAGAGAGTACATCCAGGGAATTTAAGAAATTGTATGCACAGCATACACAGCATTTTCAACAAAATAGATTGTTTTCTAGAATTAGAAAAGTTGGGTTAAAAATAAAGGTCAACATTCCACTTACACATGATTTGATATGGAGTTCCAGCAACACATCAACCAATGACTCTTGCCAGATGAGGTCTCTATGCTGTGCTGCAAGTTAACAAAAAATGCTTGAATAAAAGTGATGTCTTCAATTTAAAGGTGCAGACTATATGTGATGTTGTTTCCACCTTATTTTCAAATAATAATAATTTTCAGTGATTCTATAATTACAATTAATTTACAAATTAATATATAGAATACCCTGGTATCTCTCATTATCTTTGATGAAATACATATGTATATCTGACTTACAGAAATCCATTAAGTCATATAATGTTTTTATAGATTACATTTTATATACAGGTATATCATTAAATAACACATGCGTAATTTTTCGCTCAAAAAGTGGTTAAATAAAATATAAATTGGGATGATGGTAATAAAGACGTACAGGAATCACTGTTCTGTACATTGTTTAAGTACCCAAGACGCCTTCCATAATAAAAAAAAAAATTCAAAGACAAAAAGAAAAGCACTCGGAATCCCCCCCCCCCCCCCCCCCCCCATAAGAAAGTAGAAAATAGCATTCAGGCCTAATTTATTCCGATTTTTGTATGAAATATATTAAAAGTTCGTCAATCAAATAGATATTTATTTCTAGGACATGTATATTTTGTTCTTAACACGAAAATGTAACTGCGTCGATATTATCATTTTCAAGACGACATTTTGACAAAATGGCATCCCGTTACGGAGAATAAAAAATCTTGTGATTACGCCGAAAGATTATTGTGTTTGTAATTAAAAAGAGTTTATTCTGAGAGCCATTACCCTCTTTGACGACCTCTTGCTCTTTCTTTCCGATGATCGCTCTCTTTTCATAGTGATTTCTCTGATTAAAAACACGTCTGATTGCAACCGATCAAATTCAGTAACTAACGCGGTAACCAAAACGCGACGGTATATATACACCCAACGTTATACCGTTACTCCCAACAACGTCACTGCATTGCTACAGTGGGCGATAAGCCAATATCAAATAAATTAAATACTAACCTTTTATAGCAGAATTAAGTTATTACTCCGTGCAAAATCACCATCAGTAAATTTCATTAACATGCGTTTAAAAATATTCATCCCACAGATATGGTGACGTCACAGAACTCATCACATTAGCTTTGGCGGTATATTTCAATAAAGTGCGGCTATCTATAGGAACAAGATAATTTTGACGCAAAGCATCAAATCGGCCGCTATTTGTTTTAATCAAATGATTTCATTCAAAAACCATGATTTGTTTATTGAAAAGTTATTGAATTGATATTATTTCACAAGAGATTCCTAAACTTTATATCTATGTTGCACTTACAATTCTGCTTCAAATGACATTTTGTTTAGAGATTAGATGAGATCGAACAAACATTTTAAAAATTTAAATATCTTAAGATGATATGACTTGAAATCTATATGTTTCAATCGAAATTCTAAACATTTTGCGTGAAATAATGATGTGCAATACATGCTGCAATAATCGTCACCTTCATACCCGCATGAATCACCAAAAAAGTATTTGTATAAATACCTAGCTATACATGTATTGTATTTTTCAAAAATTCAAAAAAAATCTGCATGTGCATCACCATTTTTAAGCAATTTAACCCTTTTTCAAATCACAACACAATTGCATACCGGTTTGGCTGTATAACAATGCGTTTAATGACACTCCTGTAATATATGCATCGTTCAGGACTGGAGCTTTAATTTTAACGTACTGCATGATAACGCCCCGACTGAAATGCGAGCGATCAAGGACTTACGGTGTCTTATATCTCCTAATTATATAATGATCGAATCATTTCTTGCTAGATTTTTTTTTTACATAAAGGCATTATAAGAAGATGGCCTTACACAATTAAAATGGTTGTGGTTGTCATGATCCCCTTTTCGTTTTCCAGAAATTAAAGTTTTACATTTTGCCCCCACGCAAATTCTTTCAATCTTCATCGTGGGTTGCGTGTCCACATTGGCATCCTGTGTGACAATAGTTCGGTCATGTTCCTATTAACACACACTTTCCTCATCATACAGGTTTATCAAAAACAGACTGATACCTTGGGTTTTAAATCGAAAGCAAAATTATGAATTTTGTTTAAAAAAAAATTAGGGCGTTTTTGTAAGTGGATCCTAAGCATTTCTGAGAAAAGGGGTACATGGGATTAGGATTAAACAACGATATTGTAAGGTTTTTGGTAGAACTGTTCTAATGTCGGAGTATTTGGTCATGTGATTTAGGTTGCTATTGGTGGGCGTCCCGGCGGGATGTGGGTGCGTTAATTCAATACAAACCAGGATTTGCTGTAAGTTGGATTTCTACGATGCTTAAAGTGAGGATATTGAGGGCATATGAATTGCTTTGGATCCTAAGTTGAAATATAACAATTTTATAAACACAGTATCCTGGTTTGCATGGTGCTTAACAGTGTCTTTATTCTTTGAATCTTTTGAAAAGCAGTACTGAGATTACCATCCTTTTCTCCGGCATCATGGCTGAAGGACCAACCTCCATTAAATTACTAAGTAAACTTTTAATGGTAAAATTTAAATATTTATGCAATGTTTAATATAATGGAAAAAAGGATATTTTATATACTGTTAATGTTATCATATACAAATGAAGATTATCAATTCTGGGAAAACATGTATTTTGTTATAATATTTATATGCCTCTTTGTATTCATAAAACATGATCTAATTTGAATATTCGTTTAACGCCATAATCAAGTATACCGATCTGCTGTCAAACTTATAGCCTGTTATAAAAATGCTCAATGCATGTACATGCACTGTATGTAAACTATATTCTCAATAGTAGTTTGCTTGGTTAGGGTATTTAAACTGACTCTTTTACTAACTTTTCGACATATTTTTAATGCAATCCTGTACGTGTAATGTCTAGACGATGGCATTGTCATATTACAATGGTCATGCCCATAGTTACTGACATTGAAAAAAATCGGTTCTAAGAAAACGATCAATACATTTTTCGTGGAACAGAACAATACATTCAAAAAGAGATATAGGATGCGTAATATCTAAGATTTTATTTGTAGTTTACTCGAACTTTGAAAACATTCAGCTGTTCTTTGATTTAAAAACCTGCAGCTACATGTAAAATTAGATTGGCGTTAAATTTTCCTTGCATAGAGTAATATCGGTCAGTGCATGATTGTTGGTATTTTGCAAACCTAGTGGGGTGGGGGGTGCTGGTAAAAAGAGAATTGTGCTTCTTTAATCAGAAAGTTATAACAAAGGTACTGTTCTTTAATTTTTTTCCGAAATATTCTCCGTTATGCTGAAAAAACTTTCAAAAACACTTTCAATATCGAACAGTCTAGGTTTGATACATATTTTGAAACAATGCCTGTTCTAATCAAGCGAAGAATTTTAATGTCTTCTGCTTCAAATTTTCCAAATCGGAAAATCGTTGACCGTAACAAATGGAAACAGAACAAAATCCTTTGGTGCCAAGTCTGGACTGTATAATGGGTAGTTAAGTCGAACTATTCTGAGTAAGTTAAGTTCTTACTTTGTTTGTATTGTAGTGTGGCGTGGAACATTATGGTAAATTATAAATTCCTTATTTGTTGCCACTAGACTGGTCTATTTTTCTTAATGCAGGCACAGGGGCGGATCTAGGATTTGAAGTTAGAGGGGCGCCAGTTTTAGGCAGGGGGTCTGGGGGCCACCTTGAGGCCCCCAGTGGGTCCAGGGCAAAGCCCTGGTGGGGGTCCAGGGGGGGGGGGCGAAGCCCCCGGAAGCCCCTGGATTCTAGAGATTTCGTAGGGTAAAAATGAAGTCTTCAAATTTAGACTTTTGTGATATTTCTTCTCGTGAGTGTACTTAAAGGTAAAACAATTGTTTTCAATTTTTTAAGGTTTGTAGATTTAAGACCTGCATTAATCCCATTAAAAACCTCTGCCTTGCAGAAATAGAAAGACCATTTCCTTTTATTTTTATGGGGGTCCAGGGGGCGAAGCCCCCGGAAGCTCCTGAATTCTAGAGATTTTGTAGAGTAAAATTAAAGTCTTCATGAATATTTAGACTTTTGTGATATTTCTTCTCGTGATTATAATTAAAAGTAATAAAATTATTTATAATTTTAAAGGTTTGTAGATTTAAGACCTGCAGAAATCCCATCAAAACCATCTGCCTTGCAGAAATATAAGAAACATTTCCTTTTAATTTTTTTTCTTACGAATGACTGTAAATTAATCAGTTTAAAAAAATCTAGTTCAATGGAACGATGATCTTGTAAATAAAGTTTTAAAAAAGATAACGATGCCAGCTTGTATCATAATAAACACGGAAGAGTCGTAAAAAACACAAGCTAGTATAACCAATTACTTAAAGGTGGGTGACTGGTCACATTTGAAATCAAGGAGAGCGTAACTAAAATGGGCTTTCTATGTACGTTACACCATTGAACCCATGGGTTTTCTTCATACTACACCGTTGAAATTAGTCTAATGTAGAGAAACCCCATGAGTTTCCAAAGAGTTGATAATTTAGACTCGCAAGTTGTACATTTTCTTTGCCCGAAGGAGTATGATTTAACTTTATTTTGACAATTTTAGGGGGGGGGGGCGCCGGGTGCGCCCCCCCCCCTTGAATCCGCCACTGTGCTAGCACAAAATCCCATCGCAAAAAAAACTTGAAATAATTGGCAGAATTTAGTCTGCACCACAGGATGAAGCTGTGACATTCAGTCAACTGAAATGTGACTGAAAGGTAACTAAAAGGTGACTGATTGGCAAAACATTTCCAGTCAGTCACCTTTCCAGAACTTACAGTTTCAGCTTCATCCTGTTTTGGCGAGCAGAAATAGCATGTACAGGAATCATACCGTGTCTTTCTATAAAGACATATTTTCCAGGTTTTTTCCAAACACTAAATTCATTTGTCACTCTCCCTCTCGATCATAGTCGTGAAGCAATGCTCATTATGATTCTATCCAAAAAATCACCGCAGCCCAATCAAAGTTGCCAAGGAAATTCCAGGTAACATAAACCTCTTCTATGCTTTTATCCCTCAAAATTCGAGGTACACAGCGTGCATATACCCTATGCATCACAAAGTTTTCCTTTATCAATTATACAAGTAAGCGGTGAACGGATGATTGACAAATTCCTAAACATTGTTTCCATCTTCCTCACTGTCCGATGTCGATTGTCATGAATTGTTTCATTTGTAATTATGTTCCATCGTCAATATCTTTTAAAAACGAGAAACCTGTTGTTTCATTGGGGCTCAGTTGGTGGTCATCCTGAGGTCTTCACAACGTTAACATCAACGCGAAATGTAATAACGCAAAATGTAATAAACTCCCTTTATCAAATTTTGCGTTATTACATTTTACGTCAAGATAAACGTAAAATGCAATAACACGAAATGAAATAACTTTTTTTCTCTTCAGATACTATGTGTTATTGGATATGGGTAATGTTTTGTGCCTTTCTAAACAAAAAAAAATAACTTCTGTACACTTTGCCGTTCTGTCATTCCTAATTATAATACTATTCTTTGTATTTATGCAAATTGAACTATATTGAATCCACTTTTCTATCTTATTATATGTTGCGTCATTACATTTTGCATTGATCTAGACGAAAAAAGGAAAATTCAAAAATAAATTGTAAATCATTCCATTTTTTCGTTACGTACTGTTCATTTTTCTTCTTTTTAAAACAGATCAGGAACAGAACGAAACCGTAGAAGACAGTTCCAGCGAAGAAAAGGTCAGCATTTAATTCCCACCAATGTGTTAAAGATAGGTTCTGTGAACCTATTCGATTATGAAGAGAAAATATTTACCGTTGTATTGTGTGAACAAGAAATGTAATACATGTATGTAAAACTCGTACACAGGCTTATTACTCGACTAATTGCTATCTATTTTTTCCAATAAAATATAAATAAATATCAATCGTTAGTGTATTCCTTAAAACTAAATGTTAAAAATTATTAAGCACGAACATGAATGATAAAACAGCTCCTATTTGTGAATGGAATATAATTTTGAAACATTAAATGGAATGTAAAATATAACACATTATTCATGAATTATTACATGTATTAAACGAGTAAGATAAAGTAGTTTAAAGGGACCTAGACACGATTTGAGGTTAAAAATTTTTTTAATGTTTAAAATGGTTCACTCTAGTATATCAAACGATTGACCAAAATTTGAAAGTTAGAAGTCAAGTTACAAGCGAGATACAGAGGTTAGAAATCACTGTTATGTAAACAAAGCTTGAGTCTTATATTTGTTTACAAATAATGTAAAGTAAAGAAATTACAATTTCTTCGACAAAATGACTCGTGGCAAAAAAGATAAACTGATTGAATGCGTTTATAAGTAATATTATCAACCAAAAAAACCAACATTTGATTGAACTTTATACCAATACAACACAAATGTAAACAATAACAAGACTCGAGCTTTGTTTACAAAACAGAGAATTTCAAATTCTGTATCTTGCTTGTAACTCAATATTTGACTTTCAAATTTTGACGAAGCATTAAAATACCCATATTTACCATTCTAGATATTAAAAATGGAAAAATAAAATTTTGCAAATTTTGAGCTTAAATCGTGTCTAGGTCCCTTTAAAGCAATATACCCGTGCATACACAATCCTTGCACAACTTTTTAAAAAATACGTTGATAAATACGATCAAAATACTAGCATGTTTATAGTTATTTATTCAACGTTTCTTCAAATATCTATTAATAATTCAGCCCTTCGTAAAGACATCATTTTTTACATACATATAAAGTGTACATTGTATGCGCACTCCTTGCTGTTATAAAGGAAACGGTGTTGTACCATGGAACATATCTGTTATTTGTAATCTGTATGTACCAGGAAAACAGTTGAGCAAGTTTGAGAAAAGTTCAGAATGCAACATCGTTTTGGCAAACTATTTTCAACATTGTGCTAATGATATTGCATTCGTATCACAGCAATAAGTAGTCGTCTGCTTGTTTAGAAGGTTTTGATCTTTAAATATTTTACACTTCAAAATATTGTATTACATGCATTGCAAAATATACATTTATTGTTTTTATAGTTTTACAGTTTTACAAAAATTACTAATTGTATCACATGCCTATCTTTTAGAAATAAAGACCTACTATTTTTAAAAAAAAAATAAACCAATTCAACTAGAAAATTTGGGAGAAAAAAATTATTAAAGACATTTTCCTAAGGTGAAGTTGATCGAACAAGTGTGCAACATATTAAAAGAGAAAAACAAACCAGTAAACCATGAAATAACAAAAATACTACATGCAGTATGTCAAGATAAGTCAAATTTTTAAATTTTTCTTTTTGGTATTCGATCTCACCCTCCACTGTTTTTTTTTTTGTTGTTTTTTTTTTTGGGGGGGGGGGGGGTTTAAAATCAGTTTATAAAATTAAACTGATTTACAACTGTAATATGTGTTCCACAAAATAATTGATTTGAAAATATAAAATTTAAAATATGTTTTGCTTGAACAATGCATTACGAAGAGCAAAAAATTGAATTTGGCAGAAAACTCATTGTGAAACAGAGGGTATACATATTAAAGTGTTTCTGGTCAGAAAAATAACCAGTTAAGAATTGTATTTTGAGAGCTTTTTTATCATTCATAAACAAGGCGTCATACTATAACTTTCTAGAGAAAAAAACCATCACTTTAACAAAAAATTGCTGAATAAGGACCAATCTTCATATAAAAGTTTTCATTTTTCAGGTTGCTATAAAATCTGCTTGTTCTGTATTTGATCCATACCGTATATCCGGATTTTTTTCGCGTTTCAAAAAAATTTGCGATAATGGGGAAAATGTGTAACATTTTTTAATTTACGTCACTCATTTTTTGCGATTTGAAAAGTTTCTTATAGAAGATAATACAGGATATAATTTCTACGTATTCAATAATTTGCGATGTAAAAGTGATCTCGAAAAAAGCGAGAATGAGATCATAGCGAAAATTACCGGATAAACGGTAACATAAACTAAAAGAAAATCTTTGTTTTCAAATTGAACCTCTAAAATTTAAGAAGGGTACCATTGTATCACAGGTTGAGTTTTTAACCTTAAATTTAAAATATTTTTTTTAAATCACCTTTCCACCAACGTTAGATTAAAAAAAATATTTGCCTTATAACCTGGGTTTGTTTTTAATTTACTCATCAAAAGTAAAGTGTATATCATGAAGATAGTAGATATTATATCTTTCATCATATAGATAGTTTAGCACATACATTTTTTTTTAGATTTTCAAATATTCATATTTTTAGATGACCGATGAGAAAGACAAATTGTTTTTTCAAGGTGGCAAGAAGAAGATTGATTATGTCCTGGTACATGAAGACGAAAACAAAATACATGTACCTAAACGTTTAAAGGAGTGTTTCGGAAAAAAATTGGCAGACAAGGACAAGGATGACTCGGTCAATCCTGTAGAAAAACGTCAAAAATTCGAGACGTATATGGTGAAGGAGGGCTTGGAATTAGAACACGAATGTGACAATTCTCCAGGAAGGTTTCAGTGTTGGCAGACATTCATGAATTATCTGAAGAAAAGAAAGGTTAGACTTGGACTTATCATTTATTTAAAAATACTTTTTTCTAGTAGCTAGTATTTGATTATTTTATGATGTTGGACAGTTGAACTTTCACGAATAAATGTCGGTAGTTTTCCAGAACAATATGAATTGTAATAAAGTTATTATTTTTTTTTTTTAAACTTTTTTTTTGGGGGGGGGAGAGACTTGAGACTCTTGAGACAATGATTTTCTGAAATATTTTTCTTTTTGAATATTGTAATTAAAATAATGTATTAAAGTAAATGTATTCTATATGCATATACACTTTCTTTCCTATAAAGAAACACAGCCTCGTTTCAAGTTAAAAATAGCGTCATAAACATTGTAAAGTATAAATTATGGGAAATATTATTAAAAGATAGGCAATGCTTGCTCAAATAATTAAAACATGATTTTATGATAATAGTTTATTAGTAATTCCCTTGTTAAAGAAAAAATTATAAAAACTAGCATTAGTGAAAAATTAGTGAACATGAATTCTATGGTTTGTTTTTGGTACTTATAATTATCAACTTTATATTTATAACTAGAGTTTAATTTCAGACAGCCGAAAAGATTTGCTTCACCAAAGTTCATGTTCCCTGGGAAACGCTTTTAAAATATGCTGAACTACTGAAAATGAAGATGCCTATTAAAGAAAATATGGAGGTACAGGAATAATACATATAGTTGAAGTCATTGTTCCCTTTTGGAAACAGAATAAAAGTAAAAAAATAGTTTTCTTGATTGTTAAACAACTTTTGAATTTTAGGGTATGTTTTGAAGAAACTGCGCATTCTTCGTCTTCTTAAGATTAATCATTACCCGTGTGTATTTATTTTTATTTCTTAATTGTTAAAAAATTCTCCAAAATCAAACTTCATTTTTTACTGATGTCACGTAATTTAGGAACCGAAAGTATTTCGAAATGCACAATTATTCATTGAATCGAACTAAAGGTATGTTGCAAAGTCAGGTTCTGTACATTTTAGTTTAGTATATACAATGTAAATTCTAGGGGATTTTGACAATTGCAATCAAGAATAAAGACTTGTATTTGTGCTGTATATGATTGGTGTAGGTATCAAAACAGTTTTCAGAGAAATACATAACAAATGTGCCATAAATGTCTATGGTCAAATTTTCAGGGGAGGTAATTTAAACTCGACGTTAATTTTTTTTCTTTGTGAACTGTGTTAAATGAATTAGAAATTGAACGAAGATTTTTTTTAATTAATTTGAGTATTTAGGTTAAAAAAACTCAAAGGCAAATCGCGAAGAAAGTAGTTCATAAAATGTAGGGAAAACGCCGGTCCCTGTTCATGACAAACCGTCACTCAATACCGTGCCTTCTTTTCATTTAAGAATAAGAACGATGAAGACAAACAACAATCTGGTCTGCCAAGCTGCTTTGACATAGTTTCGGAGTTTCCTAATCCCTTTAAGTTAGAAAGTGACCGGTCAGAGAAAACTCAACCTTTTACTGCTGCATTCAGTTTATCACGTAAAGACCAGTAAGTATATTGTTTGGATATGACATTGCTGTATCTACATATGATTTGTCTTGCCAAGTGCTTCTTGATTTGTTAAATAATTAAATGTTCCAATTCGCAAAATTGGTGACAAGTCATTCCGAACACCAGCATGAGAGAGCAGGTTTGTATATTTAGATAAGAAATTTAAAGAAGTTGACAAAGCAATCGCTCTTTTGAGGGGGGGGGGGGGGGGGGGGGTAGGTGTAATACATTAAAAAAAACACAATTATCAATTGTAGTTAAAGCATAATGGAGAAGAATTGATTTTTTTTGTAATGATTGCGCAGCATCTCAGCATGTTCACTACCTGACGAAATGATAAGCACCTTTCTATTTAAATAATCGTTTTTTATTCATTTAATTAAAACTTTTCAATATCTGATAAATGCGATATAATATAGTGTTGTGTTAATGAGTAAACCTTTATTATCGATAAACATACAATTTGCCTTTTAGTCTTATCACCTTTAATTCCCCTATGAACTAAAATTTTAAATAAGTTTTAAGGTTGCATTGTTTATTGATGTCCGAGTAATTGATTGTAAACAGATTTATTTGCCAATGTTTTTATGACGCTATTTTTTGTAAGAACAATAACCCTATATAATATTCCTTCTATTTGAAAACATGCATGTTTTTCTTGCAAATTACATACGTTTTATTTTGCGTTTTATTCAGTTTTGGGGTTATGTTCATTTCCCAAATTTAACACATAATAATTTTAAACTTGCAAACATAAATATACCAATAAAAGACAGTAGTTAAGGGCTGTAAAGGAGGCAACAAAATGGAACTTAACACCAGCTAATCGTTCAATTTTACTGACTCATACTTGTTATATAGAAAAACAAAATAAATCAATAATTATAATACATAGATGTTTACAGCTCTTTGAGCATTATGTATTTGACCATTATATATATTTATATTCTCCCTCTCTTCGCTCGTCCGAATATAAAACAATGAAGTGCTAAGTGAATAAAAACAACAAGTATTACATAGGAACGCTGCTCGCTAGAGTTTACTTTTTTTAAACAAAAACACATATTTACAACCATCTGTCAGGCCAAAATCACCGCATCTGCCATTTTACCTTACACGTAATCACTGTATGGAAAATGTTGTTGATTTGGATCACCGGCTATACTTTTGTCGGGTATCTCAAATTTACTGTTTGCACATTTAGACAAAAATGTAATATTAAGCACTTTCAATCAACTTTGATCGAAATTGCATTAAATTATTTGGGCAGTACTACTGTTATTTTTAAAGTTTATTATATATTTTCTTTTGTTTTCATTTTCAGTCACCTATGGCAGACGTTTATCATCAGTCTGATTGTTAATGTTTGACTATTTATCCCTTTAAGTGAAGTTTGAAAGTTGTTAATGAAAAATAGTTATTGATATATATTCTAAGAATATATACCAAGCATTTACAATTAAATTCTATCACAGGTTCTTCTCTATGCCTTGAGAATTACACCAAATATATATCTACCCTCGTTGTTGAAAGCTAATTTATGTTAGCGTAGTAATTTTTTGAAAGCCTCTCTTTGTTGTCATGACGGCTATCCTTTTTTCGGGCAGATCTCATGTATTACGTATTATGCATTTGATATTAAGCACTACAAATTATTAGGAATGTCAACGAGTATTCGAGTACTCGAGTATCGCTCGATCACGACGATCATCGACTAAACTTTTTTCAATCGATTACTCGTCGTAAAGTAAGTAAAATTTAAAATTTATTACTTTTTTTTCAACCCGGCAGGTTTTGGGCTACAAATGAAAATAACAGTTTTCTCTTCTCAGCATTTTTTTTATCCGTAAGTAACACTCTGTTCCATCGATATCTACGGAGTATTTTTAAACGGCTAAAATTTATCTCATTTGATTTTGTAAATCAGATTATTGTATTCAGAATAGAAGTACTTCGACAGACTTTTAATTGAGGAGAATTTTGTATGTGTTTTTTTCTAATCAGTTATATATTTACACACAGGGTCAGATGTTTGTATGAGCAAAAATTTAGTCATATGAAAATAATCATCTCAAGGCGTTTGTTTTAACAATCATTAATCTTTAATTGTTGATTAGGCAAGAGCCAATGCCTTAACATTGAACAGGTCACATTTGATTTGCCTAAGATGATAAGGAGCTCAATTATGTGTAAGCTTCAGAAGAAAAAGGAAATGCTAAGTCATTTGCTGACGGATATTCGGATAAAATATACTTATCAATTTAATTATTTAAAACCAGATACATTTAGTATATATTATCATAAGTTTTTAAATGGTATTGAGTTTCAGATAAGGTGTATGTGATAGTAGCATTATTTGATTTGAAAAGGACACAGGTTCAAATAAATCAATGAGTATTATCACTCGACCAAAGCCCCCGATTAACCAAGTAAGCCAACGAGTAAAATTAACATTCCTGCAAATTATGTAAAAATATTAATTTTTTTTCCCCAAACGATACTACTGTCTTTTACTAATTAACAATTTTTAATTGTCAATAAGTCCATGACTAATTAAGTCCATTGAGAATTTAAAAAATGTTAATTAGTAAAAGACACAACTTTATTCATATAAAGATGTGATTATGCAAATGTCGGTTCAGGAACAATATTGATATAAAAACGTTACCATATACAAAAGTCAGTTTCAGGAACCTTGTGATTGTATAGCGTTTTTGTTTTGTTAGGGGAAATTGGGGTAAATGGGACACTTTTTGATGAAATTTCAAACTACTCAAAAATGATGTATGAATTCTCATATTTCATAAATGCATTAAACTGTTCTGCATTTGTGTTAGATAACGGTAGTAAAGTTCTGTTTTGTTTTCAGTGGATAAACACAAACAAAAAAGTTTATATTTTGTTCTTATTGTTCCAGTTACCCCTTTATGTTGGGGTAACTGGGACAACCGTTCAACTATAGAATGTCATTGATATGTTTGTTTTTTTAAGACTTCTGAACACTTTTAATTCAGTCAAAGAAATTTTTTTCGGAGTTGAACATAAGATATTTAATATACCTAGGCCGTCGCGCCAACACATGGAGGTGATTTTTATATAATGTGTGTGCTTATTGGTTTATGGTTTAAAAATCGTATGCACGTAAATTAAATGCCTTTGCTTACAAAAATTAAACATCTTAATTTTATATGTTATCTTTTCATTCTATGCAATTTGTAGAAAATACCAATTTTATTTTTTAAAACGGTGTATCATCAACGTTTTTAAGGTTTTCAGCTTTCAATCTCATGAGCATTTCATATGATACACCGGTCATTTTCGACACAAGATTGATAAGTCATCGATGGCTACTAAACATGAAGATTGATCATATCGTAACCAAAGAAGTAATCATTCAATGTGTAAAAAATATTTTGAACCAATGTAATTGTTTATAAAATGGCACGTTTAATATTATTATTCTCAAAGTATTTAGAGAAATTGATTTGAAAATTTTTGATTGAGAGTTTATCTCCTTGGAGTACATTCTGTAAATGGTATACTAGGTCTGAAAAGGTAACTTAGCTAAACTCTGCTGACCACTTTGATATTGCAACGATAAATTTCAAATACAATGAAGATGCTCAATTTTATTCACAACAATTGAGTTATCAGATAAAATAACTTTTAACAAATTTTCTGTTGAACAAACATTAAGTTCATTAAACAGTTTTATGAGCATCACATTTGAATGCATCGACCCCTTTTCCAAAACAATCAGTGCAAGACTCATGAAACCATCTATTACATCCTTGGTCAGAGCATTTTACCCAGTCTTCGTCGTCAGACTCATCATCATAGTAATATCCATGACAATAGTTACAAAAATCTGCTTCCTTTTCCTCCTCTGCTTCTGCTTTTTCCTTCCTGTTTTTCTTTTTCAGCTTCTCTGATTTCCCGTCCTTTTTGTTCAGTTTCTTTATGACTCGCAATTTCTTCCGATTTTCCTTCTCAATTCTCATTTGCTCTTTTTCGCTTTCTTTGTCCTCGATTTCCTTAATTACTTCATCTGCTGTTAGACAACGTGCTGATGTGATTCTTCGAGATTTTTTGTTAGTAGGTAACTTTCTCTCCTTTTCAAATGAGGGGACCTTTAGAAGACTAGAAAGAACATCGCCCGATGCGCACGGAACTGTGCAATTAGCAGAAGTAGACGTCAGATCTGATTCAGCTCTAATATCAACGTCGGCAGATTCTTGATCAGATGCCCTATATTCTTTAGGTTTACGGTCGCCTTCTTGACTTGGTAAATGAGAAACTACGGATGGTCCAAACACCTCTTCAGGTATTACTGAGGGATTGAACGGGAAAATTTCTGTTGCACGAAAGGCGCTAGCAGCATTAAGCATCGTGCAAACTTTATGATAGGCTGTCGTGAACAGTCCACAAAAATCGTATCTTGTTACTATCCGCCCTGGATTTTCTTTCAAGAACTGCATGCAGGCTTTGTTATACTCTGTTTTTAGTGGTTTAAACACGCACTTGTCCAGAGGCTGAAGTTCACTGGTTGTATGGGGTGGTAGAAAGAGAATCTCAATCTCGCTTTCCTTGGCCAGTTGAAGTATTTCCAAGCTGATATGAGATGAGTGTCTTTCCATTATCAGTAGAACTGGTCGATGTGAAGGAAGATATTCCATTAAGTGGTATTTAAACCAGTGCTCAAAAGCTCTCTGTCTATGAATGAAGACTTACTGGTAGCAAATAGTGCACCTGGAGGGGCATTTGCTACCAAACCCCTGTTTAAGCGCTGTCCATTGAAAATAATCATGGGAGGGATGTATGACCCAGATGCACTGGCACAGATAACTGCCGTGACATTTTCTCCTCGATCTCCACTGGTCTTGCTCTGGATAGCTCGTGTGCCCCTTAGTCCTATGATCTTCGCAGGCGTGTGGATAGTGTTTATTCCAGTCTCATCAACATTGTAAATTTGAGACCCTTTGTCAAAAAGCTTCAACTTGTTCATTGTATTCTCTAACAGTTGAAAGAAGGAAGGACGTCACGACGTGCTTATTTAACATCATACCCCGTGCTGCTGAGAGTCCCTCGGGTTTTCTAATTGCAAGTTGTGGATGTCGACGCATGAAGCCCCCATACCAATCATTTCCTGCTTTTGCTTTGATTTTACGGAAAGGATGTTAATTTTCAACGTTTCTGCCATGGTGTATGCAGTTCTACAAATATCATCAATTGTCATACCAAAGCCACAATTAGCCATTTCTAAAATGTGACCCAAAAGCTGATTTTCTTGGTCTGCAGAAAACACAGTTGGTTTGGAGGCTGGGTTGTCAACTTGCCTCTTTCCATTCACTCTTCTCTCTAGCGTAGACTTTGGGACGTAAAATTGTTTAGCCGCCCTGCATATGCTTAACTTTTTTATCTTGACAGCTTCAACTGCTTTCTTCATCGAATCTATCGACCATTTCCCTTGTTTTGGATTTTCATTCTTATTTCCTCTGGCCATACCTAAAATGTTCAGTAACACGCCTTCATAAAAATGGGTTTATAAGATTTTTAAATAATAATATAGAAATTTAGATTTTGATATTTATCATATATAATCCTCCATATCCTTTCAAGGCACTAAAAATTTAATTTCTTTCACAATATACAATCATCAAATGCAATGAAAGCATTACAACGTGAAAAAAGTATGATGTCCCACAAACTCCAATTCTTTGAAGAAATGCAATAGCCCTCTTTTCATGCTACTCGGTATAAATTCTCCTACATTTTGTTTGATAAATTAAGTATTGGCTTATGATACGGGAAAAATACTGCTTAAAAACATACACTCTTTTTATTTACGATTGATTTATTCAGTTTTTCATTAAAATTATAAACAATGTGACAAGGCTAAACAAATCAAAATATGTGAAATCGTGACGTCATAATGAATTAAAAACTGTGTATACATGCAATACATCAATCTAATGAAAAGCTTAAAATTAATATTTCTTTGAGGATAGGCAAATTTTGACATGAGTGGAAAATCCTAAAGACCAATTTTTTTTTCAAGTCTTTTGAAGTTTTAGAATTAGTTGGTAAAGCGTTCAACAGAATGTCGTCATTTAACATTAAACGTGTTTGCCAAGTAGAAATGTAGTGTTTATTCAAATGTCATAAAACTAATATCGTGAATTGATAAACATCTAAAAACAGACGAAAAACATTATATGAAGGTCGACCTTCCTATACAAGGTCTTTTTGTGAATTGTTTGGTAGTTTTCAGAAAAATAACAAAATTTAAAGTTGATAAAGTCTTTAACCTCTTCTAAGAAATTAGGATTGCGTATTAACTTACCTCTGTACTCATCAGAGGAGGATGCTGTCTCGTTTTGTAAAATTTCACGCTTGATGAATTCGCTTGAAAAGGACGCGCGGGGAGGTAACTTTAATCGCTGAAGGGTTTCCATCGACGGGCGATAACTTGCATTTTATTTATATAGAGAAAACGTTTATGTGTCCCACTTGCCCCAGTGTCCCATTTACCTCAATTTCCCCTATGAGTTTTTTTTTATAGTGGGGGGGGGGAACCAAAAAATCACGACAAATATATGAAATTTTGATAACTATTACAATTAAACAGTTTATAATGTTCATATTAGATTTGTGATACTTTTTAACATAAATAGCGATACATGATGCTTTATGTTCATTTTTAATCAAAACATAACCTTGTCCTTAATTAAAATAATTATGATAGTATCAACAGTGATACAATGTGTTACTGAAGTAGAATTGTTGCAATAAGTACATTTGGAAATATTCCTTACATTGTTTAAGATTTAAGTAAGTATAATATAACACTAACTGAGATATACCCAAATCAAGCATAACATTTTCATTAAACCAGACCCAACAAAAATGCGAATCAAGCATCGCAAGAACACCAACAATGAGAGGCCATGAAATCAAATTCTACGATTACTTGCACTGCTTTAACACTTTTTCAACTAATAATATCTCGCTATTGATTATCAATACCCATTTAAACGTGAATGTTAAAATCATCATAATATCATCAAAATTGATAAAACTTCATTCGTTGTTTTTGGACGTAGGGGCCAAAAAAGTATAGCAATCTCAAAAAATTGTTGCAAACAAATTACAGCAAAATTGTTGCAAACAAATTACAGCATTAACCCAAACAAATGGTAGCTCCTTTTCTTACAACAATTAACACTGTTTATTTAAGTTTGTTTATGTTTCTCGGGGAAAATTGATTCCCAAGATTTTCTAGAATAACTCAAAACTAACTTTTCTGAAATATTTAGCCTTTCTAATTATCTTTGAAGTTCTGCATTTTCAAACATACACAAGAGTACCCAAATCAATATAGCTAGTGATCCAAATCAACCACATTTTCGATAAGCACTTTCCATATAGCGGTAATACTTAAAACACATACACTAGCGAGCGAGCTTAGAGTGTAACGCCACCGCATGGTCCAACTATTTATATAAACTGATCACATGACCCGAAACCTATTTGAGTACGTATGAAATCCATCACGCACATAATCTTAATTGTACATTGTTTTTGGTCCGTTCTAATATTACAGATTCATTATTGACGTAGAAGACGGTGAGGTTTTCACAAGTGCTCAAAGAAGCAGGATCTGCTTTGAAATTCTTTCTTGCTGCCATCCCGAAGATGAGGATGACAATAAGAATAATGACAAGAATAAAGAAACAAACAAGAAGGAAGAGAAGGAGTTAGGTAATATGGCCGGATTAGGGTATATATTTTCACTATTCTGAAATTTACTTCTGATTCTGCTTTAAAATGCTTCTTTGTGGTCATCTTACAGTAAAGAATGAAGATGGCGATGAAGATCGGGTTAAATTTGAGTATGAAGATGGGGCTTACAATGCGGATCACGATAGGGCTAAAAATGAAGATCAAGATCGGGCTAAAATTGAAAATCAAGATGAGGATGACAAAACCAAAAAGAATGAGAACTTGATTGGTAAGATTGCCTGATTAGGATCACATTGTATTTTCACTACTCCTGATTTATAGCAAAAAATAGAGTCTTTGAACATAACAGATGTTTGTAAATTGATACAGATGTATAGATAAAGTAATTTTATAAAAAAAAAAAAAATCAAAACTAAAAAATATGGATGTTAATGATACATAAAATTTGCTACAAACGATTTGTATGATACAAGGAAACATGACATATTTTTTCACACTCAAAGAAGCAGGGTTTATTTTAAATATATTATGTTATACGGTTATCATTCAGATAAGGATGCAGACAAGGATATAAATGGGGCTAAAACTGAGGATAAAGATGAGGGTAACAAACCAAAGACGATTAGGAAAGCGATTGGTAAGTTTCCCGATTCACTTTTAGTTTTCAAAGCAAATTATAAATTCTGAATTTGAAATTGGTTGTAAGTTAATACAAGGATTATAGTTAAAGCTGGACACTACTCATAAAACGGCACCGTCAGAAAGGTTTATAAACCCTTCGATTTTGATACACTGGATTGCACACTTGCAACTCGCTCGTGGCAGACGTGTAGTATTTCTTTCCTGGTTTTTGATTTTGTGTTTTTTTAGGTCACCTATTGCAATTGGTTTTCGTCCACTGTGCATTGGTTATTTACAATTTTACATTTTTAACTTCTTCTTGAAAACTACAAGGCTAATTCTTACCATAGTTTATTTGAAGCATCTCTAGGATAATACAACATAGGGGACTTACGGGCGGGGCAAAATGTGCAAGAAGGCCAAAGTTAAAAAAATCGTCTTCTCCCCCTTACATGTTGAAAAAAACTAAATGCATGGTTATGATGTCCAGAAATCCTTCTTGTAAATTATGAAATTCATTTCCCTTGGGTCAGGGCTTCAGGCCTTAAGATGAGTCCAATATTGTTATCTAACGAAAATGTATGAAATCTTAGAAAATCTGCTTTACTCCGATGTATGTTTAAAAAAACCAATGCATGGTAATAATGTTCATGAAGCCTTCTACCTAAATTGTGAAAATAATGACCCCTTTGTCGGTTTTTCAGTCCCCAGGTCGAGGCAAATATTGCCAAATTGTAAAAATATATTGAGTCTTAAAAAATCTTGTTTGTCTACTCACAACAAAATTATAGAAAAATTTAATGCATGGTCCTTATGTCTATGAAGCACTCAATCTTCATTGTAAAATTCTTGACCCACTGGTCAGGGTTTCAGACCCAAGGGCGAGGCCAATACGGCCTTATAATGAAAATGTATGAATCTTAGAAAATCTTAAATTCTCTCTACTCCAATGTATATTTAAAAGAAAAATAAATGCATGGTTATAATGTACATGAAGCCATCTGTCTAAATTGTAAAACTCAGGGCCTCAGAGTATGTAATCTAAGAATCCTCCGACTATCCCCCCTCCTTTTAATGAATTGATGTTTGCCAACATCAACCAATAAATGCGGGGTCTTCGACTAATGTTAAGATTCCTATATGAAGCTTAAAATGCAAACATGGGACTCCCTGACAGGTCCATATAAGAGCTATAGTACTCAAGTGACCTCAAAGGGTCGGTGGCTTCTTAATTGCCGCTTGTTTTAAGTTCATTTTTGTTTATAAATAATGCATTGACGTGTTTATTCGATGATGCTTTTCTCTTGGGTTGGAAAAAGTATGTAAAATTTGATAATTTAATCACGATTGAGTAACATGGCGATGTAAGACGTACGGTACACAATTGAGACCTCTACAGCGAAATACTTTGAAGTCTTAAGAGGTCTGCGGCTTATATAGGGGTTGTGGAAATACCGATGATGAAAGAGAAATGTGGTGGTCAATGCCTTTTACGAGTCAAGCATTTGATTTAATATCAGAAACTAAAAAAAGATACATGTTGATAATTTAAAAAGTCAGTGACATAAATGTGAAAAACAGAATTTTATTTTTACAGTATATATTCAAAGCTTGTAATAATTTATGATAAAAATAGAATTGATAAAAGATGTTTGCTGACTAGGTAATATCCTATTACAGGAATAAAGGAACTGATTGCCGACCAGACTTACCTTGCTGCATATCCTCTTCATGATGTTAGTAATTGAACACATACATAGAGCTTGGGTAATAAAGATGTAGAAGGGGAAGACGTACACGGGGTTATAACTATCGAAAATTCCTCAATTCTCGTAAAGTTGTACACAGTTTTTTGAGAATCATTTAAGCGCATTTTGGGGTAAAATTTTAATGTAACTCGAACTAGAAATGATACTTTAAAAATGGTGATGTATTATTTCTAATTTTGAGAATGAACACCCAATAATAAGCCCGCTAGGATATAATATATTTGTTTCTCTACTGACAAAACAAAGTACAAAGATCAACACAAATCATGTGATAAGAAAACGCCATTTGTTCATTAGACCTTTTTATGTCAATCGTCTTTCCTAACAAATGCCTTTTTCATATTTGTATTAAAACTAACACTTTTGCAAATAGGCAAACGTGTTTTAAACTTTTAATGTTACAATATCTGCTACATACGAATAATAACAATTAAGATATGCATACTCTTTTGGTTGTTTTGATTTCAGGGGGAATACCTCACAGAAGAACACGACAGACAGGTACCTGTAATTCATTGAATTTATTACTGACATTGTCAAATAAATAGATAAACTGATCAACGTTTTCATTTTCAAAGAATGTTGTTGTGTTGTCTTTCTAAAAACCAAATAAATAATGCACAGGGATATTATTGAAGTAATTTTTTTTTTCGATTCCTCACGCAAGACCGGAAATTTAGAATATTAGATATTATTAGATCACCCTATTAGTTACAACCCTATGTATTTGAACAAGCTGTTTTGCTAGCAGCTATTCTGAGATAAAAACAAATAACGTATAGTAAATAAGAGGGTTATTTCACCGATACATGTACTAATATATTTGACCAATTGTATGGGTTCTTTCGGGGTAAACTTAGAACCCTCGTTGCCAACCTTAAGTTTTCTCAGTTTTTGTGGGGGGGGGGGGGGGGGGGGGGGTTCTCATCTTTCTCTGATAAATTAATATAAGATTGTATTGCATATTATTAAATTAATTCTTCATTTTTTTTTGTGTTTTTAATCGTATTCGTTATCGAAAATATTTTATTCATATTTGTATCAATAATGGTACTTTTGGGGATACTGTATACATGGAAATATTCGCCCTCGTTTTAGTTTCGCCATTTTCGCCTTCGTTGTCAGTGGGCGAATTTAAGACTGGGCGAATTCTAATGTCTCATATTATCTCTATCAAAATACAACTGTGTCTGGGTGAATTCAATACGGGGCGAAAGTGTTTGCAAGTGTAGTGGCGGGAACATTACACGGGTCGAACATAACCCTGTATACAGTTAGTAGAAAAAACATCAGGTAAACGTATTTAAAATTTTTAATGTTACTATTTTTTCTACACAATGCTAACATCTTATACAAACTACTTGGGATGTTTTGATTTCAGGGCCCAGACCTCGCAGAAAAAAACCACAGACAGGTACGTCATTGAATTGATTACTGGCCTTTTCCAGTTTATAGATAAATTGAACAACGATTTCTTTTACCGAAAAGGTACATTTTGGGGTTTTTTTGATTAATAAATAATGGATATGGTTGCATCAAATATCTTCAATACCTCACGCAAAAGTCAAGATATCAGAATTATTATAGATTGTGGATCACTCTATTAGCTACAACCAAGCTGTTTTGCTATTTTAAGATCTAGAGAAATGCAAATAACGTGATAAAAAAGACAATGCATATTGATATATTTGATTAAACGTATGGGTTCTCTAAGGGTTAACTAAGGACCCTTGTTTCAAACCTCTACATATCTCAGATGTTTTCGGTTCTCTCAGTGTTAATATCAAGACCACCAAGTTTTCTTAGTACAGCCAGTCTGACCTAATTATGTCATTTTTTTCTCTCGTGGCAAATTTCAGTTTCAGTTTCTCAAGGTTTGGTTGAAACCGCGTACATTCAGAGCGGTTTTTTCATTCGAAGAAATATATTTTCATTACAGAGCACTTTGACAATATGAACACTTTTTATAAGTTAGTTGAAACTAGGAAAATATCTTGTTTTTCCAACATAAAAACGTACGTGGACATTGTAGATGCTGTATGAACTGTGGGCTGAACCCAGAATGTGGTACAAATATCAACCTCTAGATAAAATCAGGTAAATAATAAATGAATCAGGTATGTCAATTATCCGAATTTCATTCAGGTTAGCATAAAATATAATCTTGTTCAATAATACCATAAAATAGTTCAATAACAGAGAGGCACAACGTCGACGTCGAGGTCGATATCCATTAATTTTGGTCAAAACAAATGCTTGAAGATTATTATTATTTAGATAAATATCAAATACTTTTGATTTTCTAAGAGCAAAGTTAGTAACCAATCTTGTTCAAAATTAATGAGAAATGTGCATATAGGCGTTATATATATTTCTGGGGTCCAAAAGAATAAATCTGCAATAGAAATATACTAGTGCAATATACAGTATTTATAATTCTGGCAAAACTTATGGATGGATCCGGATATACCACAATTTGTGATATCGATATTTTATACAAAAATTATTTAAGTATTTTGTAG
>WFKH01011925.1:25364261-25376472 GCA_016163765.1 Magallana hongkongensis | reverse complement strand
ATATATATATATATATATATATATATATATATATATATATATATATGCTGCTTTTTATAGTTATCATTCCCTTTACCATTATAAATTTTCTATTTTCAGGAGTAACAAAAAACCTTGATTGAAATATAAGTTAATCTTGTTTCTTTATTCTGACAGTGTGATCCCTCGGGTTGTTTGATAGATCTTTGCATCCAGCTTGGAATTGTTATGGCAGGAAATCAAATCATAAACAACTTTAAAGAAATTATCATTCCGTAAGATTGGGGCATATTAAGTCAATCTTTGTACAGTGGGCAAATATAATTTCGTGTTTTACAAAATACCATAATAAATGAGCCTTATACAAGCCTTTGTCAATTCCAAAAAAACCAACAAATTTAGAGTTCACCTGCGTGCCACCTCTGTATATTTCAATTTAAAATACTAGTTTCATAAAAATCATGTTGTTATGAGACAAAATAATGGTATAATCAATACTGGATGTTTTATTTCGTTGAGTTCTCAGAAAAATAATGATAAGCGAATTGAATGAAATAACGCTAATAATTGTTATATATACAGTGATGTCTTATAAACATTATCAACGCTCAATTTATACTTTGTTAACCGTGTTTTTTATCACAGAAAAGTGATGGAACGGATAGGATCTCTACTAAATCAAGAGTGCAAACCAATAAAGGTGCAATCGCGCTGTAAACTTGATTACAACTTGGTCGATATTCCGGAGCTAGGACTGTTTCACGAGTACCTAGTAATGGGTAAACTATTGTGCTCAGATTTCATACCTTGAGACTAAATATATGCTTAAAATAAATGCATTTTTGGCATAAATTTCCTGCTTTTGAAAATAATCATAAAATTTCCCTAAATCATTAGCTGAATTGGATTTTTCTGACTGTCACAATTTGTTTGACGAAATATGTACCTACATCTGTAAACGTTTCTCTTTTATTTCATGTTTTGGAGTTTTCACACATCAAGCAGACAATTTTACTCAGTGATTACTAAGTGATACTTAAATTTGTTGTTGTATAGCAATTTTGATTAACAAAAACTTGTGATATTTTCATACGCCATCGTAAGAAGGAAAGCAAAATTAGATATGTTTTAAATTCCTAACATCGAAAAATAATTGACGTTAATTGGAATATACTTTAATACTTTGATATTTCAGAAAGCAGACCAGACTCTTTCTTCGCCAAACCTGATAAAAAAAAATCTTTAAGCAAAGGGGATTCTATTTGTTTAAGCAAGGGTCATACACTTCTTCAAAGAGAAATACATGTAATATTAAAATTCTGAAGTATACGGTGAGGGTCTAAACATTTTCTTCTCCAGAATATGTACAATAAAACTTTATTATTTTGTTTATGAATGATTTTCCTGTTATACTGATTTGCGTTTCACAAGTCATGGACCCCCTCCATTAGATAATAATTCTTGGGAGGGATACAAAGTAGAACAAAATAATAAATAGAGACCGTCTTTAAACATCTACTACATTTGAATTTGGACATTTATTACAGCCGCCTATATATTGAATTCTCAATGTTCAAACCGTACATCCAGATGGAAAAAGGTGCATTAGAAAGAAAGCAAAGTTTTGTCTAGTAATATATAGGGAAAATCTTTATAAATCGTCTTCTTGTAAACCCATCTCAACCAGCCAACCCGTTTTGAAGTTTTCGTCTTATTTACCACCAATAATTGCTAAAAGGGGAAATAAGAGGAGAATCTTTTAAAAAATGTTCTCTAAAGCAAGTATGTGTGTGCTATCATAATAATCATCTAATCATAGAACATAGTTTATATTGTTACACTGTGATCCCAGCAGAAATTATGGGACTGTAGGAAAAATACAGGGTTCAAAATAATATATAGGGAACAATGTTTAAAAAATCGTCCCTAGAACTACAATGCTATTATCTTTAATATCATTATCCATGCATCATATTTTAGATGATATATTGTTTCAACTGCGACCTCCTGAACAATAATGGAACCATAGAAAGAATGAAAAGTGGAATATATAGAAACGAATATATAGGGAAAAATTCTCAATGCTTTATAATCTGATGTTACTGTACTAGAATCCTCAGGCTTTTATTTGTGGAAATCATAGTCCCTCTATTATAAAAAATACATAGAAATAAAACTTAAATTATAAAGCAGAAGAAGATAGGCATAAAACTTTTAAAATTGTTGTAAAAGTAACCAAATACCAAATAAGTTATATGTTCATTACTTTTATAACCATGACTCCTGGTAAAAAAAATAATAACAATTTAACAAAATTTAACAAATATGAAATAAAGTGATACCCCCCCCCCTTCAAAATAAAGCAACAAAAACGTTATTTTCTGATCGTATCTCAAAAGGGTCATAAATAACATATTGTAATTGGTTTTTATGTTGAAAGAAATCCAAAAGTACTTTTTATAATACATTTATTTCTTACTTAGCTTTTAAGATATATACATTCAAAATGGGATGTAGAATAAAAAACGATTTTCAAGCTAGTTTAAAATTAGAAAGACCAGACCTTTGGGAGGTGGGTTCCTCCTATTTTCCCCAAAAAAGTAATTATGTAGAAAATGAAGAATGTAAAAAATAAAAAAGAAGCAAACTTATAATTTGTTTAAGTTCGCTTATAACTTAACATCCAGTATCATTAGAGAGAGATCATAATCGAATGGGATGGAGTTAACATCTATGTAAAAAAATATCCTTTAAAAACCTGATAAAGTGTGAAACTGATACAGTTCCCTAGTATGAGGTAGTTTCAAGTTTATTTGTATTCTAACCTCTCCTCTAGTAAGAGGAGACCAATCTTTGTAACGGAGAAGGTGTACAATCTTAAACGAAAATAGTGAAGATGAGTATGGTCGAGGCAAAGATAGTTTTAATTGAATATAAAGCAAACACTAGTTTGGAGCTAGTACACATTTTAAATTTTTGGATAATAGAAAGTTAGTTGTCTGCATGTGTCAAAGTCAAAGTTGGGTCAGAATTTGATTTTGTCAATAAGATGAGCGACGTGGTCATTGCCCTTATTCAGTTTGTTGACGGTCCCGGGGACGTAGACTTTCAGTTGAAAATGTAAAACTCTTGTTGTTTTTGTGGCAAGATGGCACTTCATAACAGAAAAAAGTATTCAAACCCCTGTTACCATCCCGATCGATGTATTTGGAAATCATGTCTTTCACTAAATTGTGATCTTTTATACAGTTTTGTTTTATTTTCAGTGCTCCAGTATGGGTTCGTGACCATTTTTGTGGCAGCCTTTCCCCTAGCTCCACTGTTTGCACTTCTTAACAATGTGATAGAGATTCGAGCGGATGCTTACAAGTTCACCACCCAGTGGAAGAGACCCGTAGCAGAAAGGGTTCAGGATATGGGTTAGTATTTTGGTTTTACTAGTGGTTGCCACCAGTAAACATCGAAATTGGTAGCCTGAATGAACAAAAGCCTAACAACCAAGTCTTCTTATGTACTCAATTCAATTATTTACAGACACAATAACAAAATAATATTGGGTAACAATCAAACAAAGGTTTTAGTATGATTTATATATGTATTAGCTCACTTTTTACTAATTATTAAATTAAAATGGTATATACTTTTTATGACATTATGATTTTGTTCGAGTAAATGTTGATTGGAAAGTCTTTAACGTTATATAAAACAAAATAAATTGACAAATTACGCTACTGTGTTTGGAACATGTAGGTGGAAATGATATTGTGTATAAATTGATGCTATATAGCATTATCATTTGTTTTATATGCCAGGCATTTGGTTTGGAATCTTACGAGGAATATCGGCAATAGCTTTATTCACAAATGTAGGTAAATAATATGTCACTGGTAAAATTTCACTAAAAAGGGATAATTGATTTTTTTACTGTAACAGTAAAATGGATAACTTAAGGATGTTAAGATTAATTACCCATATGTCCATTTCATGATAGAAATGTAATCATATATATTTTTAATAATAGAGTATATGTGAATTATCATTTAATCTTTTATATAAATCGCACCTTTATCTTTATTGGCAGGCTGCTATCATCGCCTTTACTTCGGAGTTTATTCCTAAGCTGGTGTACATGTACGGATACAGTCCGGATCAGACTCTATCCGGATACACTAACTTCAGTTTATCCGAGTTCAAGGTCCAGTACTTTGACCCCCAAAGTGTTCCAGATGACCCCAAAATGGAAGTTTTTGGCAATATTACGCAATGCAGGTTAACCCTACTATTGTAAAATGGTTTATGTAATATACAGGTGGAATTCAGTAATTTAGACAATAATAATTAAAATGCTTGTATGTTTTGGAACAAATAAAATAAACAAATACAAAACTGATGTCATGCAGTCTAATTAAAATAAAGTGTATTGTTCATGTCCTTTCTACAGCAAACAATTTTACTTACAGTCCCTACTCATATTCATCAAATGTATTTTGTATAGGCATGTTTACAACATTCAGATATATTTCTTTCTAAAACTATTGATAATTTCTTAAATTAGGCCAGAGATTTTTTTGGCATCTTCAGTGCAAAAAGAAACTTTTTAAATCATGGTTTCATTGACTCTTCTTCATCTTCCAAAAAGGGGAAAAAAGATTTGTTTATTATATCTTCATGTAAAATATAGTTCAGCGATCATCTAAGGTAGAAAAGAAAATGTTAATGTTTTAGGACATTATTTCTTTTTGTTTACGTTTAGATACCGTGGCTTCTTTGAAGAAGACCTGAGCAGTCCTGGGGAGTACAAGTACACGATGGCCTTTTGGCACATCTTGGCCGCCAAGCTGGCCTTCGTTGTCATCTTTGAGGTCAGCTTTTTTTGCTCTAATGAATTATATCAAGCTGATAGGTATTGAATTATATTATTTCATTAGATATGGTACAGTACCGATCAGACCCAACCTAACACCAGAGTAAACCCCAACTAGACCCCGGGTTTACTTTTGGGGTTTACTTGAGGTTTAGTCTGGGTCTGCTTTTTGAAATTTTGGGTCCCCTGGGGCTTACTTTGGGCTTACTCGGGAATTGCTTTTGAGATCAACTTTACGCACTGAAGTGTTAAGCAGACCCGTATTTTATCTTACCATCTTGCTGCCTGTAATTCCTGCCCCTTGTATATTCCGAATACACGTGTAGCGTCTGCTTTCAGGGGTATACTTCTGATCGGGGTTTACTCTATGTGCCACTCTGGGTTTGCTTTGGGTTTACTCTGGGTTTACTCTGGGTCCACTCTAGTAAACCCGGAGTAAACACAGAAAGAAAACCTAGGGTTTAGTTGGGGTTTATTTTCTGTTAGGTTGGGTCTGATCGGAACTGTATTTTCTACCGTGGAATCATTAAACTTTTGAGTGGCTCGTTTTTCGTATATTTGTTGAGTACCCCTTATCCACATAATAAACAACGAATTATGGAACATGTTCGTTATTCATGATACAAACATTTGAATCCTTGCTCAATGTAATAAACCAATGTGTACATCATTTAATAATTAGTAATCAGAGCTTGATTTGAAAAATATACGTTTGCCAGACAAGAACTATGTATGTCGAGTTTTATTTCTCAGCATGCATAGAAGTTGTTTAACGTATACATCATAGAGTATACAAATTTATGTGACGTATTTTTTGTTGTTGCTTGAAATCCTTTTATTTACAAGCAGCGATTTTTATTCCAGAATTTGGTTGTATTTTGCACTTGGTTAGTGATGTACTTGGTTCCAGACATACCTTACAAGGTCAGAATACAGATGCTTCAACGCCAGAAAGTTCTATTTACCCACATCCAAAACGCGCAGAAGACCCAAACGAAGAATAGTAACTAAATGTAGTAACTCCCAGTGAAAGGCAACTTAATGACTCGTTAAAATGTGGACAAGTCGTACAATTTTACAATGGGATATGTTAACATCCGCGAAGTATGATTCCCGCTATTTCTTAAGGAAATTGTAATTCATAGCTCTGTTGAAACTGACAGGACTTAAATCTACACGATCAAGTACTAAACCGTTTAACCTACAGCAACCTAAAAAAAAATCACGGACTGCACGAAATAATCATGATGATGTCAGACTCAAATTCCCATGTAGGGCGACTTCGCTATAATTAAGGAATAAGGAATCATTCTTTGATTATTATGAGGTGATAATTTTGGTCGGGGCGTGATCAAATCCAATAAAGCCCGAAGGGCTTTATGATAGATTTGATCACGCCCCGACCGAAATTATAACCTCATAATATTCAAAGAATGATTCCTTATTATATTTACATAATTTTAAGCCATCGTACGATTAAATATTTAAATATAAATAAGCAAAACCGCTGGTGCCTCAATTTGGCGTCATTTGAAATTATGGGTTATATAGTACAAAATCGATACGTAGTGTTATCACAGGCAAGACATTGGAAAATGTAAATATTTTCTTTTATATTACGTATTGATGTACATTAAAAATAGTTTAGTAACCTTTACCTAGTTTTTATGATTAATTCAATAACTTGTTAAAAAGAAGATGTAAATATAAACAATGAAATGTTTATTTCTTTTAATATATTTTTTTATAATTCGTGAGGGCTATGAAGGTAGCGATCATTGCAGAAAAATTAACATAACCCGCTATCTAACAACAAGATTTTATAATCAATTTGTCGTTGCTTTCCAAAATGTGTTATTGCTTTTTTTTTTTTGGGGGGGGGGGTTAATATAACTGGTATATACTAGTACATGTACATTGATAAATATAAAATATATATCAAAAATGTATATTATGACTCATATTAAATACAATTTTGAATTCTGTACCTATGAATTCTTGTTCATGAATAAGAATCAGAGGTACTATTTTTAATATACGGTCTTGGCCTTTGAACACAATGTGTGTGTATGATTGTGTACCAAATATATGTGTAAGTAATATATTTTCCGCCGCCTTGAACGCTTTTGTTCCCGCTTTTATTAGTTTTAATATAATAGACACAGATTGAAACACAAGTTGAAAGTAAAATTACACATTTACTATATATGTGAAAGCGTAACAAAGCAGAAAATGTAATTATATAGTACGGCCTTCATGATGCTACTCTTGAGAAAGTTTTATAGCAATTATAGTTATACTATAATACTATTATGCAAACAATATTGAGCAACAACTTTTTAGGTTTGAAATGTATGAATTACATGTATGTGTTTTGCATTTGTATATTAAATCAGCAATTTATTGAACAAAATCATATTTCTATTTACTGTTTGTCTCATTTTACAACATAGCAATGACAGGATAAACTATTAAAATAGTACTTTTAAAAAAAATAATTTGCATTTTTATTTCACATTGTATGCTTCTCTTCATTAGATTGAATTTTTTATGCGTTTTGCATTTGTGAGAAAAACCATGTAAAGTAAAGTAAATTAAATTACATTAATGTTGGTTTGCAAAATAAATCGGTCAAAGGCCATGTCACACCAAGTTGCGTTCCCACGTCGTGTTCACGGTGTTGTAAAATTCCTGGAATCGCCGTAGGATCGCAGGAAAAGTTCATAAAAAATGTAAAATTTTATTTGAAATTTTTACAAGTGAAGATTTCACGGCGTCCTGACGGTGACTGAGGCTTTTCTACGGAGCTCCAGCGGCGTTTACTGCGTTTCCAGAGTTCAACTTGGCGATTGACTGCGCTCTCGCTGAGTATCCGCCAAGCGCTCATGACGTGCTTAGAGTTTTTACCTCGCGTTCATGGCGTGCTCAGCGCACTGACTGTGTGCACAAGACGTTCTTTACTTATTGGTATGTAGTATTGTACGGGAAACAAAAAAAAATTTTGAACTTCATAACTACCGGTAGTAAATAATATAAATGATAAAATGTTGTTTTTGTTTTAATGAAATAAGAATAAGGTACAGTGTAATTGAAACGTAGCTAAGAACTATATATATGATAAGAGTTTAATTTTGCCCCCATAATCAGCCACTTTTTAAAGTGTTTCGGGTACAATAAAATGTTATGTTATTTTTTAAAAGAGTTGATATAAAATATATTTTTCACCTGTTTATTATATTTATTTGCACTCAAGGACAGAATATGACGTCAGAAGTGACGCTATTTCTATAATCCATTCAAAATCAGTCCAAAATTGACATTTTTCTTACATTTTTACGAATGGGAAATATAGAGCGCATGCTTGAACAAGGTTAATTTTTTTGTCACTTATTAGTCTTGGCTAGATATATCTCTGATTAAAATATTTTGTTTGTTCAAGCATGCGCTCTATGTTTTCTGAAAGAAAAACTGCTTGAAAACAAGCTGTTTTATGCTAAAAATGCAAAAATGGCGGGAAAAGTTGTCTTTACGATGTCGTATTTCTAAATTGTGGGCACTTGAATCAAAATGAACATTATGTTGAAACATCACATGCATATATGTACAAAGAAAACAAAGAATTACAGTTATATGATGATGTTCATTTTAGGGGGCAATTTTATGCCCTTATCATACATAGTCCTTTCTAAAATAATTTGCGAAAGACAAAAATCTTAGTAGGCAGGTCTACAAAAAAAAAATAACAGTTATTAGTTGTTAGAGAACATAGAAGAGCTAGTAACATCAGAACAAATTAAAATGGCATGAATTCCATCTACGTCCTCTAATAGGTCCTGGAGTATTCGCAAATGCCACTTTTTCCTTATTCGTCCACATCAAGTTTGAGAATATCGCTTGCTATTGTACAACAGCCATTGTTCAAGTTTTTGTGCATGGTCTGGCTGACAACGCACTAGGAACGCCGCGGAGGCGCGGAATAAACGCCAATGAGCGTAGAAGGAACGTCAAGAGAGCGCGATAATCGCAGCAATAGTTCTTTGAGGTCGCTGTGGCGTGTGAACGCAGCAAAATGAAAAACAACATGTTCAAACGCTGTTGATGCACAGTGAGAGCGCGATAGTATACAATTATTTAATGCTTGAGCAGTCAATAGACCAGAATATTTTTTCCGAGGTGCAGGGAACAGCTCAGTGTGTTCTATTGCCCGAGGCCAACGGCCGAGGGCAATAGAACACACTGAGCTGTTCCCTGTACCGAGGGAAAAAATTCTGGTCTATTGACTGTTCAGGCATTAAATAATTGTTTTATTACCTAATTCCTTTTTTAGTTTTTAGGGTTTACAATTTGTATATAACAGAAGGTTTTCGTGCCATTATGCAATAAACTAAGATTGGGTTGATCTTTCACATGCGCCAAAGCTGTTACATGCATTAAAACATCTCTCATTGAAGACTTATTAGTTTACACGTAGAAGGGAGAGTCTTCAAACCATTAGTTTATAAATAGTCATTTACCTTATACGAGGCTTAAAGCTGCTGATTATTTGATACTCAATATTGATATTGTTGAATATGGTATCACTAGTAATTAAAACAGCGTCTATGTAAAAGAAACAAACACTTATAACGTTACGTTACATTCTCACAGAACTATTGAAAGGATGCAGATCGTGACGTCAAAGTTAATTATGGCGTCATATTGTATGACGTACAGACAAGTGACTTTCTACACATCGCTGTGAAATCAATCGGGAAGCCTTACCATACCCGCTTTCTGAAATACGTTGCCGGTCCAATAGATCGCAGACTATTGACCGGTGTCGTATAATTTAAGGTCCGCCCAGTAAAATGGTCCGGCCGGACCTTTAATGTTAACATTTAAGGTCCGGCTTTCCCCTATAAGAAAAGGTCCTACCCGTTGTCACTTATTTAAAATTTCTCTTAAAGTTATTACTTTTCGCTCATGTAGATGTCTTTGTTTACATAATCCAATCGTCCATTTGCGTATGGTACATGTATGACCGTATTACTAAATTACTTTGTGGAATATTAAATATTGATATCGGATTAGATTTTGACCAATTGTTTAAGAATCTGAAAAAAAGGAAAACCATGAGTACTTTGACAATAACTTGCACACACCATTTAGTCCCATTGTTTTTAAATCTATTCCGGTGTATACGTATTAGCAGAGGGTTTCACGACAGGTAAACAAGGGTAAATGAAGCCCTGCAGGCATTCACACCTGTGCTAATCAGAATACACCCCTGAACTGAGAAAGAAAAAAATGTCTCCGCTATAGTGTTCTACACAACTAAGATTGTCTTTTTAGCTCGTGCTTTGTTCAATTTTCAGTAGATCAGGATCGTATGGTAATATACTAATATACTAACAATTTATAGGTAGATTTATCATTATTTTAAGATAATTAATTAAAGGTCGCATATGTGCATTACCTGGACAGAGGGTATACGTTGACAATATAGTGTATGTACGTAACTGTGGTAACTATAAGGGTATGAAAAGACAAAAGAAATTAATTAGATGATACATGTACATATAATTGAAAACCATGTTTTAATTGACTACAGGTAAAGTGTTTAAAAAAGTAATAAAAGTCTGATAACGTGGTAAGTTAATCTCTCTCTCTCTCTCTTAGTTTCTTCAAACAAATGATGTCTAAATAAAATGTTTAAAGTGTCTGAAAAAGATGAAGTAAAAAACATTAAGACAAGATCATGGAAGGAAATTTATCTAAATGTTTAAAGGGTCTTAAAAAGATTAAGTCAACAAATTTAAGTCAGATAACGGAAGGAACTTTATCTACCGATCCACTGATTCTACGCGCTATAAAAATGAATATACAGTAACTACCATGCACAGTGTAGGATCGGAAGTGTACGGTTTTTAAGTAGCGCTGTTTGTCGAAGCGAATAAACAAATAGAAGACGTAGCTCTGCGAACAGTCGAAGATTTTAATCAAATGAATTGATAAATGGATGTAATAAAAAAAAAAAACTTCCTTAACAATCCAATACGTTATGGATAATAAACTGGCACAAGTATAAAAAGTTGTATACCTTTTGCAACATGATTTTCAATGAACATTTTGACAGTCACATTCCAAAATTGATATGATTATTATGTACCAAATACAATCATTACGACTGAATAGGGGACATGTAGAGGTAGATATATACCTCAAGAGAGTAATCTGACCTGGAGTTTGGTGTCATTGCAAATAAAATTAGAAAAATTCCTCAGAATATCATGAGTTATTATTTCATACTGTACGCGTAGCGCAATTTTAAGCATATATTTAGAATTTCACTGTACGTATAGTTCTCTGATTAAGCATTGGTTTCGAATGGTAAGTTAACTCAATAGAATGACCATTGTATGAATGGACTCATTCAAAAAAAATTCAATAATGAAAAACAAATATTTTTGCTGCGATTATTTTTGTAATTAGTAGTTTTTTAATCGGTCTTGCACATCCTTTTACAAAGCTGCCATATGCACATGAGTGCTAAACTGAAGACAAGTATATATGTTTTGGATTAATGAAATTTAAAAGCGGAGTACTAGTACAAGTATTTAAATACATGTATTTATATTGACAAGCGGACCAGAAACTTTATATATATAATATATTTGCCGTTTACGCAATTGATATCAAAACCCTTAATATAAAAATAACTAGATGACATCCCGCGCAAGCGCGGGAAATAACACTTTACAAATTAAAGTGGAATAACACATCATCACAAAATGGCTGACCTCTGATCGAAACGACATTTCATTTCATTAAAAAGATTTTATTGACAGCAACATGTAACTTACTCCATAGCCAAGTGGATAAAGTTTCGGGCTAGTGATCCGTACATCCCGAGTTCGCATCTCTCTCTCTCTCTCTCTCTCTCTCTCTCTCTCTCTCTCTTACCATTAGAGAGAGAGAGAGAGAGAGAGAGAGAGAGAGAGAGAGAAAGAGTTGTTTCTAGGAAGTCCCAGATGTAAGAGGTGGCAATATTTGAGACAATATCATTGTTTTAGTCTGTCCCTATGGATTAAGATACTAATCTAAATTATATTTGAAAATATTGAATATGCAATGAAGTTTACAATTTACATGTAAGTAACTAAACTTGACAAGGAATATGGAATGCGGTTCCCTTAATTTCAAAGTGTTATTTGTGGCTCTTAATTTGGAGTGTAAACTCGGTTTAATTTGGAGTGTAAACTCGGTTTAATTTAAGATTAAGTATAGATTTCTTGCTAGAAAATTTATCGCACAGATGAAACATAACATGTATTAACCGGTTTTGCTGTTTTTTGTTTGTTATATTTGAAAACACACACACACACACAC
>WFKH01011925.1:25337849-25353785 GCA_016163765.1 Magallana hongkongensis | reverse complement strand
ACATAAACCTACATTGGATATACAAGAAATAAAGACAAGGATCATTTCCACTCCAGAATTAATGTACATTTAAGAGTTTGTATTCATAAAAATAATATCATAAAGGAATTTAATATAGCAGTTGAGCTTCATATTTTTCTTGCTGAAATATAAGGCAGATGGCAAGAAATGACTGTATGCGATGTTATGGTCCTCAATACTTACTCGCCATTGACAAAATCCACACCAATATATCTGATCACATATACAGTTGGTATATATACATTGTACAGAAACAAGTTAAATAATACAATATTAAATTTGAAAGGATCTCGACATATCCCCCAGCCCCCACCCCCACACACCAAAAAGAGCTTAATTTTTTATTTGATCATCAACATGCAGAAAGTCAATTTTTCCTATTGAATGTTTCATTTAAAATGGGTTTTTTTCATAATCATCAACTTATTTGTTTAACACGTTTAGGGCAATCAGTAACATGAGTAAGAATTAAGTCAAACAAATAAAAAATGCAATCCTTGTATATGTACTCGCATGTTGAATAACATGGTTCACCCTGTTCCAAAAACAAAATCAAAACACACTGCTACAAGTTATCTCCAGAGGAGAATTTCTACATATAACCTCTCTTTAGAACTAAAACTGTGAAACCCACAATGTATTTATAATATCCACCCCATCTCTTCCCCAACCGGCAATCCACCTAGTACTCCATTGTTACAACGCAGCATGGATTCCGAATAAAAAACTTACTGGTCCATCCGTGATCTGTTGAATGGAGCAGTGAAGTAGTTGGGGTCGTCTGGCAGCAGGTCCTCATCCAACTCAAACGGAGAAGGGAACTTCTTCCAACAGTTCTCAAAGCAGCTCTCCAACTGAGTCTCCATGTCATTCACCTGTAAAAGGAGGTACAAAAGGTCCAATGGTATAGCAGTTTCTTAAAGTGAAAATGAAACTGATGGTAAGTTTGCAATTAGTGATGTTGTAACTACATGTATCTCCATACTTTATTCTTTATATCTTTCCTATTTATCTTTCCATGCACATGTATATTAAGCATGCTGTCCTCTTTTTCTAAAGTTTTAATAAAAGAATGTTAACTTTAAAAAAAATCCAATCAAATTAAAATTATATCAAATTAAATGGATTTGATTTTTAAGACTAATCTTATAAAACTAAGAGATTTGTGTATAAATGAGCACAAGATATTTACGGCCAGTGGCATTTTGACATTCAGCAGTTCAGCGTATCTTAACAACGTCTCCCAAGGAACGTGGACCTTGGTGAAGCAGGTCTTGCCGTTTTTGGATGTCTGAAATGTTCGTCAAGTTATATGATAAACAGCTGGTAGATGTAGTACATGCAAAAAAATAAATTCAGGTGGTCAGAACTGAGGAGGAATGTAACACGTCTAACTTTTGTGGCATATATCATAATAAAATTGACGATGAAAATATTGTATGCTTAATATGATATGCATTAATAGCAGTGAGTTCACATATGGTATTTAAATAAAAACTGTAATAGCATTTATTATGTTATTAATAAAGCAAAATTGTATCAGTTTTCACTTTTTTATATAGAAAAACAAGACTGAGTGCATGCCACCCCTGGAACTTTTGGGTCTATTCGATCCACACCTCTTTCCCTTCATGCTCTAGTTCCAAGCCCTCTTCCAGCAGGTTCTTCTCAAATGTTCTGCGTCGCTGTTCTTTCTTTGGGTCCTCACTGTCCCCTGGCTCATATGCCAGGACGTAGTCGATCTTCTTCTTGCTGTCTCGGAAAAACAGAGTGGCTTTTTCATTGATCATCTAGAAATAGAAATATACCATAATCACAATACAAGCACATGGCATTTTATTGTATGGCTAGTAAAGTCATTTATTTTATCATAAATTTCTATCAAAAAATCATATTTTGCAAATTAAACAGTTATCTTTCATATATTTTGATAGCACTTCATTTTCTTTTTTTAAACTATATACCAGTCCTGCAGAGTCTTAAATTTTTTTATGTGTAATGAATTTTAATTGTCACAGGTAAACAAAAGCAAATTATCAGAATTTAATAAAATAAAATTGTATGCTGAAATTTGATATAAACCCCCCCACCCCGACATTTATAATGCTTTAAATAAATACCAATCAGCATAATTTATAATAACATGTAATATGCATGTTTTACCAAATGCTTAATGGAGAACTGTTAAATAGCCTATCAATACATATATTGAGGTAATATTAATACAAAGACATGAATAAATTATATAGACAAGAAATACTAGTAAATGATCATAACCCAAATTCCTTGAGATAAACATTTTCTTAATAAGTGGCATGCTGTTATTGTTAATTCTATACATATTACATAGATGTACTAATAATCATTATACATGTATAATATTTACAACTACTTATATTGATACAAGTATTCTTATTTCCTATGTAGCTTGTAACACGAGATTTGATTGGCTAACAAGCCGGGTGTAAATTTCTGTACACCCGACTTGAGCCGGAGGTAAAAAAAAAAAGAAGTGATGTCACAATGCTTTAAATGCGTAAATGCTGGCATATCTTGAAAGAGTAAATCACCATTTAGAGGACATGGGAAACAGATTTATTCGGTTTACATAGGAAATAAATTTGTTATCCAGGTCCAATCAAGGGTGTACGGGGATTTACCCCGGGTTGTATACCATACACCCTGAGGCCTTCGGCCTCAGGGTGTATGGTATACAACGCGGGGTAAATCCCCGTACACCCTTGATTAAACCTGGATAACTAATAATGCTCAGTAAATTTCATATAGTCCCCATGATGATGATTAGTTAATATACAAATACGCATTGATGAACTAGTCAGATAAATATTGTACATATATTCCTGGGTACACATATGTATCAGCAAAAACATTAAATCATCGTAACATCCTATGATAAGGACCAATATCTTAAATAGAATGTGCAAAACACAAGTTTGCATGTGCAAGCAGATTTTTTAGACTGGAAAACATCAATTAATCTGAAAATTAACCATAGCAACAAAATCAAAATTAAAGAAGAAAAATTAAAATAAAATGATGCCCTCTAATTAATTACCGGGTATGTTGCAAGTTATTTTCATGATAAGTCCACAGCAGTAACCTTTAATTACTTTTCTGAACTTGATCAAAGTTCATCCCATATCTGGAAGGGACTAGCTTTTTATTTTTAAATTACGTCTAATATGAGATTGATTAGCGACCTTGTCTGTCAATCATAATTCAACATCTTTAACTCATATCTCAATTCATTCATATTTGTCTTGTATTATCAACAAATTTTTCATCTTACAAAATCTTATTAATAAATTACTATAGTACTATAGTAAAGAGGAACTGCCCTTGCTTTACACTAACTTCCTTTCAGCTGACTAAGCTATGAGCCATCCATTGTCCATTGATATTATACATATATAAAGAAGATGCTCCTAATCATAAACAATCAAGATTCATAACTTTCTGCTATAGCACAGTTGCAGCAGTCATATTGTAGTGTGCTGTAATTTTGCACTGCTTCTGTGCTGTATATGTATGATTCAACTATGTGCTGCAATTCCATATTAGAGGTCTATATATCTATACTTTATGTAATGTCATACCAATTGTATATAACAGCAAATCACTACTAGTGTTCCAATTAATGAAATTATATTCAAATAGTGGTGATGCCAGTTTGAGAGCAATTAAGAAATAAAACTATTAATACAAAAGGTTTGAATCTATGAAGCAATGCCTTATGTCTAACATCATATTGCCAACCAAAGCAGACAATATACATGTTCATACACACACTTCATTATAGCTTGGCCATGCAGACTTATTATAAATAGTAATAAAAACTCAATGAGATTAGCAGCTGCTGTGAGACACACTAAAAAAAAAAGTGAACAAGAAATGGAAGATAGAAAACTTCAGGGACGCAACATGGACAAATCATTCCACCATGATGACTTCAGTGCCCAATGAAAGTGAACCAAACTGCGGAGTTGCCTCCCTTACTTGCTGTTTGGCCTGATCCGCGGATCTGTCTGCGTCAATCAGCTGGATATCATCCGGAATATTCACAACACTCCCACTCATTGTAAATCCAGGGAGAGAATTTCTTGATGATTGATAATAAAACAACGGTAAAATAGTTCAGGTGAGATAATCAAAATTCCACAGACAAGAAAAATAGATTGATTGCAAGGCAGAGTCACAAATCTAATGATTAATAAGCAAATGAAATCCAGCTAAAATTGTCTGTTTTCATCACGTCAAGTCAATAGTAACACAGATTTAAGAAATTTGCCGGAAACACCTTATTTTTTTTTTTTTTTTGGTCAATTGCAAGTTTTATAAAATTAACATCTGAATCACACAATTGACAAGTCCATGTCTTTTCTTTCCCTGTAGATTTTTGTATGCAGGAAGTAAGGAAAAGTTTCACTTAGAGCCATTTACTCGCCTCAATAAACAAACAAGAAAACCCTCATATCCTTCATAAAACCAGCATTTTGTTAATATGTACATCTTTAAGTTACTCCTGGATGTAATATACATGATCGGACGAATACACACCACTTATGACTAACAAACCGGTCAGTCAAATCAACTTCCCCCAAGTATGTAAATATATGTAATACATAAATTATACATACACACACACTTAGTGTGAACTACCTGTAAAAACATTAGGACTGGTATACATCTACATGAAAGAAAACAAAATGTGATCAAACTGATACAAGTAAATAAACCATCTCGAAGAAAGTTTAAAAAAGTCATCAGCAACAAACCTGCTCTTATAGATCAACATATTAAAATGATTATAACATACTTATTTTATAAAGTATGTTCTTTTTTAAGGTATAGAATTAAGACTGTGCATAATCAAAGGTTAAAATTTTGCTGAACAGCATAAAGCTTTATTTTCTAAGTTAAGATTACAAAGCTATCGAGCTGCTATTTTGACTCCTGTGTACCATGTACTACTACTAAAAATATTTACATCATACCCAGTTTTAGAGTTGTATCATTAAAAAGTGTTACTTTAACACGTTTAAGTTTCATCAAATGGTTCAATAGGACACAGTCTTGCATCGACTTGATCAGTTGTGACAAAATTAAATGCTCACGGGTCCTAACTCTAACCTGACTCGTATATATATATATACAAAAATATGTCTACTCATCAAAAGAGGTACCCTAGCTTACTTGAAAGAACATTGTTAAACCAAATGCAAACTTTAAGTTAATACATGTTAAAAAAATATGGAATGTGCAAATTACATACATAAACTTATCAAATAAAATTTCTATACTTAAAACTTGAGAGAAGTTTGACATGCATGAATTTGTGTGTTATAATTAATCTATATCTAATAAATGGTTTAATTAGTTTAATTCATCTCTTTACCCAATCTACTTATTTCAACCATCCCCTTTTTTGTTATTAATGCATGCATCCATTGTCATTGTACATGTAGTGACATCTGTCAGTAATGAAAATTAAGGCATCTAAAATAATATTGTACATCTTCATAGATTTCTTGCCCAACAATTGCACTAAAACATAATGCAGACAATGAACAGGAATTCATATTTTACTTAATACTCTGCCATCATCATTCATACTAACTTTAAATTTTATACTAATCTACAGATGCAACTATAAGACATTCAGACATTTACAGACAGTCAGAGAAACCAAAGCAGACCAATTGATTGACACCTGTCACTGACACATGCAGACAACACACAGAGAGGAAATGGACCAATAACCTGCTGAGTGAATCTGTCAATCAACTTAGTCTCCTCCTCCTCCTCCTTGTCTTTCTCCACCTTAGCCCCGCCCTCCTGGATTCAAGATCACACACAAAGTCAATGTTAGTGTTGGGTGCATAGTATGCAGGTATCATACGTTTATAATTACTGATTGGTCACATATAAAATAAAACATGACTCTGTACATGCGCTGGAAACAGTATATTGGAGCCTGGATTCCCTGTTAGTAAAATAGAAATGATGTGAATGATGATGAATTGGAACAACTTTGATATCTCATGAATTCAATTCAAGGATTTCGCACATGCTGATAAAAATCTAATCTTCTCTAAAATCTAAGAATTTTTGTCATTTTATTCCTTAACAAAAAAGATGTCAAAGTTGGCGTACTATATACATGTATTAGTCATTCAAATGAATACTGATGCCCCATTGTGCCGATCTGATCCAATATTCTGTAGAAATTAATTTAATTGTCAATAGGTTTAACATTTATAAGAATCACCTGGCTTTACTGCAGCTTTAATCAAATTTTTTTTATACTACCAACTATGTGTTAATGTTCTCTTTTGTTTTATTGAACACTATAGATAAGATAATCCCTTCACACACACCCCCCCCCCCCCCCCCCCCCCCCCCCCTCCACCCAAAAAAAAGTGTCTTCATTATTTAATACAGTATAATGAAATACAAATGTGTAATAAAATTGGTCAACTTTACTACCTGTCAAATGCATAAACAAGGCAATGGACACGAGTGAAGATTAATTTGATTTTAATTCAAATAAATTAAATGCACATTATTAATTTCATACATGTATATTTGCAAAATGAATGGTCATGTCGAACTGTGCATTAAGTTTGAAGCAAGATTAATCAACTGTAATTTTTTTGTAGTAAACTACATCAAGCTTTACACAGTCATATATTATTCTATATTGAGGGAGAAAAAAAAGCATGTGGAGGGGTGAAGGGGTGGGGGACTGGGGGTGGAGTTATTTTGGATTACAACACTGTATCTGAATAGACATTTTTATCCTTGTAATCTTGCAAGCAAATTATCCCAGTCACACCAATTGAAAACAAATATAACCTCTAAATTTTCAGTTTTATTTACCTTGAAAAATTTCTTCATTATTTATCAAGTGGCAAAACGATACAAACCATCAATATATTGGAGGGAGAAAAATTAGAAAATAACAACCAGCGGCACTGGTGTAATGTGACACAAATTGGCAATCAATATTCATGTGAATTACAGGACCAAGACAGTTCTGGGTTTGATAGATAATGCATGTCTTTTGGTGCGCACAATCAAATTTACTCTCTCTGTTTTCCCCTAATATTGCTGAGATTTATGGCAATAACTGTCATGCCACTTATCTTTTTCTAACAGATTTCTATAAAATTTCTCCCTTAAAAATTTGTACATTAACAGATATTTAAAGACATATAGATAGACATATTAATTGATTGATTGATTTGTAATGTGTGTTTTGACATCTACTTTAGAATATTCTCTCAGCTATACTATAGGGGGAACAGAGATTTGACTGTACATAACATAACCATGACTAACAATGGTAGTCTACAAGTGGTACTGTAGGTATGCAAGTTACCATTTCCTCTGCTGCCAATAAACTGGCAGTGTCTTTTGAATTGTCCTGTAGAAGAAAAATTGTTTGATGAGCAGATGCAGCATGTTTCTTTCACACTGACCTGTACATAAACTAGACACAACAAAATAACTTGATTTACTTAAATCATAGAGATGCACATCATATACACGCTTTCATAGCCAACACAATATCTTCAATATACAAAAGGAAGCAAAGAGGTACCTAAAAATAAATCCTGTGGGGTTTTTTCGTATGCAAAGGGACATAATTTATCAGCTTTTTGTGTCTCGTATGTCCTACGTCTTCAAGGCAGTACACCAAATGATATTTTAAATGCTGCAGCTGCAGTAATGTTGTAATTCTATTGTTTTATCTATTAATAATACATTAATTAACAATGTATTAATTCCTTGTTTGTTAATATCAACTTAGAAATTTTGGTGTTTAGGAATAAAATTTGACAGTAATCAATTAAATCTTATCTAGTATTTGATAGACAGCTTTGGTCGGTAAATATTCTTATATGGGACAGTTTGTTACTATTTTAAGAAGATTGACTAAAGAGTAAGTATCAATCACAAAAGTATCTATCCACTGCAAGATCGTGTATTAAAGTTGAATAAAAACATATTTAAATAAAAAAACAGACATAACACATTGCCAAATAGACATGCTTAGTTAATCCAATACAAGTCATTTTCTGTCCACAAACTTGCTTTCACCTCGCATCAAATAATAATACATGTACACCGAAATGAAGTTTTCCATATTTGTTCAATAGATAAAACTTCAAAGTCGGACTCCATAAAGCTTGTTCGTAAGGGTTTTTAAGCCATGATCACATACAGACAATTGGACAAATTAAGCTAAGGCAGCTGCTGATTCCATACATTGTCACACTGCTTGCATAATGAAATACTTAAAGCCATCTTAAAAGCAGCATATAAATGCATTTGGTAGAGATCATAGGTTTTAGAACCTGACAATATGTAAACCCTGAATATATAATTATATGCTTGTGCTATATAGCATGAAAAATGATACATCCGGAATGAAACCATGTAAAAACTTGAGACAAAAAATGTGCTTTGATATTACATGAAATATGATACAGCTAGTATGCATCAAAGCATGTATAAATTTGAGAAAAAAATTTTAAAGTACATTCAACCAATATTTTGTGAAACTATTACAAAATCTATAAGTAAACTGCCTTGAAATATACACAATTGTGGAGAAACATTTGCCACCAAGCTATTTATTTAGGGCAGGCCATGCATGACACAGATACAGAGATACAGAGATAACAGTGAAAGGTTACAGGTAGGCTGAGGTCTTCGTGCACCTCAAAAGCACCCCAATACAATATATATCATACCTCATCTTCACCTGACTCCTCAGTCTGAGCAATGCATGGAAATTGGAATCAATCAAAAGCATAGATTAATGTTTATCAATGAAAGAAAAGAGATTTGTTTCTGTTTAATGCATGTTATAGGCAAATTGTGAGAAATATCAGGAAGAAGACAGTAGTTTTTAAGTTGATAAATATTATGGCAGTTATTTCCCTTTGACACAGCCAAGTTGTCAACACTAATTATTGCATTCAGTTAATGTTTTTTCAATAAAAAATAGGAACATGTCGACATCCATAAAATTATGGGGCAAAAGGGAAATGACTAATGCTAAATGATCTATGTCCGTGACAGACTACAATATCTGTACTTTAATGGCTTATAATTAAGTTTTGAATAAATTAACAATTAGTTTGTGGTTGTAAGGAAGCTTGCTGTGGGAGTTTTACTGTTTACTGTTACTGTTCACGTACACACAACACAATATTTATTTATATGTTCCTAATTAATGAAGAGGTTCACACAAAGTCAGTGAATTGTTAATCTTTTACGAAATATGTAAACTGTAAAGGGAGGTAACTGCTTACCTGGGGAGAGTCCATGTTCAATGTGACAGAGTTATCTTCCCCATTTTTCTTCAATTCACTCTGAACTGTTTGCAATAAAAATAAACATAATAAAGTAAAGAAAAATAAATATATTAGTAAAGGTGGTGATGATTAATCTTTCACAATCATAAAACTTTTTTCATACAATATAAACATGCAATTAGATTTTCACATCACATCTGTATCAAGTCACTACATATGGTACCAGACTAAGTTCAAATTACAAACTTAAGCAATTTCTGTTGATTCTTTTAAAACAATTTGAATGTATGACTACCCGTAATCTCAAAGATCCAAAAGCTTATAAATTATATGAATTTTTAGAAAATACTGAGCATTGCAATTTGCAAGCCTATCACTCTTATCGAATTATTTTCAGAGTGTTTTTATACAAGGTATGATGGTATGACATTTTTTTCCCCTGAAAATAACAGATAAAAATTAATAAGCCGGCAATGTTCTGTGAGAAAATAATAAAACTGCTACACTGGTTTTACTCACCGTGACCTTCAAACCCTATAGGGGCGGGGCTGTTGTCTGACACAGAGGGGTACAGGCCAGGCTCGGAGCTACCCGGTGCCACCTCTACAAAACACATACAAGTCTTCTTTAATAATCAAGAAAATGTGTTACAGTTACATAAAAATACAGAAACTGTTTATGACATAATAAAAAAAACCTTTAAATAAATTTAAAATATTTTCAAAAGGACACTTTTTCAAAGCATTTTTACCTTATACATGTATGTACAGCAAATGTTATAGCTTGTAAATGTACAACTATAATACCCCTGCATGATTTTCAGAGAATGTGAGTCTTCATTATTTAATAAGATGTGGATCGATTCCTTGAATAAAGAAATTTTTATGACAAAAAAAGAAATATTTTCTAAGGACATTGATCCATTATGATAGCATTCATTCCCCTGTATACTAGTAAAGTTATACTAATTATCCTTCCAATAAGATTTTCAGAGTTGTTTCTGCATTCGTGTAAAGACAAACAAGTTTGTTGTTTTTTTTATTTCATCACTAACCTTTTTACAGCAATTGGAAAAGGCTGTAAGTCAATTATGTGTACTTTACAAAGAGCTGAACTTTTCCTTACTAAATGCTAACGTACAACAAAATCTGATGTCATGACAATGCCTATATATATATACACACTATCAATCTTCACAATTATGTCACAATGGTGTGTTACCTTATCTCAAAGCTTAGGTTATCAGAAAAATCTAAAATCACTGACAGATTTAACAGTCATTCACCTAGAGTAAATATGGAAGAAGATTACAACAGTTTTACTGCACGTACACGTAATTTGCTGAATTAATATAACAGTACACTAAAATTCACCAATTTACAGAACACGAACACCCGTTTTTCATATGTACCCACATCCATCAGATATAAAATCTATAGACAACAAAATACTTACTAGCCTTATGAATTCCGTGACTCATTTTTAAAATGTATCAAAAATTTTCAGAATCACTGTCTTTGAAAAATCATTCAGAAATTCAAAAGGTCAATCCAACATCCACACAAATGTCACAGAACTGAAACATTTCCCAATATACAGCACATTAAAGACTTAAATTTCACTGTAATATTTTCTCATTTTCTCTCATCACCATGGCAAAACGTATCACCGTTTTCTAACAATTTTCTAAATTGAACTGTAACAGTTTTTTTTCAACAGAGTAATTAGTCGAAGAATTCTTTGTGTACATAAAATTTGGTGTTGAGCTTTGACAACATGGCTACCCGACTATTCCACTTTTCTTGAGATAAGCTGAACAGATTACGAAAACATGGTCGTGCCTCCCAAAAACACCTTGATAGAAAATTGATAGAAAAATATTCAGATATTGAATATTGACTTAATGTAGTGTGTTTCGGCGATTCAATAAATCTCCATCATGCTGCTTGTAATGTCATTGGCATTGCCTAAATCCATTAGCACAAATTCAGCCATTTACCTATTTTTTTTTTATTAACTCAGAGTTATACAGCTATTATAGCCTTTATTATAGCTTTGTTTATCAACCTAGTGCATGCTTTTTTCAAGCTGTTCTTTTGTGGGAGATTAGAGTTTTAGAATTTGAATTTATATATACAAACATGCACCCAATTTGCAGGACTGTTTTGATAATTACATGTACACTCCATGCTCATTATATTAAAAATGCCCCTCAACATCTCTCCGCTGTTCTTTCACTACACTGCCAGATGATGACCCTATCTATAGCTGTCTATACATATGTACATAGGTATAGCTGTGAGCCCAAGTCATATATTATATTCTAATGACCTTTCAAGTTTTTCTGCACATGCAGCAATGCAACTTCCATAGGCAAAATTTTAATTAACGTAGCTATAGTTAATTTTTTAATATAAGAAGTATTTTATTTGAATATATATAAATACACTGAATGGGATCGAACAGCAGGCATAGCTTTAGTTTTATTCATATTAATAATATAATATTAAAAATAATATTTTAAGTGTATTGACATAGCATACACGAAAGGAAATACATTCAATCAATATGGATCATATCCTTGATGCCAACACCCATGTGTAACGTACGTAATTCTGAATCATCCATCACATCGGTCAGGATACAATACAATTTTTGATAATACTGTCAGATTGAAGCTTTGTGGCCACATACAAGATGCTCTGTCCATGGAGGGTTTATGGCTCTCCTTGAATTCCACAAACCTATTGACCCCTAGTGACCCCTACAATGGCATCTAGCAGTTGTTTGTATATAATATATGTCTTGCCATTCAACCACAAGGTTGAATTCTCAATTGTTCTCTATTTTTCTGGGTCTTTTTTGTTTCTAGTAAAATAGATTTTTGGGAAATTTTTTCTTACAAAAATGTATTACATTTCAAATAGCCTTATTATATCATGAGCCATGATTGTTGGTGTACATATACCTAACAGCTGACAGTCGACAGAGTTTGTATACAAGAAAGTCCAAACCAATGTTTACTGAGAATCTTTTTTGATATACACTTAAACCCTTGCAATTGGTTAATGACCTTCTTTTGTCTTCCATTTCTAAATACCGTTAGGGTTAGGGTTTACTCTAGCTGCATATACAGTAAAAGTTACAGGTATCAACTACATCCTGTTAAAACTGTCAAATACAGAACTAGGGTGTAAAAGCAATGTTCCTTTTTTATCCAAGATTTAAAATTCTTTAATTAAAACAAGGTAGTTGTTCTTAGCTACAGAAATTTACTACCACCAAATACTTAACACAAATCCTAAAACTACACTTTCCTCAGAAAATTCAATGATCAGAAGATTACATTGCAGTGAAAGTTGGTAAAAAAAATAAATACATAAATTACCTTGATTCACCTAGTCTAGACAAAAAATTAACCTTGACCTTTGGCAGTGATATATCAATATAATAAGTTACCTTGCAACTCAGAGTACTCCATTTACTCAACAACAAAAAATTCCCGGGCAAAAGTCAAGAAAATGTCAGCCTTCTTTCTCGGCCTCCCACTTCACATCAATGTAAACTAAATTCCTGCAGTGTTATACAAATTTTACTTGTGCGGTTAGGGATAAGAGAGGGGGCGGCCATGTACATGTGGATATATTATAAATATACATCCTTAGAGATACAGTAAAGTTGTGATGATACCGGGCCTATTACTCACAGGCCAGAAAAATTTCTATACGCCCAATGATTTACAACCACAATGTAGTATATAGCAGTGTATCTATGTGTATTTGTATAAAGTAAATATTATTGTGTGGGGTTATTCAGGTAAATCTGGCTTGACTATCTTGTACATTAGCCCCACCCAAACAAACGAAAGCATCTTTTAGAATTTATATGTTCCATCACAGAAATTATCAATGGATATCATTCAGCTATTGATGTACTATTAGATCATAATAATTATGGTCTCTCTAGATCTTATACATATAGGGTGTGATAGTTTACGGGATATTCTAATTCACATATCTGTTTCTGAGGTAAGCTTAATTGCCTTAGTTGCGAGAGAAATCTGGCTCAGAAAATCTAGAACAAGTTCACACATCTAATCTCATCAGCTGATTATTTTTCTTGGATGAGGTTTATATCTTTTCAACATCAAATCAGTTCTACACTATATCTAATCTCAAAGCCACAAGCATCTGTACAATACACCTCATCTTTCCTGCCACTTGAGTCATATATAAAAACATGAATGAAAAATCAACCTCATTTACGAGTGTGAGAATGCGTTGGTAGTGTGAATATCAACTATGCTTGCATTTCATAATAAAATATAAATAACAGCCGTTAATTACTTTGCCCGAAGAAGTACTTTTCTGTGCTGCTTTGTAACTAATAATAATAATCAAGATTAACATGTGGTTAATTAAGTCAGCGTTGTGTATAATAATGACATTGACATATTGACACATAGAAATACATGTAGAATGTCACTACACATACTAATACAATCAAATACATGTTGTACATGTACATGTACTAACAATTTTGTAGTCCAAATTATGTAACTGGTTTTTTTCCTGTACAAAAAGCCCATAAATGCTCAAATTTTTAAATGCTTAATGACTGGTTACCAGATTTTAAACCTTTCTTAGGTTTAACATTATTTGGAAACATAAATAAGGATATTTTTGTTAAAAATAAACAAAATTGATGCATACTCCAAAGAAATGTCGGTATATACAGGGCTCACGCTGCCCATCGCATTTGTCGCTTTTTGCGATTTTTCAGAAATAAATGCGACAGTTTTTTATAAAATGCGACACCCAGATTTCATTGAAAATCACCCTAGCCTTTTGTTTTCATTGCATAATCTCGTGCAAGCGACAGTCTGTAGCTGGACTTCACGCTCGACTGACTCAAGACAATGACACAGGTAAACGGTGGAGAAGCCAACTCTTAGCGGGGTATACACAGCTGTCTTTAAAATGATAGGCAGTTTTCACACTTTATTACAATTAAATGGATTTGTAATTAACTACTGACATATTTGAACGCTTTCTTCACCTGTGCATAGGTGACAATGTGATCGTCATTTCACGATTGTAATGAATAGAATGCATCAAATAAATGTGAATTTCGACAACAAAAAACAGCATCAAATACAAAATAAATATTAAGAAACAGGTAACTGGTGTTAGATATGCTATCTGGTTGGTCAAAATTATTAAATTTAAAATTGTTCTATCAGTTTTTTGACAGGATTTTAAGACTAAATATTCTGACATCGTAAGGGTAATCTATAAATAGAAATGGAAGCAAACTTGGGAAATATACATTTAAATTTAGCTAAAATATCACAGTTCAATTACTTATTCTTTAAAACAAAGGAATTATGCATTTATAATAATATTTTCTACATTTAATACCGTTTACCTATCTACAGCCAGAATTTCCTCTGTTCCCGATATTATCACAAACACAATTGGTTTCTACCCAGATATGATGTTCATAAGCCAATTAATTTAAAACTGAAGCCAAGTAGACGCAATAGCAATTTTTGGGTAGTAAATAATATTAAAATACAGCAAATTTGACCTCTTCTTTTGCTCTATTTCTTAATAAATATAAAACAAGTTTAAAGAGAAAAACTGATTATCTAAATTATTAATTTTTAAAAAGATCTTAAAAGCTTTATATACTTGTCTCGAATTGTCAATATTCACAACCAGACGATTCCTTATTATTTAAATTTTTTTTAATATTAAGGATAATTTTAAAATTATTAAATATACATGCTATATAGTTTTGGTTAATACATGTTTTTGAGCCAGTGTGAGCCCTGATATATTAGGGTGCAGAAATGATGGCAAGTCCACCTGACCTTCCCCCTTCCCAGGTTAATATACCTGTTCTTACATACCTTTTATTACATTATGACCTCATTTCTGACACCTTGACATTAGATGACAGGAGAGATATAATTAATATAGCTACCTATATGTAACAACACTATATCTAACCTCAAAGGTACAATATGTAGATAACACAAATTCATATCAGAGTTAATGAACCTATCTAACTTGTATGGCTACAGATGTTTGTGTTTAAAGTTTGACCTGGATACCATACTCTTACAGATTTAATTATACAGACAAATATAAACATTTAATTACCGGTAAAATATTAAGGGTTCAACATGTTCGATGGTAATGACAGAATTGACATTCACACATATAATGTACATGAACATATTGAATTGAAAATTTATATGAATGGTTCAAGTTCAATGGCCAACAGAATTGAGATTTATAAATTTATATATCTATATAATATGAACATTAATTAAAATTTGAACATGATAAATGGTTCAATGGCCAACAGAACAACCTCTGACACAAGGATGCATCTATAACTGCATGAAGAAGCAGGACTACACAGAGAAAAGCCGTGTTGTAAAATTGTGCAGGATCTAGGAGTGTCTGTTCCATTATGTAAACACAGACAAATATGAGAGTTTATGTATGTACGGTAACCATATAATGTTCATTTGAGAGAGAGAGAGAGAGAGAGAGAG
>WFKH01011925.1:25325087-25337749 GCA_016163765.1 Magallana hongkongensis | reverse complement strand
TACGACCATCTAACCCTCTTAATATGAAAATATGTCTTTATACAGAAATCTTCGCCCCAAAGAAGTTAATATAGCCTAAAAATTACACAGGACTATTCAGCCCTCTTAATGCGAAAAAAAAACAAGAAATGGATGCTCACCCCAACCAATGCACAGATACCACTTGACACTACTTCGTTCAGAAAAAACGGAGACCATGATCAGGGTATGTAGGTGGAGTCCTTCCACGAAGATCCACATGTAGCTGGCCATCAACACGTAATAGAAGACGGTGAATAGCATCTTACACTCCCAGTGCTACAAAAATCAAGTTTGTGTAATAATAACATGATGACATTTTATTTGTCTCAGTCATTTTATTACTTAAGGTACATGTAACACACGTATAATCGCAGACGGTAAATAAACAGCATCTTACATTGCCAAATGCTGCAAAGATTAAGTTTATGTGATAATAACAGGGATATACATGTATTCTATCAGTTTTAGTCATATTATTAATTAAGGAGGCTGGATGGTCAACAAATTAACCATCACACCTGCCTTTAACGTATGATATTTTGGGCCGTAAATTATTATTTAGTAAAGAAAATATCCAAATATTTTAGCTTTAAAATTTGAACATTTTCCTTTATCTTTATACAGAGCTCTTCGTGTAAAGGAGGTAAATATAGCCTAAAAATGGCCACAACCATCCAGCTCTCTTAAGGTACTACATGTTACAGTACTCATGTACAATCTTAGACGGTGACCAGCATCTTATACTCCCAGTGCTTCAAAGATGAAGCTTAAAAGTGTAATAATTACGGGGTCAAATTTAATTAGTCTCTGTCAGTCATCTTATTATTTACACATGTACGTACATGTATAATCGCATACGGTGAACAGCATCAGTCTTACACTCCCATTGTTGTAAAAAAAAAGATTGTGTAATAATCGCAGGGTGAAATTTTATCATTCATTAATCTGATTACTTAAATTACATGTAATAATCGCAGGGTGAAATTTTATCAGTCAGTCATTGCATAACTTACAGTAGCTGTAATAATCGCTACGAGATATTAGGTAAAATTATTTCGGTCAGTTATCTTTAAGGTGGCTGAAAGTTTATATATAAGAGGTTGAAAGGTAAAGCTCTCTAGTTCAGTAACCTTTCCAGGCCTTTTAGACCTTTTTATATAATTCATGCATTAGCCCTTAAACACATATCAATACGATTTAAAAGTATATCATGATGTCTAGTTTAGTTTTAGGACCTGTGGTTCTCTGTGGATATGATAATTAATTTAAAAGCTAGTTGGCCATTAAAAACATGCAATCAAAATGTTAATCCGATTTGCTAATGGGAAAATGTCCCTTTCAATTATTGCATAGATTGATGGAATGTAAGAAAGAAGCTTCGATTCAATTATTTTATTGCAAATCCGATTTATACATGTATAATGAATACTCCCTAAAAAAGTAGTCTTTTCCACAGATGGCATTTTAAGGAATTCCCCTCTTAATGTAAGATGATCGTTAACTTTCTTTAAGTTAGCTCCTGAGATTTTGTGCTCCGCACAAATTAGGAAATTCTTGAAGTACACGTTTATATACTGCGAAAGTCCATTAATGGTTTGCGAAAGAGAAAAAATTGTAACAAGCAAACCAGTAATTCTATAGAAGTTCTATTGGATAGCATCATTGATGATTTCACAAATTAACATGGGGTTCCTTTAGCAAGCCGGGGTACTAGTCTAATCTTTAAAGTATGTGCTTTTTATTTCCAAAATATTTTGGCTACTTTTTACTTAAAAGAGAAGAAAATGGTGGGGTTTTTTTGTTTTTTGTTTTTTGGTGTGTTTGGTAAAATTTAATATCGTTGAACAGAAATTCTGACCTTTGAATTCTTCCATCGGAGCGCTTATAAAAAAAAAAGCGGAAAGTGTACTCGTAATAATTTCCGACATAAGGCTAAAAATATAATTATGCTTCAACACCAGCTAGCCAGACATAAGGCACATTTGTATGGTTATGTTATCAAATCAGCAAGGGTTTCATACCGGCCCCTCCTCTATAAAGATGACGGTGTGGTAGGGCGTCTGTTCTACGTCTGAGGGCAGACCCAGCCCCTGGACCAGAAGGTTTTCTTTCAGCAATGAGACAAGTGCCCGTAACATAAAGGCTATAAACAAGTTAAGGTGGACGGTGTTCCTCGGACAGTGTAGTCTTCTACAATAGAAAGTGTTCGTCACAAAAAGAGTTCTTTCTTAACTATTTTAGTTATAAATGCGAATTATATTCATATATCTATTTAGTATTATTGTATTTTTATTCATTGCACAAATAATAGAGTCGCTTACGAGGAGAAAACAATGAATGCACGCTAATACTAACAAAGCCATAGGAAAAGTACAAAGCTATTCCTCGTAAAAAGTATGGATTTTTAGGGGAAAGAAGTTTTAAAATTTATACAAAAATTGATGAATGATCTTAATTATGAAAAATTTAATGATTTTGATTAAAGAATTATCAGAGACTTGCAAAATCTTTATAAAGTCTCTTCGGCACTTCATGAAAGATATTCTACAATTTGAGACTACAGATAATGTTTTATTTCATTGGATACTTATGGGAATAATGACACGATTAATCTCTTGGACATTACAAAATTAATCATAAGAAAAGATGCCTAAATCACAAAAGAAAGCTTTAGGAAATTTTTCATTGTACTTTTGAGGTCAGCACGACCTGATATTTGATGACTTTCCTATTTTTCTAACATATCTAGATCAACTTTTATGTCGGTTTCAGGGTCGTTTTGTATAAGCTTAAGAAAACAATCCCTATTATTATAATTGCTATTTTTTTTCTCACGTACTTCAAAGAATGATCAGTTTTCAACTACAAGTCAGCAGTGACTTTATTAAAAGCCCATTAGAAAATTGCATTTTTTGACATGATTTCTTTTCTAAACTTGTTCGGGATTAGACGTAGAACTGAAGGTATAAGGTTTCTGTTTTGGAATGAAACCTTGTAACTGATCTGTCGAATTGTGAATGAAGTACACAATGAATCCACGCTATTACTAACAAAATAAAAAGCCATAGGAAAAGTACAAAGCTATTCCTCGTAAAGAGTATGGATTTTAAGGGGAAAGAAGTTTTAAGAATTTATACAAAATCTAAGGAGGTTGTATGGTCAACAAATTAACTATCAGATCTACCTTAAATTTTTTGAAATGATCTTTATAGCTATACACTTTTTTTTGGTAAAGAAAAGATCTATATATATTAGCTCTAAAAACTGAGTATTTTCCTCTATACTTATATAGAGCTCTTCTTCTTAAGGAGATCAATATAGTCTAAAAATAGCCACGACCATCGAGCCCTCTTAATGAATGATCTTGGTAATGAAAATAATGAAAATGCTTTTGATGAAAAATTGATCAGGGTCTCGCAAAATTAGGCTCGCGAATAAATACAAAACCGCATTATCGAAAATAAAAATCTAAAATAAATGTAGTTTTGAGGTATACGTAAGTGAGTTGGACTTACTTGAAATAGACCATAATGAATACAGCTACAGTCAGGGTAGCAAATGACAGTCCATACCCGATGTTATACATGAGGCGAATGTGTTCCATATGGGTCTGAAATAGACAATTACCTCGTATACATGTAATTGACATACATCTTGTAATAAAACTACCTAGTGTAGTAAAAATAGCTCATGTATACATGTAACAAAAATACCCGTGAAATAGAAATATTCAAATAACGTTTTTATTAGAAATACCTCATGTACGTGTAGTTGCATTCGTTTATACCTCAGGTAATAAAAATGCCTTATGTAATAGAAGTATATCTCACATTTCTCATGCGATAGAAATATCTCATGTAATAGAAATACCTTATGTAATAGAAATATCTCATGCGATAGAAATATCTCATGTAATAGAAATACCTCATACACTTTTTGTAATTTTTATAGTAAAGAACTATATATGATATTAGTCAAATTTGACCCCCATAATTCGCCATTTTTTAAAGTGTTTCAGGTAAATTAAATTGTTGTGTTATTTTTTAGAAGAGTTGATATAAACTATATTTTTCACCTATTTATTTGATTTATTTGCACTCACTGGCAGTATATGACGTCAGAAGTGACGCTATTTTTATAATTCAATCAAAATCAGTCATTATTTGACATTTTTCTTATCTTTTTTCGAATGGGAAATATAGAGCGACGCTTTGAACAAGAACACAATTTTTGTCACTTATAAGAACTGAATAGATACATCTTTGGTGAAAATATTTTGTTTGTTCAAGCAATCGCTCAATGTTTTCTTAGAGAAAAACTGCTTGAAAACCAGTAGCTGCAGGTCTGTAGCTCCCGGTCTGAAAAAATTCGGATGGACGACCTGGGAGCTACAGGGCCACCCATTGAAAACATAGGTAATCACAGATTACAAAGCTCACCGAGACGAGGCATCACCTTTTTGAAGCATCACCTTTTTGAGACCACCTTTATCATATTATATGAAAATCATCGTTAATGATCTTGGATATTCATGGATACTGTTTTGACACAATATCGTATATCATATGTTAAAAAATTGCATGATAACCATATGTTCATTTTATACGGTATTATAAAATTCAATGTTTATCAATACAATAATATAAAATATGATATTGCATCCTATGATACTTACAATTTATATCATATTATACAATATAATACTGTTAAAAATAATAATCCAATATGATATTGTAACATATGATATGACATTGTATCGTATTGTATACAATATTGTATTTGATCACATAATACAATATCATTATATATGATACAATATAGTATTATATGATACAATATCATATCACGTGATGCATCACAATATTGTAACATATGATATTAAATTGTATAATATAGTATGATATTATATTGTATGATATTGTATCATATTTGATACATTATATGATATTGTATCAAATGATACAATATAATTTGATACAACATTGTATCATATCATATGATACAATATCATGTGATATAGTAATATATTATATAATACAATATCATATTATACAATATCGTATCATATCATACAATATCATATATTACAATATCATACAATACAACTTCATGTGATATAATAATATATTATATAAACCAATATCATTTTATACAATATCGTATCATATGATATGATAATATATATTATACAATATCGTATCATATGATACAATATTGTATATGGCAATATCATATGAAACAATATCATGAGATAAATAATACATAATACAATATCATATTATACAATACTGTATTATAATATACAATACTATGCATAACAATATCATGATACAATATCATATCATAATGTACAAAAACTTGATACAATATCATATCGTATCATATAACTTTATACAATATAATATGTGATATAATATTGTATCAAATAAAACAATAGTGTATCATATCATACAATACTATATCATAGGAATCATGTTATATCATTTAACAACAAACACATCAAGCAGGTTTGAGTGAGAAAGATTTTTTAGCATCCTTGATAATGGAGATCAGGCTCTGCATCTGAAGCTACCTCTGCGATTCATTTATATTATAGTTAAATCAACTATGCAAGTTTGAAATAGTACTATTATCTATTAAACATGTGACCTGTTCCAAAAAAATAAACTCATCCAGCATGCGAAACCTATGGCTCAGATTCAGCATTCAAGCCTGTCAGGTGCATCAGTATCATAAGACGCACCATCCATGCAAGTTTGGTGAAGTTAGGACCAGTAATAACTAAGATATAATCATTAGAGGGCACCTGCTCCAAAAAACTTTAACCAGCTCTTAAAACCTTAACCTCCTCCAGCATCCGAAACCTATGGCTCAGATTAAGCATTCATGCCTGTCAGGTGCATCAGTATCATAAGACGCACCATCCATGCAAGTTTAGTGAAGTTAGGACCAGTAATAACTAAGATATATTTTTTAGCATCCTTGATAATGGAGATCAGGCTCTGCATCTGAAGCTACCTCTGCGATTCATTTATATTATAGTTAAATCAACTATGCAAGTTTGAAATAGTACTATTATCCATTTAACATGTGACCTGTTCTAAAAAACTAAACTCATCCAGCATCCGAAACCTATGGCTCAGATTCAGCATTCAAGCCTGTCAGGTGCATCAATATCATAAAAAGCACCATCCATGCAAGTTTGGTGAAGTTAGGACCAGTAATAACTAAGATATAATCATTAGAGGGCACCTGCTCCAAAAACTTTAACCAGCTCCTAAAACCTTAACCTCCTTCAGCATCCGAAACCTCTGGCTCAGATTCAGCATTCATGCCTGTCAGATGCATCAGTATCATAAGACGCACCATCCATGCAAGTTTGGTGAAGTTAGGACCAGTAATAACTAAGATATAATCATTAGAGGGCACCTGCTCCAAAAACTTTAACCAGCTCCAAAAACCTTAACCTCCTCCAGCATCCGAAACCTATGGCTCAGATTCAGCATTTAAGCCTGTCAGGTGCATCAGTATCATAAGACGCACCATCCATGCAAGTCTGGTGAAGTTAGGACCAGTAGTAACTTAGAAATTGCTATCAAAGGGCACCTGCACCAAAAACTTTAACCTGCTCCAAAAACCTTAACCTCCTCCAGCATCTGAAATTCATGGCTCAGATTCAGCATCCAAGTCTTTCAAGTCCATAAGTAGGTCCAGATGCATCATCCATGCAAGTTTGGTGAAGATAGGACAAGTAATAACTTAGATACTGGACCTGCAACAAAAACTTTAACCAGGTCCGGACGCCGACGCCGACGCCGGGGGTATAGCATAAGCTCCCCCCGACTTCGTCTCGGTGAGCTAAAAATTGTATATTTATTGCGCAGAAAAATTTGCGCTAGTTTTCGACTAATTAACCTTATTTATACGCAAATTCTGTGAAAACAATTAGTACCATTATATTCTTCATGCAATTTACTACTGATATCGTCTCTTCACTTGCCTCAGACTTTCTCCGAAACATACTACGACCTCGAAAAATCAAGTATGTTGAATTTTCATCGAGATCGAGAGTCGCCATTTTTACATGTAAACAAAGTGGACCACATGAATTTACGGGACTGGTGATGGTGTTGAAAAGACTATCCGAGGCAAGTGAAGAGACGATATCAGTAGTAAATTGCATGAAGAATTTAATGGTACTAATTGTTTTCACAGAATTTGCGTATAAATAAGGTTAATTAGTCGAAAACTAGCGCAAATTTTTCTGCGCAATAAATATACAATTTTTTCAATGGGTGGCCCTGTAGCTCCCAGGTCGTCCATCCGAATTTTTTCAGACCGGGAGCTACAGAACTGCAGCTAGAAAACCAGCCGTTTTACGCTAAAAGTGCGAAAATGGCGGGAAAAGGTAAACTTTTGATGTCATATTTTTAAATTGTGGGCACTTTATTTAAAATGAAAATTATGAATAAACTTCAAATGTATATCTGTACAAAGAAAACAGAGAATTACAGTATAATGATGATGTTCATTTTAGGGGGCCGTTTTAGGCTCAAACCACAGATAGTCCTTTACGCTAGCACCACATGAAATAAATCACCACATTTACTTTATTATCTCATGTAATATAAAAAACTCATCTATATAAAAATATCTTACATAATCCTGTAATAAAAATATATAGTGTGTTATATATTTTACTAAGAATGTGATAGAACAACATCTTTACATCGTTCTCAATGTAATCATTTGTGAACTTACGATGCAAAAATTATGTTATTAATATAAAATGTTTAACACTCAAAATATTTTGATAATATTACATGAGAAGATTAAACTATTAATAATAGAAATTCGCATGTTTTAGGATACATTTGAGAGAAGCTGACTTTTAACTATGGCAAATGGTCAACAATTGAGACATTGGGTTGTCTTCAAGCTTACTAAACTAGCACAGGTAATCATTAACGACAGCTTGGCAAAACAAATTGCTTGCATTAAACATTGATTGTACTATGCATCACATTTAGTAAATATTTTCTCTCTCTACTGGAGGTATAAATACATGTACTTTAAAATGGCTATAACCATTGAGCCTCGTTAGCATAAAATGTTCTATAGATGAGTCATCCTAATTTAAGTTATCTCTCTTTTACAACTGTACCTTAAAGCAACTATATTAATTTTTTTATACAGTTTTATTTAACCTAACCTTCAGTGTAATTAGGCTGGTAACGCAGTATGGCGTAAATGTACACAACTTTGTATTTGTTTTGCTATATCTTTATCACAAAAAATTACGAATTGTTTGTAGACATAAATGGAATCTCACGAAGGTGAGAGGAACAACCTTTCTGTGTTGCAGACGCATAATGAGGAATACTAATGAAAGGACAACTTCATCAATTTCGCTAAACATACATTGTATATGATTAAATGTAAGCTTTTTAATCTTCTAGATATAGATCCTAAGTGTGTGGTACAGCCTCCACTCACCTCTAGAATGCCCCCGACCTTTGGTTCGTTAGTGATTACTTTCTTGTTGAAGCACTGAGAATAGTTGGTCCATGTTCTGTTCAGGACTGGATGTACGTACCACTGTCCGTCCGGCATACACTTCCTGGAAGCGAAATCTAGAGAAAAAGAAAACCACCGTGAAGTATTTCTACCTTCAAGCGGGGTCAGATGAAATGCACCTTAATTACGAATCAGCTTTATAACATTGAATATAATGATGAATTTCATGACCATTAAAATTAGCCATGTTATGAGACCATATCCATATTTTGATAGTTTGAGAGAGAGAGAGAGAGAGAGAGAGAGAGAGAGGCAAAACTTCAATCAGCAAAAAAGGGTGGTTGCTAAAACAAATATTCATACGTGATTTCTCAATAACCTTCATGTTCTAGGTTGATAACTGCCATGCATTTGATTTATGACTAATGATCCATGATTTATTTAACAAATGCGTAAAATATAAGATCTTGCTAAAGGTTACTTGTCAGAGGCCTAACACATGTAACAAACACAACACAGATCTTGATTGCTAGACACCCACACATAAAGTGAGGAATTATATATATTTTGGAAATTGCATTATAAGTTGTAATTATTTAATTGAAGAAAATTGATATTGAATATGATGATGACAAAAAATGTCTGTGTGTGTGCAGTTAGTTATAATTTATAACAAACTGTACACATACATATTTTAATTAAATCACTTTTTTCAATACTTGAAGTTTGAATTGGGTGCGTTAAAGTATAACAAAAAGAAGCATTTTTTTAAATAAACCTGTAAATGCGCGCGTGGTTTAAAAGTGGTATTTTTCAAATTGATCCGGTAGCTTTTTGTAACTTTATAACCGTACTCTAATAGAATGGCCAATGGTTTGATTGAAATCTTTACGCGTGGGTTTAATATTAAGTTCCACAGATTGAGAGATCCGTTAATTCTGATGAACTACCAAGGTTTCACTTAAAATATCACACCTTATTATATCACTAGCAATGTTAAGTGCAATTTTACGTCGCATTCAAAACACAGTGAGACGCAACTACTCGAGTATCTTAGAGAGCAAAGATGTGGATTTGCGTTTATAGCTGCCTTGAGATCTAATTATTTTTTAATAACTATGTACATCATGTATCTAAGCTAAACATTATCGTGTATAGGTGTTTTCACATACTGGTTACAAATTAATAAACTATTATATAATAAGATTTGCGTTGGAAGCTGATGGTGTATTGCAATTGTTATTGCATTAACAAAAATATATATAATAGACGTATCAGGCGTGTTATAATACATGTAATGACTTTTCAGTATTAAACAATTATACATATACATGTAATTGAACTCTCCAAGAAAGATGTGCTAAGAGTGAGTTGGCTAACAATTATATTACGTAAATATTAACGTCAACATAAAGTGTAAAAGAGAGTTTAATCGGATCAAATGTCATATAAACAACAAGGTAGAATATGCATATTTTATATTAGGTCTACCAATGTTCCCCAGAAATAGTTGCTATACGCATCTAATTGTGTCTCATATGATATACACGTGATAAAGCATTACGTGAAATTCATATTAAGCTTCAAATGAAATTCTTGTGATTTAACGTGGAAATTCGTGTGGTTAAATTCACGTGAAATTTTTCATGTGAATTTCGCGTTAATTGCACGTGAGACACAATTGCCTGTGGATTGAGAATTAAGAGGCATTAGGCTTAGTGAGAGATGAAAAAATCTGGTTCGAAAGTCACCACCCAACCCCGTCCCCTCCTCCATGTTAATGATCCATGTATTCGAAATCCTATCCTTGTTATAATCTGATCAAATTGAAAGGCATCATTCGCGTTGTTATTCGCTAGTACATTTACTCTATAGGTGAATGAAGTATTCTTGCATTGATTTACATCAAACAACCGAAAGTCATTGCATAAATAAACCAAATCAAATTTTATCAATTTATAACAAACAATCAATCAGTCGGTTAATCATTGAATCATTCAATCTAATAACCAATCTATCTAATAATCAATCAATCAATCAATCAATCAAATAATCAATCTAACAATTAATCGATCGGTTAGTCAATCGATCTATCAGTAAATCATTCAATCAACCAATCAATCTAACAATCAATCAATCAGTTTAATACAGGGGGACTAAATGTACTGACTATTGACGTAGAACCCGTTGATATAGTCTGCACACTGTAGATGTACCGTGGTGTTCGGCTCCGTGTCTGGCCAGCAGGAGATTTCATCCCACGTACTGTTGCAATATAAATCTAAAAACAAAACACCATATAATGTATTTCATACATCTCACATCTTGAGGGGGGGGGGATATATAACATATATTTTTTTAAAAAATATTTTACGCCAAGAAAGTAGGAAGTAGACAAAATTTGAGGTTTTTGGGGGCCTGTAACGCCATCTTCGTGCTTGAAAATTGAAGGGAGGCTAAGGGAACAGCAGTTTAATTAAATCATACTGGACTAGTGAATCTGGTCGGCAGGCCGTCAAAATCAAAATAGTCTGTAGGTGGGAATGTTTCTCATTCAAATTTTGCATATTAAAATTAATGTTTGCAAAAAAAAAAATGTAAAGAGTAGGGCCTCATTAAATTAAGAAATGTAGTGCACACAAATACCTAGGAAAAAAAAACGAAGGAGTGAGGGAGTTCGAGACAACCCCCTCTAGCAACTACCATTTACGCTATTTAAATTGAATCACTATGAAATAAGATTTTGTGGGTTTTTAACCCTCTTTCAAGGAGATTTACAAAACAATAGTATATTCTGATGAATGGTTGTCAAAGCCTGGCAAGGATCATGTTGGTTTTAGGTGTATGTCATGAACATGATGATCCTTGACTGAATCAGATACAATTTTTATTTATATTTTAATACCGCTGGCATTTACAACAATTGTATATCCTTTTTTGAAGGCAACAACATTAACAATAGTCGCTATTTTTCCAACGCTCAGAAAAAAAAACAAGAGGCCCATCGGCCACGTCATTTTATTTAATTAAGTTTCTAAATATTTTCCCAATATATTTTAAAGTTAAACATTGAACCCCTCTTGGGGCCCCAGTATTAGTCTAAGGTCACAGTTTGAACAGTTTAGAATCTACACTTTCTAAGAATCCTTGCATAGTAATTGTAGCATTGTAGTTCTCGAGAATAAGATTTTTAAACATTTTACCTACATGTATAATTATATTTCTATGTTAATCTTTGAACCCCTCTTGGGAGCCCCATAATTAGTCCGGGGGTCACGATTTCAACAATTTAGAATCTACATTATTTGAGGATGCTTGCAAAGTAATCTCACATATTGTACCATAATGATTGTAGTTCTTGAGAAGAATATTTTTAAGCATTATCCATATATATTTCTATGTTTAACTCTGAACCCCTCTTGGGGGCCCCATGATAAGTGCAGGGGTCACGATTTTAACAATTTAGAATCTACATTATTTGAGGATGCTTGCATAGTAATCTCACAAATTGTAGCATTGTAGTTCTTGAGAAGAATATTTTTAAACATTTTCCCTATATATTTCTATGTTAAACTTTAAACCCCTCTTGGGGCCCTAGTATTAGTCCGGAGGTCACTATTTAAACAATTTAGAATCTACATTATATGAGGATGCTTGCATAGTAATCTCACAAATTGTAGCATTGTAGTTCTTGAGAAGAAGATTTTTAAACATTTTCCCTATATATTTCATTGTTAACTTAAACTTTAAACACCTCTTGGGGCCCCAGTATTAGTCCAGGCGTCACGATTTTAACAATTTAGAATCTACATTATTTGATGATGCTTGCATAGTTATCTCACAAATTGTAGCATAGTAGTACTTGAGAAGAAGATTTTTAAACATTTCCTTATATACTTCTATGTTAAACTTTGAACCCCTCTTGGGGCCCTAGTATAAGTCGGGGGTCACGATTTTCACAATTCATAATCTACATTATATGAGGATGCTTGCATAGTAATCTCACAAATTGTAGCATTGTAGTTCTAGAGAAGATTTTTAAACATTTTCCAATTTATTTCTATGTTATACTTTGAACCCCTCTTGGGACCCCAAGTATCAGTCCGGGGGGGGGGGGGGGGGGG
>WFKH01011925.1:25312292-25324987 GCA_016163765.1 Magallana hongkongensis | reverse complement strand
CCCCCCCCCCCCCCCCCCCGGACTGATACTTGGGGTCCCAAGAGGGGTTCAAAGTATAACATAGAAATAAATTGGAAAATGTTTAAAAATCTTCTCTAGAACTACAATGCTACAATTTGTGAGATTACTATGCAAGCATCCTCATATAATGTAGATTATGAATTGTGAAAATCGTGACCCCCGACTTATACTAGGGCCCCAAGAGGGGTTCAAAGTTTAACATAGAAGTATATAAGGAAATGTTTAAAAATCTTCTTCTCAAGTACTACTATGCTACAATTTGTGAGATAACTATGCAAGCATCATCAAATAATGTAGATTCTAAATTGTTAAAATCGTGACGCCTGGACTAATACTGGGGCCCCAAGAGGTGTTTAAAGTTTAAGTTAACAATGAAATATATAGGGAAAATGTTTAAAAATCTTCTTCTCAAGAACTACAATGCTACAATTTGTGAGATTACTATGCAAGCATCCTCATATAATGTAGATTCTAAATTGTTTTAAAAGTGACCTCCGGACTAATACTAGGGTCCCAAGAGGGGTTTAAAGTTTAACATAGAAATATATAGGGAAAATGTTTAAAAATATTCTTCTCAAGAACTACAATGCTACAATTTGTGAGATTATTATGCAAGCATCCTCAAATAATGTAGATTCTAAATTGTTAAAATCGTGACCCCTGCACTTATCATGGGGCCCCCAAGAGGGGTTCAGAGTTAAACATAGAAATATATATGGATAATGCTTAAAAATATTCTTCTCAAGAACTACAATGGTACAATATGTGAGATTACTTTGCAAGCATCCTCAAATAATGTAGATTCTAAATTGTTGAAATCGTGACCCCCGGACTAATTATGGGGCTCCCAAGAGGGGTTCAAAGATTAACATAGAAATATATACATGTAGGTAAAATGTTTAAAAATCTTATTCTCGAGAACTACAATGCTACAATTACTATGCAAGGATTCTTAGAAAGTGTAGATTCTAAACTGTTCAAACTGTGACCTTAGACTAATACTGGGGCCCCAAGAGGGGTTCAATGTTTAACTTTAAAATATATTGGGAAAATATTTAGAAACTTAATTAAATAAAATGATACAATGAACTGGTGTTCAGGTGAGCGATGTGGCCCATGGGCCTCTTGTTTTTTGTTTTTTTTTCTGAGCGTTGGAAAAATAGCGACTATTGTTAATGTTGTTGCCTTCAAAAAAGGATATACAATTGTTGTAAATGCCAGCGGTATTAAAATATAAATAAAAATTGTATCTGATTCAGTCAAGGATCATCATGTTCATGACATACACCTAAAACCAACATGATCCTTGTCAGGCTTTGACAACCATTCATCAGAATATACTATTGTTTTGTAAATCTCCTTGAAAGAGGGTTAAAAACCCACAAAATCTTATTTCATAGTGATTCAATTTAAATAGCGTAAATGGTAGTTGCTAGAGGGGGTTGTCTCGAACTCCCTCACTCCTTCGTTTTTTTTTTCCTAGGTATTTGTGTGCACTACATTTCTTAATTTAATGAGGCCCTACTCTTTACATTTTTTTTTTGCAAACATTAATTTTAATATGCAAAATTTGAATGAGAAACATTCCCACCTACAGACTATTTTGATTTTGACGGCCTGCCGACCAGATTCACTAGTCCAGTATGATTTAATTAAACTGCTGTTCCCTTAGCCTCCCTTCAATTTTCAAGCACGAAGATGGCGTTACAGGCCCCCAAAAACCTCAAATTTTGTCTACTTCCTACTTTCTTGGCGTAAAATATTTTTTAAAAAAATATATGTTATATATCCCCCCCCCCTCAAGATGTGAGATGTATGAAATACATTATATGGTGTTTTGTTTTTAGATTTATATTGCAACAGTACGTGGGATGAAATCTCCTGCTGGCCAGACACGGAGCCGAACACCACGGTACATCTACAGTGTGCAGACTATATCAACGGGTTCTACGTCAATAGTCAGTACATTTAGTCCCCCTGTATTAAACTGATTGATTGATTGTTAGATTGATTGGTTGATTGAATGATTTACTGATAGATCGATTGACTAACCGATCGATTAATTGTTAGATTGATTATTTGATTGATTGATTGATTGATTGATTATTAGATAGATTGGTTATTAGATTGAATGATTCAATGATTAACCGACTGATTGATTGTTTGTTATAAATTGATAAAATTTGATTTGGTTTATTTATGCAATGACTTTCGGTTGTTTGATGTAAATCAATGCAAGAATACTTCATTCACCTATAGAGTAAATGTACTAGCGAATAACAACGCGAATGATGCCTTTCAATTTGATCAGATTATAACAAGGGATAGGATTTCGAATACATGGATCATTAACATGGAGGAGGGGACGGGGTTGGGTGGTGACTTTCGAACCAGATTTTTTCATCTCTCACTTAGCCTAATGCCTCTTAATTCTCAATCCACAGGCAATTGTGTCTCACGTGCAATTAACGCGAAATTCACATGAAAAATTTCACGTGAATTTAACCACACGAATTTCCACGTTAAATCACAAGAATTTCATTTGAAGCTTAATATGAATTTCACGTAATGCTTTATCACGTGTATATCACATGAGACACAATTAGATGCGTATAGCAACTATTTCTGGGGAACATTGGTAGACCTAATATGAAATATGCATATTCTACCCTGTTGCTTATAGGACATTTGATCCGATTAAACTCTCTTTTACACTTTATGTTGACGTTAATATTTACGTAATATAATTGTTAGCCAAGCTCACTCTTAGCACATCTTTCTTGGAGAGTTCAATTACATGTATATGTATAATTGTTTAATACTGAAAAGTCATTACATGTATTATAACACGCCTGATACGTCTATTATATATATTTTTGTTAATGCAATAACAATTGCAATACACCATCAGCTTCCAACGCAAATCTTATTATATAATAGTTTATTAATTTGTAACCAGTATGTGAAAACACCTATACACGATAATGTTTAGCTTAGATACATGATGTACATAGTTATTAAAAAATAATTAGATCTCAAGGCAGCTATAAACGCAAATCCACATCTTTGCTCTCTAAGATACTCGAGTAGTTGCGTCTCACTGTGTTTTGAATGCGACGTAAAATTGCACTTAACATTGCTAGTGATATAATAAGGTGTGATATTTTAAGTGAAACCTTGGTAGTTCATCAGAATTAACGGATCTCTCAATCTGTGGAACTTAATATTAAACCCACGCGTAAAGATTTCAATCAAACCATTGGCCATTCTATTAGAGTACGGTTATAAAGTTACAAAAAGCTACCGGATCAATTTGAAAAATACCACTTTTAAACCACGCGCGCATTTACAGGTTTATTTAAAAAAATGCTTCTTTTTGTTATACTTTAACGCACCCAATTCAAACTTCAAGTATTGAAAAAAGTGATTTAATTAAAATATGTATGTGTACAGTTTGTTATAAATTATAACTAACTGCACACACACAGACATTTTTTGTCATCATCATATTCAATATCAATTTTCTTCAATTAAATAATTACAACTTATAATGCAATTTCCAAAATATATATAATTCCTCACTTTATGTGTGGGTGTCTAGCAATCAAGATCTGTGTTGTGTTTGTTACATGTTTTAGGCCTCTGACAAGTAACCTTTAGCAAGATCTTATATTTTACGCATTTGTTAAATAAATCATGGATCATTAGTCATAAATCAAATGCATGGCAGTTATCAACCTAGAACATGAAGGTTATTGAGAAATCACGTATGATTATTTGTTTTAGCAACCAACCTTTTTTGCTGATTGAAGTTTTGCCCCTCTCTCTCTCTCTCTCTCTCTCTCTCTCTAAAACTATCAAAATATGGATATGGTCTCATAACATGGCTAATTTTAATGGTCATGAAATTCATCATTATATTCAATGTTATAAAGCTGATTCGTAATTAAGGTGCATTTCATCTGACCCCGCTTGAAGGTAGAAATACTTCACTGTGGTTTTCTTTTTCTCTAGATTTCGCTTCCAGGAAGTGTATGCCGGACGGACAGTGGTACGTACATCCAGTCCTGAACAGAACATGGACCAACTATTCTCAGTGCTTCAACAAGAAAGTAATCACTAACGAACCAAAGGTCGGGGGCATTCTAGAGGTGAGTGGAGGCTGTACCACACACTTAGGATCTATATCTAGAAGATTAAAAAGCTTACATTTAATCATATACAATGTATGTTTAGCGAAATTGATGAAGTTGTCCTTTCATTAGTATTCCTCATTATGCGTCTGCAACACAGAAAGGTTGTTCCTCTCACCTTCGTGAGATTCCATTTATGTCTACAAACAATTCGTAATTTTTTGTGATAAAGATATAGCAAAACAAATACAAAGTTGTGTACATTTACGCCATACTGCGTTACCAGCCTAATTACACTGAAGGTTAGGTTAAATAAAACTGTATAAAAAAATTAATATAGTTGCTTTAAGGTACAGTTGTAAAAGAGAGATAACTTAAATTAGGATGACTCATCTATAGAACATTTTATGCTAACGAGGCTCAATGGTTATAGCCATTTTAAAGTACATGTATTTATACCTCCAGTAGAGAGAGAAAATATTTACTAAATGTGATGCATAGTACAATCAATGTTTAATGCAAGCAATTTGTTTTGCCAAGCTGTCGTTAATGATTACCTGTGCTAGTTTAGTAAGCTTGAAGACAACCCAATGTCTCAATTGTTGACCATTTGCCATAGTTAAAAGTCAGCTTCTCTCAAATGTATCCTAAAACATGCGAATTTCTATTATTAATAGTTTAATCTTCTCATGTAATATTATCAAAATATTTTGAGTGTTAAACATTTTATATTAATAACATAATTTTTGCATCGTAAGTTCACAAATGATTACATTGAGAACGATGTAAAGATGTTGTTCTATCACATTCTTAGTAAAATATATAACACACTATATATTTTTATTACAGGATTATGTAAGATATTTTTATATAGATGAGTTTTTTTATATTACATGAGATAATATAGTAAATGTGGTGATTTATTTCATGTGGTGCTAGCGTAAAGGACTATCTGTGGTTTGAGCCTAAAACGACCCCCTAAAATGAACATCATCATTATACTGTAATTCTCTGTTTTCTTTGTACAGATATACATTTGAAGTTTATTCATAATTTTCATTTTAAATAAAGTGCCCACAATTTAAAAATATGACATCAAAATTTTACCTTTTCCCGCCATTTTCGCATTTTTAGCGTAAAACGGCTGGTTTTCTAGCTGCAGTTCTGTAGCTCCCGGTCTGAAAAAATTCGGATGGACGACCTGGGAGCTACAGGGCCACCCATTGAAAAAATTGTATATTTATTGCGCAGAAAAATTTGCGCTAGTTTTCGACTAATTAACCTTATTTATACGCAAATTCTGTGAAAACAATTAGTACCATTAAATTCTTCATGCAATTTACTACTGATATCGTCTCTTCACTTGCCTCGGATAGTCTTTTCAACACCATCACCAGTCCCGTAAATTCATGTGGTCCACTTTGTTTACATGTAAAAATGGCGACTCTCGATCTCGATGAAAATTCAACATACTTGATTTTTCGAGGTCGTAGTATGTTTCGGAGAAAGTCTGAGGCAAGTGAAGAGACGATATCAGTAGTAAATTGCATGAAGAATATAATGGTACTAATTGTTTTCACAGAATTTGCGTATAAATAAGGTTAATTAGTCGAAAACTAGCGCAAATTTTTCTGCGCAATAAATATACAATTTTTAGCTCACCGAGACGAAGTCGGGGGGAGCTTATGCTATACCCCCGGCGTCGGCGTCGGCGTCGGCGTCCGGACCTGGTTAAAGTTTTTGTTGCAGGTCCAGTATCTAAGTTATTACTTGTCCTATCTTCACCAAACTTGCATGGATGATGCATCTGGACCTACTTATGGACTTGAAAGACTTGGATGCTGAATCTGAGCCATGAATTTCAGATGCTGGAGGAGGTTAAGGTTTTTGGAGCAGGTTAAAGTTTTTGGTGCAGGTGCCCTTTGATAGCAATTTCTAAGTTACTACTGGTCCTAACTTCACCAAACTTGCATGGATGGTGCGTCTTATGATACTGATGCACCTGACAGGCTTAAATGCTGAATCTGAGCCATAGGTTTCGGATGCTGGAGGAGGTTAAGGTTTTTGGAGCTGGTTAAAGTTTTTGGAGCAGGTGCCCTCTAATGATTATATCTTAGTTATTACTGGTCCTAACTTCACCAAACTTGCATGGATGGTGCGTCTTATGATACTGATGCATCTGACAGGCATGAATGCTGAATCTGAGCCAGAGGTTTCGGATGCTGAAGGAGGTTAAGGTTTTAGGAGCTGGTTAAAGTTTTTGGAGCAGGTGCCCTCTAATGATTATATCTTAGTTATTACTGGTCCTAACTTCACCAAACTTGCATGGATGGTGCTTTTTATGATATTGATGCACCTGACAGGCTTGAATGCTGAATCTGAGCCATAGGTTTCGGATGCTGGATGAGTTTAGTTTTTTAGAACAGGTCACATGTTAAATGGATAATAGTACTATTTCAAACTTGCATAGTTGATTTAACTATAATATAAATGAATCGCAGAGGTAGCTTCAGATGCAGAGCCTGATCTCCATTATCAAGGATGCTAAAAAATATATCTTAGTTATTACTGGTCCTAACTTCACTAAACTTGCATGGATGGTGCGTCTTATGATACTGATGCACCTGACAGGCATGAATGCTTAATCTGAGCCATAGGTTTCGGATGCTGGAGGAGGTTAAGGTTTTAAGAGCTGGTTAAAGTTTTTTGGAGCAGGTGCCCTCTAATGATTATATCTTAGTTATTACTGGTCCTAACTTCACCAAACTTGCATGGATGGTGCGTCTTATGATACTGATGCACCTGACAGGCTTGAATGCTGAATCTGAGCCATAGGTTTCGCATGCTGGATGAGTTTATTTTTTTGGAACAGGTCACATGTTTAATAGATAATAGTACTATTTCAAACTTGCATAGTTGATTTAACTATAATATAAATGAATCGCAGAGGTAGCTTCAGATGCAGAGCCTGATCTCCATTATCAAGGATGCTAAAAAATCTTTCTCACTCAAACCTGCTTGATGTGTTTGTTGTTAAATGATATAACATGATTCCTATGATATAGTATTGTATGATATGATACACTATTGTTTTATTTGATACAATATTATATCACATATTATATTGTATAAAGTTATATGATACGATATGATATTGTATCAAATTTTTGTACATTATGATATGATATTGTATCATGATATTGTTATGTATAGTATTGTATATTATAATACAGTATTGTATAATATGATATTGTATTATGTATTATTTATCTCATGATATTGTTTCATATGATATTGCCATATACAATATTGTATCATATGATACGATATTGTATAATATATATTATCATATCATATGATACGATATTGTATAAAATGATATTGGTTTATATAATATATTATTATATCACATGAAGTTGTATTGTATGATATTGTAATATATGATATTGTATGATATGATACGATATTGTATAATATGATATTGTATTATATAATATATTACTATATCACATGATATTGTATCATATGATATGATACAATGTTGTATCAAATTATATTGTATCATTTGATACAATATCATATAATGTATCAAATATGATACAATATCATACAATATAATATCATACTATATTATACAATTTAATATCATATGTTACAATATTGTGATGCATCACGTGATATGATATTGTATCATATAATACTATATTGTATCATATATAATGATATTGTATTATGTGATCAAATACAATAATGTATACAATACGATACAATGTCATATCATATGTTACAATATCATATTGGATTATTATTTTTAACAGTATTATATTGTATAATATGATATAAATTGTAAGTATCATAGGATGCAATATCATATTTTATATTATTGTATTGATAAACATTGAATTTTATAATACCGTATAAAATGAACATATGGTTATCATGCAATTTTTTAACATATGATATACGATATTGTGTCAAAACAGTATCCATGAATATCCAAGATCATTAACGATGATTTTCATATAATATGATAAAGGTGGTCTCAAAAAGGTGATGCTTCATAAAGGTGATGCCTCGTCTCGGTGAGCTTTGTAATCTGTGATTACCTATGTTTTCAATGGGTGGCCCTGTAGCTCCCAGGTCGTCCATCCGAATTTTTTCAGACCGGGAGCTACAGACCTGCAGCTACTGGTTTTCAAGCAGTTTTTCTCTAAGAAAACATTGAGCGATTGCTTGAACAAACAAAATATTTTCACCAAAGATGTATCTATTCAGTTATTATAAATGACAAAAATTGTGTTCTTGTTCAAAGCGTCGCTCTATATTTCCCATTCGAAAAAAGATAAGAAAAATGTCAAATAATGACTGATTTTGATTGAATTATAAAAATAGCGTCACTTCTGACGTCATATACTGCCAGTGAGTGCAAATAAATCAAATAAATAGGTGAAAAATATAGTTTATATCAACTCTTCTAAAAAATAACACAACAATTTAATTTACCTGAAACACTTTAAAAAATGGCGAATTATGGGGGTCAAATTTGACTAATATCATATATAGTTCTTTACTATAAAAATTACAAAAAGTGTATGAGGTATTTCTATTACATGAGATATTTCTATCGCATGAGATATTTCTATTACATAAGGTATTTCTATTACATGAGATATTTCTATCGCATGAGAAATGTGAGATATACTTCTATTACATAAGGCATTTTTATTACCTGAGGTATAAACGAATGCAACTACACGTACATGAGGTATTTCTAATAAAAACGTTATTTGAATATTTCTATTTCACGGGTATTTTTGTTACATGTATACATGAGCTATTTTTACTACACTAGGTAGTTTTATTACAAGATGTATGTCAATTACATGTATACGAGGTAATTGTCTATTTCAGACCCACATGGAACACATTCGCCTCATGTATAACATCGGGTATGGACTGTCATTTGCTACCCTGACTGTAGCTGTATTCATTATGGTCTATTTCAAGTAAGTCCAACTCACTTACGTATACCTCAAAACTACATTTATTTTAGATTTTTATTTTCGATAATGCGGTTTTGTATTTATTCGCGAGCCTAATTTTGCGAGACCCTGATCAATTTTTCATCAAAAGCATTTTCATTATTTTCATTACCAAGATCATTCATTAAGAGGGCTCGATGGTCGTGGCTATTTTTAGACTATATTGATCTCCTTAAGAAGAAGAGCTCTATATAAGTATAGAGGAAAATACTCAGTTTTTAGAGCTAATATATATAGATCTTTTCTTTACCAAAAAAAAGTGTATAGCTATAAAGATCATTTCAAAAAATTTAAGGTAGATCTGATAGTTAATTTGTTGACCATACAATCTCCTTAGATTTTGTATAAATTCTTAAAACTTCTTTCCCCTTAAAATCCATACTCTTTACGAGGAATAGCTTTGCACTTTTCCTATGGCTTTTTATTTTGTTAGTAATAGCGTGGATTCATTGTGTACTTCATTCACAATTCGACAGATCAGTTACAAGGTTTCATTCCAAAACAGAAACCTTATACCTTCAGTTCTACGTCTAATCCCGAACAAGTTTAGAAAAGAAATCATGTCAAAAAATGCAATTTTCTAATGGGCTTTTAATAAAGTCACTGCTGACTTGTAGTTGAAAACTGATCATTCTTTGAAGTACGTGAGAAAAAAAATAGCAATTATAATAATAGGGATTGTTTTCTTAAGCTTATACAAAACGACCCTGAAACCGACATAAAAGTTGATCTAGATATGTTAGAAAAATAGGAAAGTCATCAAATATCAGGTCGTGCTGACCTCAAAAGTACAATGAAAAATTTCCTAAAGCTTTCTTTTGTGATTTAAGCATCTTTTCTTATGATTAATTTTGTAATGTCCAAGAGATTAATCGTGTCATTATTCCCATAAGTATCCAATGAAATAAAACATTATCTGTAGTCTCAAATTGTAGAATATCTTTCATGAAGTGCCGAAGAGACTTTATAAAGATTTTGCAAGTCTCTGATAATTCTTTAATCAAAATCATTAAATTTTTCATAATTAAGATCATTCATCAATTTTTGTATAAATTTTAAAACTTCTTTCCCCTAAAAATCCATACTTTTTACGAGGAATAGCTTTGTACTTTTCCTATGGCTTTGTTAGTATTAGCGTGCATTCATTGTTTTCTCCTCGTAAGCGACTCTATTATTTGTGCAATGAATAAAAATACAATAATACTAAATAGATATATGAATATAATTCGCATTTATAACTAAAATAGTTAAGAAAGAACTCTTTGTATGACGAACACTTTCTATTGTAGAAGACTACACTGTCCGAGGAACACCGTCCATCTTAACTTGTTTATAGCCTTTATGTTACGGGCACTTGTCTCATTGCTGAAAGAAAACCTTCTGGTCCAGGGGCTGGGTCTGCCCTCAGACGTAGAACAGACGCCCTACCACACCGTCATCTTTATAGAGGAGGGGCCGGTATGAAACCCTTGCTGATTTGATAACATAACCATACAAATGTGCCTTATGTCTGGCTAGCTGGTGTTGAAGCATAATTATATTTTTAGCCTTATGTCGGAAATTATTACGAGTACACTTTCCGCTTTTTTTTTTATAAGCGCTCCGATGGAAGAATTCAAAGGTCAGAATTTCTGTTCAACGATATTAAATTTTACCAAACACACCAAAAAACAAAAAACAAAAAAACCCCACCATTTTCTTCTCTTTTAAGTAAAAAGTAGCCAAAATATTTTGGAAATAAAAAGCACATACTTTAAAGATTAGACTAGTACCCCGGCTTGCTAAAGGAACCCCATGTTAATTTGTGAAATCATCAATGATGCTATCCAATAGAACTTCTATAGAATTACTGGTTTGCTTGTTACAATTTTTTCTCTTTCGCAAACCATTAATGGAATTTCGCAGTATATAAACGTGTACTTCAAGAATTTCCTAATTTGTGCGGAGCACAAAATCTCAGGAGCTAACTTAAAGAAAGCTAACGATCATCTTACATTAAGAGGGGGATTCCTTAAAATGCCATCTGTGGAAAAGACTACTTTTTTAGGGAGTATTCATTATACATGTATAAATCGGATTTGCAATAAAATAATTGAATCGAAGCTTCTTTCTTACATTCCATCAATCTATGCAATAATTGAAAGGGACATTTTCCCATTAGCAAATCGGATTAACATTTTGATTGCATGTTTTTAATGGCCAACTAGCTTTTAAATTAATTATCATATCCACAGAGAACCACAGGTCCTAAAACTAAACTAGACATCATGATATACTTTTAAATCGTATTGATATGTGTTTAAGGGCTAATGCATGAATTATATAAAAAGGTCTAAAAGGCCTGGAAAGGTTACTGAACTAGAGAGCTTTACCTTTCAACCTCTAATATATAAACTTTCAGCCACCTTAAAGATAACTGACCGAAATAATTTTACCTAATATCTCGTAGCGATTATTACAGCTACTGTAAGTTATGCAATGACTGACTGATAAAATTTCACCCTGCGATTATTACATGTAATTTAAGTAATCAGATTAATGAATGATAAAATTTCACCCTGCGATTATTACACAATCTTTTTTTTTACAACAATGGGAGTGTAAGACTGATGCTGTTCACCGTATGCGATTATACATGTACGTACATGTGTAAATAATAAGATGACTGACAGAGACTAATTAAATTTCACCCCGTAATTATTACACTTTTAAGCTTCATCTTTGAAGCACTGGGAGTATAAGATGCTGGTCACCGTCTAAGATTGTACATGAGTACTGTAACATGTAGTACCTTAAGAGAGCTGGATGGTTGTGGCCATTTTTAGGCTATATTTACCTCCTTTACACGAAGAGCTCTGTATAAAGATAAAGGAAAATGTACAAATTTTAAAGCTAAAATATTTGGATATTTTCTTTACTAAATAATAATTTACGGCCCAAAATATCATACGTTAAAGGCAGGTGTGATGGTTAATTTGTTGACCACCCAGCCTCCTTAATTAATAATATGACTAAAACTGATAGAATACATGTATATCCCTGTTATTATTACATAAACTTAATCTTTGCAGCATTTGGCAATGTAAGATGCTGTTTATTTACCGTCTGCGATTATACGTGTGTTACATGTACCTTAAGTAATAAAATGACTGAGACAAATAAAATATCATCATGTTATTATTACACAAACTTGATTTTTGTAGCACTGGGAGTGTAAGATGCTATTCACCGTCTTCTATTACGTGTTGATGGCCAGCTACATGTGGATCTTCGTGGAAGGACTCCACCTACATACCCTGATCATGGTCTCCGTTTTTTCTGAACGAAGTAGTGTCAAGTGGTATCTGTGCATTGGTTGGGGTGAGCATCCATTTCTTGTTTTTTTTCGCATTAAGAGGGCTGAATAGTCCTGTGTAATTTTTAGGCTATATTAACTTCTTTGGGGCGAAGAGTTCTGTATAAAGACATATTTTCATATTAAGAGGGTTAGATGGTCGTA
>WFKH01011925.1:25290318-25302238 GCA_016163765.1 Magallana hongkongensis | reverse complement strand
ATTTTCTGGATTCGTGCATGGCTTATAAAAGTGTTGTTTTTTTTTTATCTAGTTGCTGGAACACAAATCCTACGCCGGGATACATGTGGATATTGAAGAGTCCTGTCGTTGTCGTAACTGTAGTAAGTGTTCAAGTGACGTCATATGTAGTTTTGTTTATTTGAGGTCATAAGCAATACAAAAGACCCATAATAATAATTTCTGTTCTAATGAATGCAAGTACTAATTTCATCCGTTTTTATATTTTTTTTTACATATATGTATGAATTTGAATCATTTCTTTACAAACATCATGGAATTACAATTTATTGAATATTATATTGAAACCAAAATGCCTGTATCAATGCACTTGTCTTTTTGAGATTAACTTTGTATTTTTTATAAACATACTTCGAGCTTTATTCACGAAGATGAAAACACCTGTATCAAAAACAGCAAAAAGGCACAAATACAGGTAAAATATCGCTTAAAAACTCCTTTAAAAAACTTTGATTTTACTCCAATTTATACACAACTATAGAAGATATGATTTACGTAATCCGTAATTAAATCATTACTAGTATATAATCATTTTTTTCAAAGATTAGTAGAACTTGTCTGTAACAAGATAAATATTAGGTGTGCCGATCTCCGTAGAAACTTTAATAAAGATGGAGAAAATATTTCAGGAATTACTCCTTAATACTTCCCCTTGTCTTAATGCTTTTTCAAAATTTTGATATCAAAGAAACATGGGGAAATTGTTTTGCTTCTCCAAATGACTAATGTTGTGACTTTGGTGTAGAAAAAAAAAGTTTCATTGAATTTTCTTTTAATTTAGGCGTTTGGCAAAGTCAACACTTGTACTCATTCCATTGTTTGGTGTACATTACGTAATCTTTTTGGGACTTCCGGATGAGGATGTAGAACCGGAAGCGGAAGTTATCAAGCTTTATTTTGAAATGTTTTTAAACTCTTTTCAGGTAAGCTACTACAGATCATATACTCATTGACTTAATTTTTGTGAATTCAGAGAGAGAGAAATATAGATGGATAGAGAGAGAGGGAGATAGAAAGAGGAACAGAGCATATATTATTTTAGAGTATAATAATTACATCACATTCTCTGTGTCTTTTCGATGATTATATTACATGTAGTTAGAGTATAACTGTATTGTAAATATTTATCTTTTTTATTCTAGGGTCTACTTGTAGCAATCTTGTTCTGTTTTATGAACAACGAGGTATGTAATGTTTCCTTATATTTCACATTCTTACAATCCATCTAGTTTAAAAAGAATAATTTTAATGAAGTTAAAAAGGTTCTATCTACAAATTATGCCGAAATTTGAAAAAAAAAAAACTGTAGATTAACGTTAAGCTATCATATGTGCTTTTAAACGCATTGAAAGATAAGTTATTTTTGCATTTGCTTGCAATCCGTAAGTAAAAAAAAGCCGTAAATTGTTTTGAATATCTTTTCCAAAGTATCATATATTGTCATGAATTCTAATGATAGAAAAACGAATCACAAGCGATTTAATCAGCACTTCTTGTTTTTCCTAAGAAAAATGACCCTTACCCTATTTTATTGATTTTGACGTTTACTTTTAACACCTTTAAATTCATTTGCCTTGTGAAATAAGTTGTCGGAGACACAAAATCAGGGTTTTTTCATATCAAACAGTTTATTCTTTATGTGTACATTTGATATTGACTGATGGCTACATGTATGTTTTTTGTAATTCAGGTGCAGATGGAGATTATGAAAAGGTTGTGTAACCGGGGCCCTTATTACCGATACCGGAGATATTACCGACATTCTAGTCAAGGAGGATCTTTCAGATGTGTTTGTCAAACTCGAAACAACCAAAATCAGAACAGTTTCAAACTAGACGCAGCCGCTAGAAGGTCCTCTGCGGATAATAGCAGCACCCTGCTTTTGAATCCGTCTAAATACCCGCAAGAACCCTGTTATTGCGGGTGGCATGTGGATTCGAAAGGACATTTGTGTCGAAATTTTGTGAGACATGATGACAATTTACGAAGAGCACAAAGTTGTTTATGATTTAAAATACGGGTACATGTGTATTTCTTATTTCAATGTTTATATATTGATTATTTTGCTATTAAACTGTTGCAGCGTTACAACATGTATCATGTTTATACTGTCCCAAACTACTTACTTATTTCTATTTACACAACTATTTATTTTTACAATTATAAGTTTACATGACCATAATATTAAATTTTCTAGTATCGTGTTACACAAAAAACATTTATAATATACGGTATTCTAGATATTGGTTTTGAGTGCCTTTAGATCAGATATATAGACAAATATACATGATTGAAATCACTCTGCGTGCTTATTTAATTACTGTGAATTAAGATTTAAACTAAATGTAAGTTTTGTTTACAATATGTCAATACGACCATTATATGTATTTGTATCAGTATCAAATGCTTATTTAATAATACAAATGATGGTAAACAATAATCCATGGATCGGTCACGGGGTTGACCGTAAACCGATCTATTTTTAATATCAATATGACACGGAAACCCAAGAGATGTTCCAGATAAATATGGCAGCAGCCTTAATCTCTAGACCATAACTATTACTCAATATAGAAACAAACAGGATATAAATGTGGTCAGTGCATACTACAACTTTAAGGACGTTCCTCTAGTACTTCTACTGCTATACCACACGCGGACAAATACTTTACCACATTGACGTATTTCAATGGTGACCATTAACCTTAAGAAGCTCTGCATACAAGTGATTTAATTAGATATTGTCATACTTGTGAACCTATCCCAGGGCATTGTCTTGTGAATTCTAACATTTTTTGAAGTCTACTTTCAGGGCTATTTTGATTATAACTGATTGTTGCAAAAATGAATATTAATAGCGTATATTTTAATGCATACAAGCAAAAACCATCAAGATCATATTTTACACAGAGAAAATTGTGATTGGGTTTAATTTTGAATTTTCTCCTCCATCCTTTGTCAGACGCTGTGTAATCACGTGTCTTTTGTAGGCAGTAAAATGTCATCGCGTGTCTTGTTGCAGGCAGTACAATAAAAACAATTCTTTTTTTCCAAAGATTTATTTCAAAACAAAACATTAAGAAAATATGTATACATTTTTACAGATATTTTGAACGAAAAACTGCATTTCGTAAAAAAAAAAAAAAAATAACGTATTCATTTATATACAGACATTTTCTACTAATTTGATAGCGCCGTAGATACACATTGTATTGCGACAAAATCAAAATAGCACAACACATCTTTGAATATTTCTCACGAAATATTCTAAAAATGCTGCGAAAAATTTTCCATGTACAATCTGTTAAGGCGCTTGAAAATACAAAAGATTACCTTATTTTTTGGTTATGAGATATGTCTTACATGTATATAAATTCTGATCATACATAATTATACCTGATTTTATGTATAGGTGGATTACATGTAATCCGAGAACACCAGTAACAAACTATTTGCTTAGGCTGTCTCCGATTACCTATATTTTTTTTCCCAAGAAATAATATCTTTAATAAGCGATATTCATTATTCCATAAGTAACATGTATCAATGAAATCAAAGCATAAAGCACCCAATAGACTAATTGATATGTCAAAATTATGATAAACATTTATTTCAGTTCTAACTGTACTCTCATACATGGACTTGTACAAGTAAAATTAGTTTTACATCTGCAAGAAAACCACGTCATCTATTGGAGAGTCGAATTTATATAAAAATTATACAGAGAGTATAGCATGTAACGTACATTTATGTAAATCTTATACAAGTTATTCATTCTGAGATCAAATATAAACAAAAACTATATACAAACATAACGGAAAATTAATATATAATAATTGTCAATGATATATCTTCATATTTGTCCTTAGGCTTGTTAAACTTCGGATATGATCGGCAAGTTACATCGTGTCTTGTTTGAATCTGAACTTCGGATACTCTCTCTCCTAACCCCTGTAAATGTCGTCATAGAATGTTCCTCAGCTCCGGAAAAAAGATTTTCACTCTCCCCTTTTTGGGAGTCTCTCTTTTCACTTTTTGTCAGAAGCGGCTGACCAACTTCCTTCTGCGTTTGCGTGCCGTTTTCCGTCATTTGTTCTGACGTCTTTCTGTCACGTGACATCGAGGTTCGCCTGGTGTATATATTGACCTGTCTGCTCTCCCTACGAAGAAAACCGCTGATGGAGGTTCCAATGGTTATCAGACTGGATCGCCGTCCATCGTTCATGTATTTCATTTGGCTGATTTTCTTCTTGAAACACTTTATAACCTATATATAATTCAGACAAAAGGTCGGGTTAAAAATAAAGTCAGTTAATGGAACATGTACTACGTCTTTATAAAGGTACGGGACACCTGCATATTGTCACGTATTTTCATTCAAATTTAACAATAAAATACTAACTACAACTTCAAATATTTCTCCTTTAGGAGATCTCGATGTTCGTGGCCATTTTTAGACAGTATTGATCTCCTTAAGAAGAAGAGCTGTATAAGAGCTGTATAAAGAAATATATGAAAATACTCACATTATAAGTATAAAATAATTTATTCCTAAACAAATCATATCTTAAAATTTTAGGCAGATCTGATGGTTAATTTGTTGACCATCCAGCCTCCTTAATATGGAGGTCTAACAGCGTAACGCGATAGGTTTTATCATCAGCTACAGATCTGCAAATTAGGACTTCGAAAACCGCGTTTTTACCTTTATAAAAATCCAAATGAATACATTTCATGGGCAAATGCTATTCAATTTGAGCATTTTTAAAACAGTGAATATATATTTCTTCCATTGTGATGTCGCAAGGTGTCCAACACAAGTTAACCTTAATTTCATCGTCACAAGACGCGATTCCTTATACTGTTAAATCTTACTTTGGAGTCAATTTTAACAGTGTTTAATGGATTGTCATAATGATTTTTTTAAAAGTTCGTTGGGATGGAACTTTATGGATTTGAATACATGTATTAAATTAAAGATGGATTGATTAAATCTATCAGACTAAGTTTCGTTATTCGTTGGAGATTCTAATTCCTAAGTAATTCACAAAAAATAAGAATTCAATATAATCAACGAAATCAATATTTCATGATATCACAGTAGCTGTATCCAACCGGGAGAACATTTTACATATTGACCGTGGTTTGTTACGCAGGTGTAGCTTCAATTTTGACGATAGAAAAGGTATTGATAAAAGGTATTAATTGATAAAAGGTATTAATTAATAAAAGGTATTAATTGATAAATAAAATGTTACCTCTCTGTTACAGTAACACAGCAACAAGGCGACACAGGCTCCCTGCAGGGAAATAAAAGTATTTTAGCAGGACATTAAACAAAATTTAACAAAAAAGCGCATACGATACATCTGAACAGGGTTGAATTAACTTAATTCCACATTTCATTGAAAAATATGGCTTGGTAACGTAAAGTCTATCTAATTTTTATATACACAGATATGCATCAAAGTCAGGTTTTTTTGTGAAAAAATCTACACAATGTTCGTCCATATATTTTTGCTACAGATAACATGCTTATATACAGTTTGCATAACGCATAAACAAAAGTAACCCCAAACCTGATAAGAGTTGACAATGGCCACAATGATGCGATACGCGATGTGGTTCTGTCGGTAGGGAAACAGCACCTTCTGGATCCCTAACAATGGCACCAGTATCAGGCAGGCCCGCAGGGTTTTCCTGGATGAAAAATTTTTGAAATGTGCAGACAAATCAATCGTTTCGACTGCATGTTAAAACAATTTGATATCGTCACAATTATAGACACATTAATCAAATGCGTTTTGTGTGATTTATTCTGAAGGCAAATTTTCACATTTTTATACTTAAAAAACATGATTGTGACATTCCTTTTTTAAGAGATATGTATCAGCCACTTTTGTATTACTTCAATGCAGTGTCAACATAAAACTTAATTAGGATATCAATTTCATTTTCCTTTATCCCTTTTTGGTAATATTGTAGAATCTTAATTAAACACAAGGAATCGCTTAAGATAGGGAATCTACAGTATTCATCATACACTATAGTATGCTTCAATACAGAGACATGGAATTACTGTGAAAAGAATATATTAACAAGTTTGACTTACTTTAGCTGGGTAGTTTCTCCAGAGTTGACTGCACGGATCTTTACCACAATTATTCTCATCACATTTAGAAGGATAATAAAATTTACCTAAAACATTAAGAAATAACGTACAAAATACATGTAGAAAGATCAAACAAATATTAAAATGGAAAATAATGTCAAACAAATCTAAATTCGCCAATTTTAAGCAGTTTGATAAGATGATTATGAATTTAAAGCTTTAATTATTGCCTACAAATTAAAAAATATATATATCAGGGTGTTTGGCTCATATGATTACATGTATGTCTAATTTTTCTTTTTTTTTTTTTTTACAAATATCAGGTAAACTCTGCAAATGCATTTAAAACTATTTATAGTAGTTACACATATTACACTTTTAAACCTATTCAGAACAAAGACCAGTGTTTGTTTTTGTTTATCGGTAATTGAAAGAGACAACAATGTTACGAATACTACTAATACGTACATGTACAATGTCCCTATTGTCAGTAATATCTTACAAAATGAAAATGATTATTCATACGTCCGAATTTACTTAGTACGTACTAGAGTAAGTAAATATGATGTAGACATCAATAATATGCAGCAAAGATTAGACCCGTCCGTAATGTGACACAGTGTTTATTTCCATGTCATCTATATTTGTACCTTTCTTACACAGATGGATATGAGGGTTATTAACTTCTTACTCGTCAAGGAGGATGTGCACAGACAATGTGATATGATATGCAAGTCGTACTTACACATAGGGATGCAATGCAGGTCCCGTGGATTATCCATAACAGTTTGTTATGGCGAACATCCCCTGCCCAGCAACTGAAACAAAACAAAAGGAAAGAAACATGTACAAGTAGTATATCTTTCAATAGATTTAATCAGCAACTAATTATTCAAACAAAAGGGAGAAAATGATTCTGTAATGCAATCTCCTATAAATTAAGTGAGTAAATGGGCGATTGATATAAATTATATTAATTAAAAGTCTTTTCTTTCATTGATTAGACGAAAGATGGAAGGTGGAGGGGTCCCTAATAAAAGGAAACTTGTCAATCAATTATGGAAGTGCATTTTAACATACTACAGTGTAATATATAAGTCATTACATAACTACTGTTGATATAAGGTTAAGGAGATCCTGTTGATTTTCTTCGACATTCTTAAGTTAACCAAAAATTTAACGTTCGATCGCAATTAAAAGATGAGATAATTTCTTGTTAAAATATTCGTACTTTTTCCTTCAATAATATACTAATAATCGACCCTTGGTGCGATGTAAATTTAATGAGCCTTTCTTTTGCAAATACAGCGATGAATGTTAAAGAAATGTTAATACATGTAGGTAATTTTAAATGTCAGTTGATATTTAACTGACGATACATAGCCTACATGAATGCTATCTCCGCATGTAGACAATCAACCATTGATTCCACTTACTTCAGCCGTCCTACAGGGTCCTGTGTTTCGGCGTTCATTATTGCATAGATTGAAATGGGAAACATTGGAAGCACTATCAAAAACAAAGAACACGTTGTATATAACTAAATATACGTGAATTCAACTGCGTCATTTTAGTTATTAGAAGTTTCATGTATAATTAAGTAAGTAAATGTTTGTTCGATATAGTAATTAAGAAATCAAAATGCAATAATGAAAAAAAAAATCAGATAAAAAATACAGTTTCTACTTTGTGTTTTATCATTACACAAACATATGATACTGTTACTCTTCCAAACCATGTCAGTATGTAAAAAAAAAATAACCAATTACCTCTGACAACTTTTAAACAAAAATATTTTTAATACACAATTTACTGTAAACCAACTTTTATTTGCGACGACTTTATTTCGCAGGCCCTATTCAGAGGGACGGGGATGATAATCGAATAATTAATTTTATGTGACCTGACACAAGCAAGCTTTGTGTCAAATTTTACTTTTAAATTAATTCCATTAATACAAAACATGACACAGACAGCAATTAAACATTTTTATAAACAATGACCTTAAACTTGCCCAAATGACCTTGGATTGAGGTCATGACGCACCCTCAGATCATAAGCAATCTTTGTGTGAAGTAAGAACTTCAAATGCTTATCCATAAAAAAGATATGGACCGGACACGAATTTTGCACTTTTCCTGTCAGTGACCTTGACCTTGCCCAAATGACCTTGGGTCAAGGTTATGGCACACCCTCAGGTCATAAGCAATCTCTGTAAGAAGTAAGAACTTCCAATGTTTCTCAATAAGGAAGACATGGACCGGACACGAATTTCGTACTTTTTCTGTCAGTGACCTTACCCTTGCCCAAATGACCTTGGGTCAAGGTCACGACACATCCTCAGGTCATAAGCAATCTCTGTAAGAAGTAAGAACTTCCAATGTTTCTCCATAAGGAAGATATGGACCAGACACAGATTTTGCACTTTTTTATTTCAGTGACCTTGACCTTGCCCAAATGACCTTGGGTTAAGGTCCTGACACACCCTCAGGTCATATACAATCTTTGTGTGAAGTAAGAACTTCCAATGTTTATCCATTCAAAAGATATGGACCGGACACGAATTTTGCACTTTTCCTGCCAGTGACCTAGACCTTGCCCGAATGACCTTGGTTCAAGGTCATGACACTCTCTCAGGTCATAAGGAATCTTTGTGTAAAGTAGGAACTTCCAGTGTTTCTCCATAAGAAAGATATAGACCGGACACGAATTTGCACAGACAGACGGACGGACGGACGGACGGACGGACGGACGGACAGACAAGGGGATTCCTATATACCCCCCAAACTTCGTTTGCGGGGGGTATAATTAGCGACGACGAAGATCTCGCAAACTGCGCGAAAATTTCTCGCACGCGAATAAAAGATGGTTTACAGTAATGCTACTTCTACAATACTTCTTCCAACTCACCCCATCCAATGCACAAAGACACCAACAAGAGTTTCTTCTGGTTTGTAAAAGTCAACACAATGATTGAATGCAGATAGAATCCTTCCACAAACAGCCATGAGTAGTTACAGATGTTAAAGTATTCCTTCAGAATCCACAGCAAAATGCACCATATCTGAATGGAGAGTACGTATAATGATTTAAATATCAGAATAATTAAGAGGGCTCGATGGTCGTGGCCATTTTTAGATTGTTTTGATCTCCTTCAGAAGAAGAGCTCTATATGAAAATATAGAAAAAATACCCAAATTTAAAAGGAAAACTTTATCATATGGACTTTTTCTTTACTAAATAATGTATGCAGCTAAACAAACCATGATATCGTATAATATTAGATAGATCCTGTGGTTAATTTGTTGACCATCCAGCTTCCTTAATTCAATTTTACCTAAGCTTTTACTGAAAAGTGTTTCTTTCATGATTATATCAATTTCTTTGCTAAATGTAAAACTTTCAATTTGATATGCATGTAACCTGTCTGTTTGACGAGTTGAAACAAACTTTTAACATCAAAATAATTTTTAGATCAATTTAAATAAAGAATACTGGAAAATAAGGAAGAATATGAACTACCACCAAAAAACCTAATATATGAATGCCAATCCATCTTTTTCTATAGATTGAATTTCCCTTTATATTGGTACAGTATGATTTTTTTTCGGGGGTGGGATGGGGAGCATAGTATTGCTATTACAGTAAAACTTGTTGAATCCGGATGTTGTGCATTCCGGCATGTTGTCGAACCCGGCGAAATTATTCAGTCCCTTGACATTTTCTTATCGTTTTATCTGTACTTCTGTTTTATTGGTATAAAATTCAACTCGATATTTCATAAAGCTTTAAATTATTTCTTTGTATTGATGCAGACAATCAACTATTTGACAGTTTACATATATGTAAAATTGTACAGAATAATTTCATTTTCGATTCATTTATCTCATAGTGTTTAAGTAATCAGTCTGCAATTCTGACTTATCTGGTATTCTGAGGGTCACGCATTGATAATATAAATACTTCAACATCTAATTGTGTCGATTGTAAAGAGATATTAGGTAATCGCGAGAGTCAATATTTGCAAATGAAGACCTTAAAATCTCTTAACAATCAAAACAAATTTAGAAAGTCGACGATATCAAAATCGATTGTGATGTAATCAAATCAAAACAACAATTAGAACTTTGATAATATTTTTCATTTGATTGTTTCTAATGACCTTGACCTGTGTCCCTTTCTCTGATGTATCGACAATTGATGTGATTTTTGCGCCATAGAACTTCTGGTGTTATATCTACACAACAATGCCTGCACGTGTTACGATGCAGTGTAATACGGGGAAGAATGGAGAATCATATTAAGATTTTTATATCGACATTGTTTGATTCTATCAATCTATATTTAATCATTGATATTTAATTTATCTGAGACCTACCGAGAAGCATTTATTTAACAGTTAAAAAGTATTTAAACGATTATTAGAGGATAATCATAAAGAACCATTTTAACAAGAGCTTGGACTTTGGGTAGTTGTGTCACACATCATTGTGACGTAGGCCTGTCTATTTCATTGCTGGCCACTAAGCCATGGCTCTTTGAAATCAAAAAGATTTGGCTGGCTTTTGAGCTAAAACTACGCAATCCTTGTATATTTCACGTGAAACCTAAGCGTCATTTTTAACTTGTTTTGAAGCCCAAGGTCTTCTTAAAATGTTTCTAATAACAAAATCCTACAGAACATTGCTTTCGGATACTTGTACTTTATAGGGGTCAAACAATTTGTTGGCAAGTTTCATAGCAGTGTTATTGTATAAGGTTTCTACTTGAAGCATGCATGTTACGTAATAAGACTCACTGGGGAATCCAAGGCCACTTCCAGGGTGACTAGGTGGTTGAAGAGGAGCCAGGTCATTCCGTACAGTATGTAGGACAGAAACAAGTTCTTGTGTATCGTCACCCGAGTACAGTGGAGCTGTCTGTAATTCAAAAGTTTACAGGAGTAAACAAGAAATTTACATGAGTAAACAGAAATTTACATGAGTAAACAAGAATTCACAGGAGTAAACAAGAATTCACAGGAGTAAACAAGAAATAACAAGAATTCACAGGAGTAAACAAGAAATTACAGGAGTAAACAAGAAATTTTACAGGAGTAAACAAGAAATTTACAGTCACGTTGAAAAAAGGTTACATGTTTACAGCATAGGACAGCACTGATAGTAAATAACATAATTTATTTACACCGAGGTGTGCTAGAAAAATATATATACTTTATGGGTTTTTATGATAATTTGTTTCAGTTTTAGATAGTTTGGTCGAGCGATGGATTTTCGGACACTTTGTCTTGTCTGTTCGGCTTGTCATGTTGTAAATTTTGAATTTACCGGGTGGCAGTAAATACAAAATTTACAACATGTCACATGACAGGCTATTCAATGTAGCAAGGGCTGCTTACTTGTCAAAGCATTCACAGTTAGACCGATTTATCAAAAAAATCATTCTATTTTTTATCATAAAACGACAAATTTTTACAGAATAATAGTTCAGTTAAGGAGGCTGAACGGTCGACAAATAAGCCATCAGATTTACCTTAAATTTTAATACATGTATACGGTTTGTTAAGCTATAAACTAGTATTTAGTAAAGAAAAAATACAAATACTTTAGTTTTGATATTTGAATATTTTGCTTTATCTTTATATAGAGCTCTCCTACTAATTTAAAAGGAGATTAATATAGTCTAAAAATGGCCATCCAACACTCTTAAAAGGGGTGCAATACTCTCTCTCTCTCTCTCTCTCTCTCTCTCTCTCTCTCTCTCTCTCTC
>WFKH01011925.1:25225724-25240081 GCA_016163765.1 Magallana hongkongensis | reverse complement strand
CACTGGGTCCGTTCACAACGTTAGATTTTCTATATTGCGAATTAAATGTTTAAAAACCCACTCATCGGAAAGTTGAAATAATTATTAAATAGACAGAACACTGTATGAAATTTGTAAGAAGGTTGTGGGGGTGTATATGTGTATTACATGTAGCAGCGTTGGATGCCAAGTGCATTGTACATTAAAATATCGTCAGCTATTAACTTTATTGTTGTTTGTGGTAGTTTTCCCTACGAATAAACAAATTTAAAGAATAAAGCAACATTTACTCACCTTGTGACCGGTGACATTGAAAATGCATGGTGCCATTTTTCTTTGGAAATCCCCGGATTATGTACGAAGTACCCGGATGAAAATGTGCGAGAACAAAATTGAATTCTTCACGGTGAGGTAAAAATTCGATTTTTTATGTGTTTCCATATTACGAAATAAACATTCCAAAAACCTTTCAAAATGACCACTGTGACTTATGATTTAAAAATTTTAACTACATACATGGCAAAATTGGGAGAAATCGTCGAATTTCCGCGGTACCCTTGTTGCGTATTTTTATGTATTTTGACATATATGTGGTCAATGATTGTGGCACCTTTTAAATCTTTAAAATGCAACAGAACAAAAAAATTTAACTGGGTACAGTAAGGATATGTCTTTAAAATATTAGGCAATTAACAATTTACTATGAATCAAGGTTGCTTTGGCATACAAATTAAGCATGAATATTAGGGAACCCGGTTTAATGTCCCCTTATTCTACAGGTCCCCTTAACATGTATATAAATTTACGACCGGTGTCCCTTATGTTGATACTCTGTATATATATATATATATATATATATATATATACATAGTGTTCTGTCATGCCTCAATTTTTCCATATAAGAACTTTGACATATTTAAATATTTCAACAGGCGGTGAAATTGAAACATTTACTGGACCACTCAGCAGCAATTATCAAATACGAAATAGGATGTCCCCTGATAATTCTGTGAAAGTCACTTTGACAACAGACAACCAATCCAGCAATTTGGAGAAGTTTAAGCTATCACTCATCAGTGGCCGGGATTCTGGTAATAAATAAACTTCTTTAAACTAATGGCATGAGTTGGTTGTTGGGGAATCTGTTAAATGTTGGTAGTCTTTGTCCGTCGCCATGTAGTACATTGTATTTATCATTTATCAGTCAATTCTTTTTTGAACAACTCAGTTTCCTCTCTGAATCCAGATCAACCAAAGATACATTCAGTTTTTAGGTCACCTGACCTTAAAGCTCAATTGAGCTTTTCTGATCACATTTTGTCCGTCGTCCGTCTGTCCGTCCGTCTATAAACTTTTCACATTTTGAACTTCTTCTCTAAAACCACTTGGCCACATTCAACTAAATTTGGCACAAAGCATCCTTATGGAAAGGTAAATATAAGTTGCAGAAATGAAAGGTCAATTTTTATTCAAAGCGGGGAAAACCTCGAAAAAAGGGGTGGGGGCATTTTTAAAAATCTTTTCAAGAAGTACTGAGTCAAATTCAACGTAATTTAGCATAACTCATCCTTATAGGAAGGAAAATATAAATTGCAAAAATTAAGGGCTTATTCGGTTCCAAATTTGAGTTATAACGAAAAAAATAATAAAGGGAGTTCACTCAGTTTATAAGTTCGGGTTCATTATTCCAGATTCTTTCCAGATATATCGGAAACGAGGCTCTGTTTTAAGCAGCCATTTTAGACGCATTCTGACAAAAGATTAATTTGTTTGTTGTGGAACAGTTCACGCGCAAAGGTAATGTTTGAAACTTGCAAGATATATGATTGCGCCCATGAGAAAAAGGCGCTTATGGCAAATTTTTCACATTGTTATTTTTTTGTGGATTTATGTAGGTAGAGGTTAGAAGAATTAAGGTATGAAGTTTAGTGATGATTCAACAACTGTTTATACCTTTATTTGGCATTTAAAGTCGTTGATTTTTGCCTATGACGTTGTTCACCATGGGACGCTACGTTATGATATCACCAACGTCATTATTATGTTAGGTATACAACCTGATACTAATTCGTTTACCAAAATATAAAATAATTGCTTTTGAAAATTACAATATTAATTATTTTTATTTTTAATTAAATGATAAATTAATTGATATCGATAAAACATTTTCTTAAGTTTATGAAATCTATGTACATTATAAACATAATGTTAACGGACATGAAAAATGCAAAGTCTTAATGAGCATTTGATATTTTGTAAATAATTTATAAAGGACTGTTTATATAAACCTTTACTTCATAGTATTTATCTAAAATTATTAATTTTCAATAATTAAGTAGAATGTACATGACATTTGATATGATATAGTTCAGTGTTACGTACTATGATTATTTAGCGAATACTATTTTAGATTTAAATTTGATATGCCCTGAAAATAATATTACAGTCATTTCATGCATATCTTTTACAATTTCATGTTATGCTATCGTATGCGATTTTAATAATATGCTATGAGATTTCAATGCAATACTGTGAGATTTGTATGTTATGCTATGAGAAATTGAAATGAAGGGCATAATGGTATGGCATGCTATGCTATGCGATGGTATGCTATGAGATTTGAACAAAAATGCCTCTATACACAGAAGAGTTTCACATATTTCGAAATGATAAGACGCCAAAGTTTACTATTAATGTGGAATGTGAACATTTATTCTTCCAAATAAAAACATTTAAAACCGAGTTAAAATCATGTTGTGTGCTTTGCTATGGAATGCTATGGTATGCTATGACGAATGAGATTCTATGAGATTGTATGCTATGATATGAGATTCCGATGCTATGCTATGAGATTTCAATGCTATGCTATGCTATGGTGTATGTTGTAAAAGATATGCTTGAACTGACTCAAATAATAAATATGCTAAATGTAACCATTTACAGGCGTGTTTTGATATAATTGAATACGATCATATGTCTTGTATTCTGTGAATCCTATTATAGCATATACATTTAAAAGATGAATTCAGATATTAAAATAACAATAAAATAACAATACAATGTTCTATAAATCCATCATTCTGCTTCTGCTGGCGTTGGACACAATTCTTCCTGGTGTGCAGGTCTAACGTATGGACGGACAGTCCTGTACAGATATTGCTCCCGCTCAAATGTAGGGCCAGGGGGGATAATCTCTTCTGGGAGTTCCATGGCATCAAAAGGAGTTGCTCCTCTCTTCCTAATTGACATCGGTTTCTCCTCCCCGTCAATACGTTCCTTTAAATATACTGTCCAGGGATCATCTGCCGTAACCCTGAAGTGATGAAACCGCCTGATTCCTTTGACTGCACGGAACTGACTGGGCAGAAAACTTTTCAAGTTTCTCCACTTCCAAGCACCACTTTGAAAGGGGACAGCTTTATTTGTAGCTGCTGATTTGTTGATCAAAGTGTGAAACTGGCCAAGAGAATCAACATCTGACCTTCGGAAAAGTTTCCGAATGTGGGCAAACCCACTGTCTACAAGACATCTAAAATGAGAAAATTAGAAATTCAATAACATCTAACTAATGACAATCTTAGACTTCAAAGACATTAGATGTGATTGAATTTACCTTGTGTGTCCGGGGATTTGCATGGAATACTCAATTTCTTCATGCTGACCCGTCATCACTCGCCAACATAACTTACTTGAAGGTACTGGTTCTTATTTTGGCCTGTTTTGGTTTTTAAAATAACAGCATTGTTAAAGAATGAATTGCATGTTCAACATGTGTTATGCATGACTTGTCTTTTGCAATGTAATGATAACTCACCAGAACAATTGTCAGCATGCAGAAAACATTTTCGCTCCCCAAATCCATTCTCCGTTAGGGCATGGTCCAGCATGCTAATGATAGCATTTGGTCCATTTGTTAATGTTCCGTCTTGTCCTTAAAAATAAACATTCATCGTTTACACAAAGCGAAAAGTTTAATAAATTTTAACATTATTTATCTGATGAACATAATCTACATTTAGAAACCTACTTATAGTTTGCTCTTCATGAATTACATAATTCATCTGTCTGGACTCCCCATCGATCCTCACACCAAACACTTGCACTCTTCTTAGTTGAACAAAATAAGTGGGCCCATTTGACGGGAGTGATGTGGCAACTGAAAATGTTGTGCAAAGTCAAAGGTATAGTGAACATTGGATAGTTCACCTCCCTCCCCGTTCGACATTTCTTTCACTGAATTTTCAATGCAAGTTCTGTAGTGACTTCGTTCTCTCCTCGCATTTTCTAAATGTTTGTGAAACATTTCAGTCGCGGTCAGCTTCTCCTTCTCAGTAACAGCATCGATGACCTGCTTTCTAAGACATTCGCATCTTTGGCAAACATCATCTTGAGGTTTGCTTATCCTTATATAGGGCACACAGTTCAGCCAAGCTTCTTCTAAAGATGAAATTTTCAGCGCGCGAACATCTGTACCTTCACATGAAGCGAGGTACCGCTCGTGAATACCTTTCTTTATGTCTGATGATGGAAGGAATATAGGAGGGATTCCAGCGCTTCCTCTTGGGGCTTCAGGTTGTGGCATCCCTACTTCTGCAGCATAATTGACAATAAAAGTTATTGCATTAATGAATGTCCTCATATTTCAATGCATGATGAGGCTTTTTTCCTGTATTTCGATGTTCGCGGGGAACAGCTCCAATGTCATTCAAATGCCTATTAATATTCTTCAGTACTTTTTCAGTACAGTCATTGATAATTAGAAAAGCTTGTGTGCAAATATTTTGTCTTTGAAATGAAATAAATAATCGTATCTTAACCTCTTACGTTCTCTGCGTTTTGATGTTATTTTTTTGGCTTCCTATCTGTTTAATTGACCCCATGATAAACATTTCCTTCTCATCTTTTGCCATTTCTTGGAGTCTGTACATATGATCCTGATTTCTGTTGCATTAAAGTTTTCAAAACAGTTATTTGAACAGTTGCATTTGAAAATATTTGAATCTGCCTGTGTATCAGGATTTTCTTCTTCTGTGTTTTCCTCGTCTGGTATATCATTCTGGTCATTTTCTAGTAATTGTGATGTTCTTTGGTTGACTTGATTGATGCCTAATTCATCTTCACCATCATCATCAGAACTACTAGAATCGGTACTTTTGTTGCTTTGCGACAGTCTGCTGTATGTATTTGTATCAAGTCCAAAATGCTTACGAAAGAGATTAATAACAATTAATAAGAATAAAATTAGATAAACGTAAAATAAATTTACATTTACTACTGAATATAGAATGCAATGATTCAATTTCAAAATCTGTATACACGTACACATAATTACAATAAATTTAAATTCACCTTGTAAAATGAAATACATGTATAAGCCGACATATACATATTTTAGAGCTCATGGTGCAAATGTCACTAAATGCTTAATTAAATAAGCAATACACAAGCTATTTGTCATTTACTATTTATTTTTTTAATGTTTTAAAGCAACACAGTATGATACAGGAATGAAATTTTATAGGTTGGTAGTATCTACATGTATTGTAAAATACAATAAGCAGGTTATTATGTGGGAGTTGCAAATTACTTAATATTTAAAATGAATTAATTCATAAAATTATTTTTGCTATTTACAGTTATATATCTAGTACACACTATTTGCAACTACATATCCCATGTCAACCAGGAGTTTTTTTTCCTAGTTGAATAGGTCCTTACCAAATACCGGTATGAGTTGGAAAGTTATATTTATTTGATTAAATGCTTTTATATAATTTTTCTGCAGTTTCTTTTATAAAGATTTGTCAAAACTTACTGTTATTGTGCCGATATACATGTACATTTCTGACTGACCTCAGGAGATGGACATGAGCAAGTCCTATTGTGCTTTTTATTCATAAAAACACGACAATGCAATGGCGATCGTAACTTTAACTTGCAGTTGTGTTTGGGCTAAAATATACATGCACAATATTTTGTAGTTTAAAAATTAAACAAGGATTAATAACATTCTTAATGTTATAGAGATTATCTAATTAACATGAAAACTGAAAACAGTCTAGAATGATAGGTGCTTTAAGTGTTAAAACACAGATGATAGAAATGTAATAATTTCTTCAAAATGTTTTTAATGTAAATTAAAATACAAACTAAGTTTGGAGACTTACTGTTTTGTACGGTTTCTCTTCTTTTTTTCTTTCTCGCCTCTGAACTTGTCCATCGCGTTTCTCAGAGATGACAGAACAGAATTGTACAAAGCTCTAGGATATGATAGGTCTGCATATCTAGTTTTGCACCCTGTTTGCACCCTGTTTTTAATTTTTTTTAATTGGGGTTGGTTAATTATATTGTTGGGGGGGGTGGGGGTCAAATAGGGGTGGGGTTAAACATGGGAAAAATTATACACTATATTGTAAATGGTTATAACTTGAAACCATTTAAAGATATTGACATGGGGTCTTCAGATGCATATATTGAGTGTTATGTGCAATATATTTGGTACATTAGATATGGTCCCTACGGTCATCCCCAACCCCCAGGTTTGGGAAATTGCTTAATATCTCAAAAACCGTTGACATCCCCACCCCTAAATTATATATATTGTTGTTCTTTGTGTAATGAGGCATCATATGGTATATAGGTTATGGCCATATGGGGTGGTACTGTCCCCCTAAAACAGGAACTGACTTATTATCTCAAAATCTCTTGAGATCCCCACCCCCAAACTATATTTTTTCCTGGTATTTGTGTTAAGAGGTATCAACTGGTATGTAGGTCATGTGCCCCGGGGGTGGTCCTGACCCCCCCCCCTTTGAACAGGAAGTGCCCAAATACCTGGAAAACAGTTGAGATTCCCACCCATAAATCATATAATTCTTGTTTCTTAAACAGTTGAGATTCCCACCCATAAATCATATAATTCTTGTTTCTTGGGTCATGTCGGTTCACCTGATATATAGTAAATGACCCCTTGGGAACATCATCAAATTTCAGAAATAGAAATAATCAAGTATTAAATATTTTTGTCTCTAAAGTTTGACCAATGTGGGTCATCCCTACTCCTAATGATGGCCTGGTTTGTTTGGGAGACTTTATAATCGCACGAGTATAATTACATCTTGTTATTTTTTGTTAAGATACCGAAGTGCTAATGGCACAATATCCTTTGAATGCCTATATAAAGCCAAATAATATTAACATATTTTTCTTCCATGCAGCATTTATTGAAAGAGTTTAATTGGAGAGAGGTATTAACAGTTAACTAACCTACGTTTAATCAAGAATGACTAGAATTGCTGCAAACTCTAGGATATGATAGACCTGCATATCATCCATTGTTGCACCCTTGTTTAAATATTAAATGGTGAGTAGGGTCTAACATTGAATTCATAGGGAAAATTATTCACTGAATTGCAAATGTTTTTAACTTTAAAACTGTTAAAAATATCGAATATATGCAATGGGATCTTCAGACACACATATTGTGTTTTGGGCAGTATATGTTGTACATTAGCTCTAGTTCCTTGTGTCATTACCCCCTCCCCCTTCTCCGACCGTACGAGGTGGTCCAATGCCCCTGAAACAGGAAGTGCCCAAATATCTTTGGAACCGTTGGGATCCTAAACCATATATGTTCTTGTTCCTTGTGTATTGGGGCATCAAACGGTATATAGGTCATTACCTTACAGGGTAGTCCTGTTCCCCCCGAAACAAGTAGTGTCTAAATGTCGCTAAAGCTTTTGAGATCCCCACCCCTAAACCATATATATTATTGTTCCTTGTGTAATTGGGCAACAAATAGTATATAGGTCATGACCGTGCGGGGTGTTCTTATCTCCCCCTGAAACAAAAAAATGTTCAAATTACTCAAAAAATGGTTAAGATTCCAACCTCTAATCCATATATATTTTTGTTCCTTGTCTAACGGGGCATTAAACGGTATATAGGTCATGAACATACGGCATGTTCGTATCCCCTCTGAAACAGGAAAGGTTCAACAATCTCAAAAAAGGTTAAGATTCCCACCTCTAAACCATATATATTTTTGTTTCTTGTGTAATGGGGCATCATACGGTATATAGGTAATGACTGTACGGCATGTTATTATTGCCTCTGAAACAGGAAATGTTAAAAAAAAAAATCTCAAAAACAGTTACAATTCTAAATCATATATTTTCTTGTTCCTTGTGTAATGGGGCATCAAACAGTATATAGGTCATGACTCTCAGGGTTCTCCCATCCTCTCTTGAACATGAAGTGCTGTTATGTGAAGTCAGCCCCAGCTGGGATCCTTCCGTTTTGCATTGCTGGAAATGGAATGTCATGCAAATAACTCAAAATACCCCTTAATCAGTGTGCAGTGTCACCTCCCCCCAATTCTGCCGAAATCGGCCCTATCCTTATTTCCTTGCTTTGTTTTGGAGACTATAATTTTTCGTATATATATCTTGTTTTACTGTAAAGAGAAACTGATGCAAAATCACCAATTTACTTCAATCCAAACTTTTACACAATTTTCACACATTTTTCATATTTAATGCAATATTTACTTTTGGGTATTGGTTTCTTTTACACTTTAAAATAGCACAAGCACAAAAAATGTAAATAATTTAGCAGGGCGCAGATCAAAGTCTAGTCGCCTCAAAAAGAAAATATATTTTTTTTCTTTATTTATCCCACCTGAATATTAAGTGGCGTAGTAATTGCTAGATCATATTAAGTGAAATTTTGGCCAATTTTTGTTTCTCTAAGTTGATAATCAAATATTTTGTCCTCACCGGGAACATCCAAATTTAGAAGTAATCAATAGATTAGATACAGTAGGTTACTTTTTCCTTTTTGTAATCGTGATTACTTGTGAATACTTTAGATTACATTAACAGTATTTGATTTGTTTTTTTTTTTTACATTGTTTCTTTGTTTAAATGTTTAATGTTTAGGAAAGAAACAATGCGTTGTTGAGAAGAGTATAATTATGATATCAAGTTATATTTTTTCGCCCCCGCCATAAAATGGCTTGGGCATATGGTGTTACACCGTTTTGTCAATCCGACATTCCGTCATTCCGTACTTCTGTCATTCCATCATTCCGTTCTTCTGTCATTCCGTCATCATGCACTTTCCAAATATTATCTCAACAACCATTCCACACATTCAACTCAAATTTGATACATAGATGTGTCTTATGAATAAACAGGTTGAGTTGAGTTGAGTTGAGGTTTGGTTACGATCCGATGATTTTTGACAGAGTTATGCCTCTTGAACTTAGAAAAAAAGGGAAATTCACTTTCTGATCATTATCTCAACAACCGTTGCACATATTAAACTCAAATTTAATATATGGATGTGTCATAAAGATATACAGATCAAGTTTGAATTTAGTTCTGGTCCAATGATTTTTTTCAGAGTTATTCGTCTTGAACTTAGGAAAAAATTGGAAATTCTTAGTTTCCGCTGTCTAACTTTTGAAGTGATGCATATGTAAAGCTGATATTTCATAAACGGTTATTTTTTTTTAGAAAATACAGATCAAGTTTGAACTTGGTTCCAGTCTGATGATTTTTGACAGAGTTATGCCTCTTGAACTTAAAGGAAATGGGTAATTTTCAAGGATTTATAACTTATTCTGCTATCAAACAATTGTTATACTTTTGGCATTTGAAATTTTAGTCGTCTGCGGGGACATTCGTGGCGTTAAGACACATCTAGTTTTAGAAGCTTTTTTATTATACTTAGTTGTCATTTACATTAAGATGAAGTTTTTGTATGTATGGGTTCATTGACTTTTGAGATGTTAATTTTTTTCCTAACCATCTTTTTGAGTTACATAAATATCTCTGTGTTTGTTTTAAAATGAATGGACATTAATATATCAACCAAATAAAACACTAATTTTAATTCTATATATTTCTAATTATATTGATAAAACGAAGAACCTTTTACATACCATTGGAAATTGGTATATGTTTTTACCACAATTAACACTGTGGTTGACTAGACATGCTTTGCTATAACGCTGTCTTAAAACACATCTGTATTATCTTTAAAAAAAACCCATCTCCTTACTGAAACCATTTCTAAGAATGAACCTTATTCACCAAAATTTTCTAAGGAATTCATATTTCAACTATTTTAATTTTACCATTTTTTACCAGGTTTTTTTTCTTTTAGAGTAATTGATTAAATTATGATTAATTTTAATCAAAAAGTGGATAATTACTGATTGCGATTACCACATCGTTGGTGAATAGATGGCGTAGAATGCGTGTAATCTCTTGTAAATTTAAATACTGTTTTATCTCCTTATTTCCCTCATTAAAATAAAAAAAATTAAAAATGTCTGAGTCATTTATCACTTAAAATTATTAACTTGAATATTTACTCAGAGTTAAAAATGCTACAGTATTAAAGAGTCATCTTTGTTACTCCTCTGAAATTATTGAAAGCATTTCAGGAATTTTTTCCACTATTCAAATGAATTCACACATTAAGAGTTGTTTGTTCTAGGGAAAATCCATTTATATCTTAGGATTACAAATGCTAAATAAACTGGAAACTGAAAGCTCTTTTTTACCAAAATTGTTTGAAAGCAGACCACACAATTTAATGAAACTTTTTAGCAATGAAGAACATGATACAAAATCAATTAGACTTTATTGCTTCACTTGTATGTTTTATCACTTTAAGTTAATTTGGTCATTGTAAGTACATGTACCGGTAGTACAATAATAATATTCAGCAGGATGATAATAAAATATTCGTTTTATTTTCACAGTCCAAACCCCCTTAAAACCATGGTCTTTGCTTGACATTTTATGATCTTTATATAAGAGTTTTTTTTGTAGATGCCACGTCGGAAGTATTGGAGGATGGACAGGAAATAGTTACAGACTGACATGACTAAGGAAACTGGCCTCGTGAAAAACAGTAAAACAGTTTCTGACCTGTACTTGACTGAGGAGACTGGCCTTGTAAAAAAAACAGTAAAACAATTTCTGACATTAAAATGACTGAGGAGACTGGTCTCGTGAAAAACAGTAAAACCAATGTTGACCCTGAGGAGCCTGGCCTCAGGTTACAAAAAAAAAACCCAGGAAAATCAAAACACTTGTCAAATGAATTTGGACACTGAACTGGAAATGAATTTGGACACTGAACTGGAAATGAATTTGCACAATGAACTCGAAATGAATTTGCTCAATGAACTTTGTGAAACAAATTTGTGTCAAAGCTCTGCTTAAATGAATTTGCAAAACAATGTGAAAAAATATCTTACAATCAATGACACTGTCACTAAAACTGCGCAAAATTATTTGCAACCTCATGAAGATAACCTGGTTTATCAAAAGAAATTAGTTATTTGGTCATTTCATCAAGGAGATACAAGATGTTCATCATTTTCAAGAGGCAGTCTATGTACTTGCAATGCAATGTTGATCAAATGTTATGAAGGATTCTCATTCACAACTGAATTTTTAGATAACATTTTAATAGCAGGAGACACGGTATATACAACAGTGATCAAACGTTTGGTGCAAAAACAAGTCTTTAATAACAAACTCAACTTTGATGAATTGCCAAGTAACTTAACTTTGGGAGAAAATCATCATGCCATTTACAAATTTGATACCATTTGGGGTTAAGTTGTCTCCGGAGAACAAAATAGCGATGTGAAATCATAGCATCAAGCATTAGATGAGGCATTCCGGATTTCTAGATATTTGCTCATTATGATAGGAGCAATTTGTTCGGGTGTATATAAAATGTCAAACACTGAATATTATTTCTTCGATTCTCATTCACATGACCATGATGGCATGTCTACATGTGAGGGCAAACCTGTGTTGGTAATGAACAAGAGTCTTGATGATTTGGTGACATATTTGTATAACGTGCAACAGCATGCATATTGATTTTGCTATGCAGTTTGAAATTTTACTAATCTCAGTTAGTACATTGCATCACAGTTTTCCAGAGAGAGACCCATTGCAGAAAAAATTCTACAAAATGGATAAACCTCCATCTATTACAAATGGTGAGAGGCAATGCAGAAAACGCGATATGAGAGAATACATGTCAAGAAAGAGAGAGAAAGCACAATTTAAAACTGAAGAAAGATGCAAAGATGCTCTTGCCAGAAAATTGATACGACAAAATTCTGAAGTGTTAGAGAATGAAAGGAAAAAGAATATATCTGGACGAAAATTAAAACGACTAAACCCTAAAGTATCAGAGAAAGAAAGAACAAAGAATACAAGTGGAGATAATTGAAAGGACAATGTATTGATGTTCAAGAAAGGGAAAGAGTGATGGACAAAATTGCAAGAAAAGTTAAAAGACAAAATTCTGAAGTCTTAAAGAAGGAAAGAACAAGAAATACAGCTGGAAGAAAGTTTAAAGACAATGCATTGATGTTAAGGAAAAGGAAAGAGGGATGGACAAAACTGCAAGAAAACTAAAAAGACAAAATCCTGAAGTGGTAGAGAAGGAAAGAGCAAAAAATACAACTGGAAAAAAATTGAAACGACAATGTATTAATGTTCAAGAAAAGAAAAGAGAAATGAACAGAACTGCACGAAAACTGAAAAGACAAAATCCTGAAGTGTTAGAAAAGGAAAAAACAAAGAATACTACTGGAAGAAAGATTAAAAGGCAAAGCATTGAAATTCAAAAAATAAAAGCGAGATGGACACAAACGCTAGAAAGAATAAACGACAAAACATTAATGTAAGAATTAAAGAGAATGACAAAAGCCAGAAAATTGAAGAGAAAGATCGCAATTGTCCTTGAACAAGAAAGATTGAAAAAGCAAGCTAAACGGTGTATCATTTCATATCATGAAAATGAAAAAAAATCATAATAGGGAACAGAAACGAAAGATGAGGAAAGATGTTGAATACAGCAAAACTCGAATATAACGAACACGGATATAGCGAATTTACGGCTATAACGAATTATTATTTATGTCCCGGCAGATTTCTTATATAAACCTATAGAAAAATGCTGTATATTACGAACACGACTATAACGAACTTACGGCTATAACGAAGTAATTTTAAGACCCCGCTGGCAAACCTTTAACGCATTTTATCATTTTTATAACGAATATTTTCCATTTCAAATTTCATTGAAGATTCATGCAATTTTAAGATGCATATATGAAAGACTCAAATTCGAAAAGTATACGGATTTTTATTAAAAAAAAATTGAAGTGAAATGGTTATATTGACATCTTTTGTAAATGAAAGTAATACTGATTTTATAACTTACGACAGTTTGGAAAACTGTCAGCTGATTATCTTATAACGAATTCGCTATAAAATTTCTTACTAATTCCTTATAAACGTATAGCGAATTACGGATATAACGAAGTTTTTCCAATGGCCCCTTGAAATTCGTTATAAACGAATTTTGCTGTATTGTAACAAAGTAAATGAAACGACAAAAACAGCTTAGGTTTGGAGCAGATATAGATGATTGTATCAAGTATTTTCATGAACAGATTTGACATGGTCCCATTTTTAAGGTCTTCCGTTTTCCAACGGAAGACCTTATTGTTTTCGTTCGGTTTCTTTTTCCCTATTATTAATATTTTTTTTTCTTACAAAATTTGTGCACGCGATTTCTCGGAAATGGCTTGGCCGATTTTTATGAAACTTTCAGATCTTATAGATAGTGATCTGAACTTAATATAATTTTTTTTATTTTGATGACGTCATTTCCGTTCTTGAGATAATGACGTTTTAGCGATTTTCAGGGGGTCGTCTTGTCACTCGAACTCCTCCTAAACGATAAAAGATATCAAATTCAAATTTTCAGGAATTGTAGACGAATGATTGTAGTTTTGCATAAAGTGAATCATTTATGTCTGTCACAAAAGGCGCCGAAGCTCGCCTGGACCCGAATATTGAGATATAAAAAATGTTGTGATTTTCTTGGTTTTCTTTTTGTATATCTTTTCTCGAAAATATTTTGTTAAGACATGTTGAGCAATAAAAATTTTGTTTTACAGGATCTTTTGTTTGACATCAAGAAAAAGGGGCTGGCCCCTCAAATTAGGGACCTAGAACCCTTAAAAGTTTTCACTTTATAACTCAAAAGCGGTTAAGATTTCGATATGGCTGTCGCTGCAAAAGTTGTTCATTATGATCTTATTAATGTTGTAAAAATAATATTTTGTTCGGGTATTGGGTTATATGAGTGTGAAAAGCTAGACTTGTTATCATGTATTTGTGTTTTATTTGGCAAATAAACTGGGTATTTGTATAACTAACATAAAGGGTACCAGTTTACATACGGAAAGTGTTTAAACATTTTAGTTGTTTTCTAGTAAAACACATTATGGATAAAAGAACTGCTTCTATGCAATGCATTTGAGT
>WFKH01011925.1:25207800-25225714 GCA_016163765.1 Magallana hongkongensis | reverse complement strand
CACATTATGGATAAAAGAACTGCTTCTATGCAATGCATTTGAGTCGCATTTAAAACTAACTGGATTCGGAGCTATGTATGTGAACAATTATGTATCCGATCCCTTGCCCGCGGCCGAGAAAATAGGTCGCAGCTGGACTAGCGAGCGGTCTACCGTTATCCAATACACAAGATTTGCGCTTTCCTGTAATGCACAAATTAGTTTATTTATTTAGCTGCAAAAACAAAAATTCCGATTTTAACGATTTTTTAATAGTGAATAAAAAAAGATTTTACCTTTACCTACTACTATAGACTTTGTACCAGCTTACATGCGGAAAGTGTTTAAACAGTTTAATTCTTTTCTAGTGAAACACATTATGGATAAAAGAACTGCTTTTATGCAATGCATTTGAGTCGCAGTTAAAATCTAGCTGGATTCCGAGCTGTGTGTGAAAACAATTATATAGTATCCGATCACTTGCCCGCGGCCGGGGAAATAGGTCGCGACTGGAACTAGCGAGCGGTCTACCGTTATCCTATACACAAGATTTGCGCAATGCTGTAATGCACACATGGGTTTAGTTATGTAGCAATAGTAAATGAGAAAAGATTTTATTTGCGAAGGAATGCGGTTTTGGTCTCGTAATAAAAAAAATATATAGTATGACTGTCATTGAAAAAAGCTGTTCTTGGTGATCTTGCCTTTGTCATAAGATAGTTTTATTGTTAAAAAATAAAATTCAGTTATCAAACTGCAAACATTTTAAACTTACCACGTTGAGTGTACATTTACATAACACGGACCGAGGAGATGCCGCGCTAGTGGACAACCGATTCGCTGTAGTATAGGACACATGCTTCTCTTGTTTATTTGAATGCTCATTAAATTGATTCTTTGTAAAATTATTTTCATTTTCAATTATATTGGTTAACGATGCATCAAACCATTGATTTAAATCATAGTGCGTAAATTAAAATTAAGAAAACTGCCATCAATAAATATATAATACATGTACAACGTTTTACAGTCGTACGAGTTGAAATGTAAACACATTCACTTGTGTCTATTTCTGACGTTTTGCTGGTGAGAATTTAATGCATTACACTACCCAATTCAACAAAATATAGGCGATATTTACAACATGATTTTATACCAACACACACATCTTAAGTATCTCTAATCTGTGATAATTCTGTTTATGAGTTATGAGAGAGAGAGAGAGAGATAGAGAGAGAGAGAGAGAGAGAGAGAGAGAGAATTAGAATTAAGCGAGTGTATTAAGTAAAAGTTGAATAATATATGAAAAGCGTTCGAGATAAGGCAGGTAAAGTGTTACAATGTTATATGCTTGCGGTAGGTGCGGGCACTATAAAACAAACCATTTTTAAACAAGTTATTTTATTTACATTCAGGCCGTAAAAGAATAAGGGTCACACCTTCTCAATGGTGGTCTGATTCATTAAAAAGCATACTAATTGCTGATTATTTTCTTTCATTAATTAAATTCTGTTTTTTTGTTATTGATTTTGAAAGAATATTTAATAAAGCGTCTGTATTATGTATTTGCTGTCTGATTAGGACTGTTTTTCCCAAAGGAAGGGCTCGGCGCGATCGCGTAAAGAACGTTCTGTATAGTACAAAACCTAAAAAAAAAAAGAAATTGAGCATTTTAACAGAATAATAAGCAACTCTGTACGTGTAGCCATACAACAGGGATAACAAACGTACTCCCGCAGTTTCCTGAATCACGGCCTGAAAAAAATGGAGTGACCTTTAATCTAACTATCTAATTTTGGCAAAAAATGCGTATTTATTTATAGCAGGACTTAACGGTATAAACTGAAAGAAGTTGCTAGTTTGGGTCTATATTCACAGTTGTTTAAATCAATAACAACGACAGAAAAACTTTCGATAATTGAGCATTGATTACCTCGCAGAAGGCCGATCAATCGATAAGTAGCCCGACTACGGGAGATAACTCTCACTAATTTATAAGCAGCCGGTTTTTTCATCGCGGTCGGTTTACAGAATAGACAATATCCGGATTGCACAACATTTTTTAAACAAAAATGATATGAAAATATCTAGGGGCTGAATAATGTCGCCGGATTGGACAGCATGCGGGAGTACACAACATCCGAAATCAAACAGGTTTCAACATGCACATTATTTTTTCATTAAAATATGGCTTAATTGACCGGGAAACCTACTGCAACGTATATTATTACACACATACTTAGCATAACTATCGTTAAAAGCGTACAATTATTTTATTGAAAATCGGACCAAGCAGCTTTCACATTAAGATTTACATGTGTAAGACACTTTATTTGCCATGTACATGATCCTGTGCATGAAATATTTCAATACCTGTTTATTTCTCCAAATGATCTCCAATTCTATTCACAACTCTTGTTGTTGATTGCTTTTGTTTACAAGTTTATCTAAGGAAATCAATTCATGTGAAATATCGTAAATTAATTACACGATTACGGTTGTCTTCACATGACTTAAAGATTGAAACAGGGAGGTATGTTATTTAACACGTGATTGTCGAAAATGTGACTTTTGTAACTTAAATGATATTGAAGATGAATTTCATGTTTTACATTTTTGTCCATCACTTCGTAGTTTAAGAGAAAAGTATATTAAAAAATACTACTCCCGAAAACCAAGTGTGTATAAAGTTATACAGTTACTGTCTTCCTCAAATACTAAAGAAATATCTATTATGCCAACAAGCATCGAACTCTTAATGTGAATAATTAAAATTGATAATGTACACTTTGTATATTGCTATTCTATTATAATTGAAATGTATGTTTACATGTATAACCTATAAAATATTTGTCTCATGGAATAAAGAAATTGAACTTGAACACAACTTTTATCGTTCAAAATCACGTGAGGTAAACAACATTTCAAATTTTAAGTCGAACTAAACTGTTATGTATCCAAGGAATCTATTGATTTTATCATGTATCACGTAATTAGGTAATTAGCTTCTTAGGGGTTTAACGTTCAAAATTGTAATTCTACCATATATCATTTGATATTTGACCTTAAATTGATATCAAGAAGAGGGGGTTTGCCTCTCAAATTAAGGGACCAGAGGGCTCTAAAATCTTTTATCTATAGCTATTTACTGATATATATTTTATGAAAGGTCATGAAAGCAGATATGTTACCTTACAGTTATGTATCCAAACAATGTAATGATTTTATCATGCGTTACGTAATTAGATGTTTTCAGAGGTCAAATGTCCAACATTTTAATCACCCAAATATCAGAAATGAAATATCTTTGAAAATGCAGTATAGAATAAAAGATGCTCAAAATGATGTACTAAACAATATTCAACTTTTAAAATGTCGTTAAACGGCCCCTATAAGGAGATAAGGGATCAGCCCATAAAACTATCTTTCCCATATATCTCAGGAACGGTAATGAATTTCTAAACACTTGTTGAACAAAATGTGTTTAAAATAAAACGACCTTTCATTTGATATCAAAAGGACTGACCCCTCAAATTAGAGATCAAGATGGACCTATATATATATATATATATAGTTATTTACTGAGAGATGTTTTGTAATAGGTTTTAAAAGCAAAATAAGATATAATACGTTTATATAACCTAACAATGTAATGATTTTCTCATGCGTTACCTAATAATTAGGGTTTTTAGGGCCCAGAGGTATAAACGATTAATTTCTTCTATCTCAATTGGAAGAAATGCGAGTATTTAAAAAAGAAACGTAAGGGAACTTTACAGGTAGGTATTCGTACTCAACTCCTATTTCCAGATCATGTTTTGTTGTCGAAAATTAAAGTCGACGACGTCATATCACCTTCTAAAAATCGGACGGAAGACCTCCTCGTTGCTCGCAACGAGACGTGTCTAGTTGTATGTTCTTGTTGTCAGCAGACGTAGTTTAAAGAAAGTGTATTGAAAGTGGAAAGCACAAAACTGGATGAAAGAATTAAAAACAAATACTTAACTAGTTCTCTTTCTGTTCAAGATAAGGAGTGGATTGGCAATACTTGCTATTCATTGTTAAAAGAAAACAATTCTCCAAAGTTGTCTGTTTAAAATGGTATGACATGGCCACAAAAACCAATGGAATTAGTTTTGTTTCCTCTAGAGGAAAGGCTTGTGTCTTTGAGAATTCCTTTTATGCAACTTAGAGAGCTACCAAGAGGTAGAGAAAATGTCACATTAAACTAAAGTGGTTTTGAATGTTTTCCATAGAAATAAACTAAAATTGTAATGTATCAAAGGGTCGCGGAAAATACGCACGGCGCAGCGTAAAAATTGTCCAAACTTTGTAATTGAGATTTTAGATATGAATATAAAAACATTTCAAAACTTAATAATCTTCTATTATGATGTAGCCTGTATGGTGTGCGTCATTTTCATACGTCGTTTGAAGCTATTTTCAAACCAGCAGAGAATTTTTAAAAGGTATTACGGCAAGAACATGTATTTAAAAACGTCTGAAAAAACGACGTCAGCTGACCGCACGGAACAGCGTGCCATCATAAAATTGTGTCGACTGAGGTAAAACACCGATTGAAACAAAACAAACGATGGAGGAAACAGGAAAAACATCGAAATAATTGAGTTAACATATCCACAAGTGCCACAAGCGATATTTTGATGGAGAATGCGATTGTACCCTCTGACCAAACAATGAATGCTGCATATTACTCTCAGGTAAACCCAGTACTACGACGTTATAGAAACGCCATGCGGCCTGTATAGACAATGTATATAATGATAACTCCAATACAAGAATGTACATTGCTCCGATTTTTATACATATACATTATTATACTCTATATTAAAATATTATAATACTTTCATGATAATTGCGTCGTTATTTTGAATAAAATTGCATGCGTCCACGAACTTTTTCGACAACCCTCGTATATATGCATCTAAACATTAATCTATATCATCTAGCACAGGACTTAATATTATTCCTTATGCTATAAATTAACAACAGAAAAGATGTTTTCACCTTGTATTATATATGGTCATATTAAACAAATTATCATTAACATATCATAAAGTTAATTGTTTCCGATGATTGTTACACTTAAATGTATATAAACATGTACAATGTAGTTCAATTTCTTCAATTGCCACTAACAATCACACCCAAAATGGCAAAATTAAAAAAAAAATGTATTTTAAAATCATTTTTGATCAAATCAGTTTACTGTTTTATTACAGTTAGGGAAATAACACATGAATAGATATATTACTAGTTCTTGTATAAATTTTTATCAACAAATATTTTTCATATAATCATGTCTTGTGTTAAATCAACACTGTTTATAACCTTTCTATTTTCGCTATTTCGGAGAAAGGTTATGAAAAAGCAAAAACGTTGTGTACATACTAGTATATGACTTGCCTTAATATATATTCATTGAACTTAATGTACAATGTGAATAATTTTATAGTTTTATAATAAGACATTGAGAAACTGCATGTTTACATGTAAAGTATATTTGTAAAATTTGTTTAAACTATTTTCTACCAGTAACTACTATTTAAATGTGTATGCTTGTACATAAAAATTAATCACAAGGTTCTTTTTATATGTATGTTTACTGTTTCTAAATAAAATTGCTTTCTAATATGAAATAAACGTCTTTAATATTATTAAAATTGTATTCATTGTTGATATGTTAAATCATGCCATTGTGATTGGAACATATTTCAAAAGGTTTCACATTTTCAAGGGTTCAAATCCAAAAGAATGTTGCCAATTTTTCAAGTCAATTTTTCAAATTTTCAACGTATGTGAAAGCTTCACTGCACATTGCAAATTCTGGGATATATATAGTCGACGTATAAATGAAGCTAGATTATAACGGACACAATTTAGATCACAAATTACCTGCGATTTTTGGGAGCACTTCTTGTTATAACTTTTAATTTAGGAGATAAACAAAGGCTGCGTGAAATAACACGGGCTCTCATATGACGTCATGAAGAGTCTGGACCCTTAAATTAAGGGTATAGAACGTTTAAATGGTAATCACCTTATTCAGAATTTTCTCATATAAACTAGATATGAATTACATGACATCTGAGACAAAAATTGCTGAAATAGAATGTTGGCATCCTCTAGTTGTGTAGATTCAACATGTTCAAATTATGATTACATGTGAAAATGTAGACCCACAATAGGTGCTGATTTTTAAACTGATGTACATCTTAAAAAATTGTTTGAAAATGTTATCTTTAAAGAACTCTTACTGTTCAAATATTTGCCAAAAAAAAAAACTGCAGGAAATAATATACCAGTCTTTCATAAAATTCATATATCGAAATATTTTTATACGCTATATAAAACATTGAATCTTTAATCAACAAATTATGGTTCTTAACTTTGCTAAATATTACATTTTTCTATTTTTAATGAATTAGAGTGTTTAAGTTTAGTCAAACTATTTATTTATTGTTGCTCAGGTGAGCGATGTGGCCCATGGGCCTCTTGTTATCACTGCATTTCAAAGTGCGATTTTGAAATAAATAAAGCATTGGTGTTGGATGCAGAATACAAAATAATGAATACAAGAAAAATATAAACATTTTTATCTTATTCTGCAGCTACCGGCCAGATTTGAGCTCGGATTTCTTCATTTTCTTTGAAAACATGTTAAGTATATTCGTAAATTCATCCATTCCTTAAAGTTAAAGATTTAATTATTTTATAGGAACATGTCCTGGATCCAAGACCATTCAGGCTACAGACAGCTTCCAGACAATCACCTCGGCAAACTTCCCTGATATAGTTGGAATGTAAATATACATACATGTATTAACATATTGTGTAAAAATTTGAAAACAGAACATGAAAATCATGTTTAAACAGTATACGAATAATTGAGATTCCTTATTTTATTGTCAGTGGTAGGAGTCCTGTCACGGTAAAACAACACATCGGAATCGAGTCCCAGTGTTGTTAAGTACCTTAACACCTTCTTAATTGTTCCTCAAGCAGAAAAAATAACTATATAGCAGAAAAATCGCTTTAACAATGATATATTCTCCCACCCGGTAAGTTGACCTGATAATTGGATTTCCCCTTTATAAAGTAATACTACAATCATACTAAAAAGTATGTTCCCCAATTTTTTTTTTCCAGTCCGGTCTTGTTTATGTAGGAGTTTTCGTTATATCACAATATCTGAAATGGCAATACTTATATCATACATATCATCAGGAGAATACGAGGGGCGTTCAATAAATAATGTCATTGTTGTTACAGAAATAACACAATAAGATACTTTTTGTTATTTTTTAAATGGTTCATGTACCTTCAAAATACTCTTTTTCAACAAACAAACATAATTTCAACCGATTTATCCAATCTTTGAATGCATTCATTTAATGTTTTTTGGGAATGGTATTCATGTACTGATAAATGACAGAGCTAAAAGCATTCCTTGGAGCATATCATCTTCCTGACAAGTGCTTTTTTAATTTAGGAAAAAGAAAAGTCACAGGGAGACAAGTCGGGTGAATAGGGAGGATAGGGCAAAACATGAATCTTTTCTTTTTTTCAAAAATGATCTCACAATCTGGGATTTATATGCTTGGGCGTTGCCAGAAGAACTCGAATGTTGCGAATTCCAGACTTTGGTTTCTTCCTTTCGTAATGTTTCTTAACTTTCTTCAGCACATAATAATTTTTGCAAACATGTCCGGTGATTACAAGGTTTGGAATAGCAACTTGAACTACAGGACCTTCACTATGAAAGAAAGTTGTGTATAATACGTTCTTTGTACTTTGGCATCGTTCTGCTAAACAGGGCGTTTTGCCTTTTTAGTCAACCACATCTTGTTATCAATTTTCCTCTGAGGTTCAAAATAATGTATCCATGTTTCATCACCTGAAACAATTTCCGATAAACGTCGTCCATTGCATTTTTTAAAGATTTTAAGTAGTTTTCTACACATTTCAACCTGCAACCGTTTTTGTTTTTCTGTTAATAGATGAGGTATTCATCTTGCACTAACCTTTCGGAGGCCAAGGTTTTCTTTAAAATGGCAAATACTGTCCCCGATGAAATGCCTTCTAAATTTGCTATTTGTTTAATGGTTAATTGACCATCATTAAAAATGATATTGGTTATTTTTGCAAGTATTGCATCCGTTGAAGCCGTACGAGGTGCTCCAGGACGTTGCGTATCCTTAAGGTATGTTTGGACATTTGCGAATTTGCTGGCCCACCTGTATATCTGTCTCAATGAAATACACTTGTTTCCATAAAAATCACACACATCTTTAAAATTTCTTCCGAGTCTTTACCTAGTCTGACACATGCTTTTGTGTAACCTTTAATTTCAGGGTTATTGGATGATGACTTACCCGTCATATTTTCATACAGTCTGTCGAGTAGGGGTTATATATCAGCTTCTCAAAGGAGTATTCGATGATGAACGTGGTCAGATAAACAGTCATAAATAGAATATGAACCAAATTATGCGTGAAAAGAAATTCAGAAGTCATTTGAACCCTGTATTTTATGGAATCTGATTAGTGACATTATTTTCTGAAGGCCCCTCGTAATTATTGAGTTCTTCTCAAAAACAAACATGTCTATTTATACCAATTTATGTGTAAATTATCTAAAAAGTGCCAGATAATGCATAATTTATTACCCACATCCCAAGGATTATTCGAATGAGTAAACATAGAAGTTATTTTTCATAATCTCCCCATATCCTGAATATCTTGAAGATTAGGTTCTTGTACTGAATAAGATATGTTAACATCATAGTCTCAAGAATTTTTGTTCTAAAGTAGCTAAAACAAGAGGCCCATGGGGCCACATCGCTCACCTGAGCAACAATGGCTTTATATGGGTGTTCAAAGGATATTGTGCCATATGGGCCCCTCGGTAGAATAACAAAAAAGAATACTGTAAAGTATCCAAATTTTACACTTATTTTTGCATACACTTAATCTTTGACATTGTATTTTTATGAAATACCGTTTTTTACAGAAAACAAGATCCTATGCAAGATATAAAACTAACTTTTTGGTAGGGGTACACTGTTAACTTCCAATTCCCTTCATTTTAGTTCTGCCCCCCCCCCCCCTTTTTTTGGAAAAGATAGACATAGCCGTACTCAAAATCCTTTTTTTTTTTTTTTTTTTTGCTTCTCAAGATTTTTGAAAAGGTCTACCCCCCCCCCCCAGTTTCAATTTGCTTCCGACACCATGGCGATGTATTGACAGGCATATCACTCTTTTTTACTAAAGCCCACCCATTGTTTTCATCTTCATTCAAAAACAACAAATAGCCACAAACCAAAATGATTTTCCGCTGTAATATTTTCTTCAGAATAGCGACAATACTTTTTATCCCCGTAACAGTAATGTGTCAGAACTATAGAAACTGTTTTAAAGAAGTCGTTTTTATTTAATTGTGTCTGAAAAACCATCAACTTTGGTGTAGATTTCATATAATTCATCGTATAAGGAGGGCGCCCCAGAAAGAAGTTACAGCATATCATCCTTTTAATTTTTCTCTACAGGTATTTTAACGTTTAGCGAGACATTTCTAGTTATCAAACAAAATTTCAGCGTCAATCGTAGAATTATCAGCAAAATACAGAGCTCACAATTCTGCTAGGTTTGAGTCAATTTTTTTGCTCACAAGAGATTTTACATTCAACTTAAGATTTTTAAACTTGGTATTTCCTATTTAGCATTTAAAATGTAAATGAACAAAAGCATGGCCTCAGCTCTGTGTGCAAACAGAGAATTGTGAGCAAAGCTCTGTATCTTGCTAATAAACCGAAACCTGACACTCAAATATGGTTAGTAAATAGAAAATTGTAAACAATTAAAACAGAAGAAACATGCACTAAAACAAAGAAATAGCACAATTTATTTTTCATCATATATATACTTATATATTTCTAGCAGCGTAAACAATCTCCGTTTAGACTGAAAGTTTAAATAATTTTGAGCATCTTAACAAAACGCGTTTCGTTAATCATCCATTACGTAGAGATCAAACCGAATTACCGATAGAATGAATAGTATTTTGAAATGTTGTTAGTGGATCAGATTTTGCTCATTTGCACAGTTAAACAATCAGCTGTCTGATTTACCGAAGTCTTTATTTGATTCGATACGTAAAAATTCCCAAAATACAGGCGATAGTTCCCCTCAATTTAAAACGAAAATGAAACGAAAATCAAAACAAGCTTTAACCACCGTCATAAGTGAAAATGTCAACGCATTGAAATATTTAACTTCAATTTACTTTACAATATCGGCACATATATATTGTGCATGTTTCAAATACTCCCTTTGCACGTAAACTGTTGCACAACTTTGTCAGTTTGACCCGTTTATCATGCGTCCAACATTGCTGCTTCTAACAAAGAACTAGACTGGTCGTCTGTCTCTAACCTGGTTTTCGATATATGAAATATCGAGCCCGAAGTTAAACTGATTGGCCGCTATTCTTTCTTTATTATTATTCTCGTTAATTACTCAAATTTGAAACAGAATTAACCCATAATTTTTGCTATTTTTATTTTCCTTTCCATAAGGATAATTTACGCTAAATTACGTTGAATTTGACTCAGTAGTTCGTGAGAAGAAGAATTTAAAAAAAATGCACCCCCCTTTTTCTACAGTTTCGAAGTTTTCTCCGTTTTGAACAAAGATCGGTCTTTCATTTCTTCAATTTATAATCACCTTTCCATAGGAATGCTTTGTGCCAAATTTCGTTGAAATTAGCCAAGTGGTTTTAGAGAAGCCGTTTAAAATGTGAAAAGTTTAGAGACGGACAGACGGACGACGGACAAACTGTGATCAGAAAAGTTCACTTGAGCTTTCAGCTCAGGTGAGCTAAAAAGTTTTACAGATATTGATTTTTTAAATTAAAAAAAACTTACGAGCTTGGTTTGATCAATTTATATATTCTTAATGCTGTGCAAAAATAAGTTATTCGAGATATTCAGAAATTTATTATAAATTGGTTGATGTTGTTTAAAACCGAGAAATCGATGTTAATGGAAAAAAACGTAAACTGTCTTAACCCACTTTATACCAATACATTACATGACAAAAACATTATTATTTTTAACTTATAGATCAATTTCCGCTCAATTGAACAGACGAAAACACAACGTTTCCCTTCCCTTTTTTGCATCTATTTCAATATTGAGAATATTTACAAGGTTTGGAAATAAGCATTCATCTAAAATTATTTTGCTATTTTGTAATTTATTTCATATCTGAAACAATATACATGGATAATCTATTTAAATTTTAATTGCGATGTTAAAACAAGTACATGTATGAATAGCTGTTTAAAAGGAAAACTTTGACATTTTTTGAGTACTTCCCTAACGTATATAGAATGTAAATACACATGTTCACATTTTAAATATTTGAAAACGAAACCTGAAAATAAGCTAAAGGCAAACAATTAACATATTTACTGGACATTCATTCTCATTATTCAAATAATTGTGATTCATTAGTTTTTTGGCTAGAGCACTGGCACTAATAATCAAATTGGAATTTGGTAAAGACCACCTTTTCTTCCCAAGATATAAAAAAAATGTTCATTTACCCGGAGCAGTAGATATATCTATAAATTAGTTTTGTTCCGACGAAAAATTCAGTTTTACGAAGTGATGTTTAATTATTTCTACATGTATATTATATCTAGATTTTATTGTTACTATGCAGTTTGACTCCTATACCAATTATTTTAGATTTGAAAACATACATTTACAATCCCAGTTTCGCAAGATGTAGTATCAAAATTCATTTTTCATCATTGGACCAATGGAGATTAGGTTAAAAAGTCTCAATCTTAAGCTCTTACCGATATTTAAACGATTCATGCCATATAAGTTTGTATTATTTTTATTTTGATAAACATGTATGAAAACTATTGAATAAATAAAACAAAACAAGAAATCCCACCAGCTTGGTTCCCGGATCTTATAAATATATGTTTTACAACGCCCGGTTCCTAAATTGGCATGTTGCGTCATATATATATATTTCAAGACAGCCGTCGTGACTGTTCAGTCAAACACAACAGGATTGATTTATATTTTACAATTTTTATATAAAATAAAACCAAACAAATATACATATTATAAACAATAAGATATATAAGTTTTCTGATGTCCATAGTCTTCGTCACGGGCATGCAGAATAGGAGTGGGTAGATATGGCATGGCGTGAGACAGGTATAACCACGGCGATGGACTGCCAGAAACTGGATAGGGACCTTATTAAATTAAACGATAAACATATTTTGAGTTACATGATTAATATACCTTGCATAAACATAGGCTAAGTCACACGGACTTAAATATATAACATTATGGCAACAGCAGCACGCCATACAATAGCACGAAACCACAGCGGATACGATCACTGCATAACGTTAAGAGTATCACACTACTTAACACAGAAAAACCACGTCAAAACGATATACAAATACTCCGTACTACACGGACAATATACAAGTACACCGAACTACACGGCAAAATACAAGTATATCATGCATTTATATCCCAATATAAAGCACACACACTCGACACGTGACCACACAGGAACACGCGCGAGCAAGCACCTATGTTTAACAGTTCTACCTCGTAAAACCAGTATATCAAAAGTAACAAAAAATACTTAATATAAACTCAACAGTAATGTAAAAAGACTGAGCCGTAGTTTAATTACAAAAGTATAAAATAGTTTAACTTACCCCTAATAAGAGAAAGGGTTACTCAAAACCTTAGCTGCTCATACCTGTCATGTAGAAAACGTGGCCACTGTCTGCCAGGTCTGCAATGCGGCAGTTTAAATAAAGTAATCAAACAATAGAAAAGAACTGACCAATACGTACTATAGCTGACACAGTGTCCAGAGAGGTACACTACGGGTATAAAACTAGTTACACAGGAACGTTTAAGAGGGTCCCTACAGGATACTTATATGTAAAGAAAAAGTATAATACCGGTAGATACTGATTTGTGACAACACCTCCCCAAACAAAAAAAAGTTCGAAGAACTTTTAAAACACAAAATAAAATTCAAAAATACACAAGCAAAATCTACAAAAAATATATTCACAAACGACTAAGACAGTCGGCTCCAACATTATCTGAGCCCTTAATAGATATAATTCGAAATCTATAAGGTTGTAATAATAACGCCCATCGCATCAATCGAGCATTGGATACTTTAGCTTGTGTCAAGTATACTAACGGTTGATGATCTGTTTCTAGAAGAAACTCCCTTCCGTATAGATATCGCCGGAACTTTTGCACTGACCATACTATCGCCAAGCACTCTTTCTCTATCGTGGAGTAGTTGACTTGCCCTTTAGTAAGTTTCTTGCTGGCATTCGCAACCGGCTTCTTTACACCATCCTCGTACTGAAGTAAAACTGCGCCGACTCCCAAATCAGAAGCGTCTGTCTGTAAAATAAACGTTTCATTCAAATTTGGCAATTTCAAAACAGGCGTTACCATAAGAACCGATTTGAGGGCTGTAAAGGCGTTCTCCTGTGCTTCTCCCCACACCACCTTGTTTGGTAGGCCCTTCTTGGTAAGATCTGTCAGTGGTGCTGCCACAGCAGAAAAGTTTGGTATGAACTTGCGATAGAATCCTACCAGACCGAGAAAAGAGCGTACTTGCTTCTTTGTAGAGGGCCTTGCGAAATTCGAAATGGCTGACACTTTGTCCGGAAGTGGTCGAAGTTCCTCGTTTCCTGCAATATGACCTAGACACTCAAGACTACTATATCCTATGAAACATTTGCTAGGTTTGACAGTAAGGTTCGCAGCACGAAGTCTCTGTAAAAAGTCTTTGATAACACAAACATGTTCTCGAAACGTACGAGTAAAAATAATGACATCGTCAATAAAGTTATCAACACATTGCATTCCTTCAAGAAGTTTTCTCATAAGGCGACTAAAACTAGCAGACGCATTGACTAACCCGAACGGCATCACTGAAAATTGGTACAAACCAATCGGAGTCTGGAACGCTGTGATCTCCTTCGAAGATTGCCCCAATGGTAACTGCCAGTAGCCCTTAGAAAGATCGAATTTAGATACATATCTACAACCTGACAATTGAACAAAAATGTCATCAGCGTTAGGGATTGTTTCAGCATCAAAAACAGTGATTTTATTGATTGCAGAAAGTCAATACAGAATCTGTTTGTCCCGTCCTTCTTCTTCACAATAACTATGGGTGAACAATATGGACTTGACGACGGTTCAATAACACCCGCTTCTATCATCTTTCGCACTTCTTCACACACAGTATCTCGGGAAACGAAAGGAAGAGGATATGGTTTCGTTCGGACTGGTTCACTTGTCGTCAACTTGATGTCGTGGACTCCCAAATTCGTCAAACCAGGAACATCTGATAAAACATCTTCAAAATCATCGAGTAATGTTCGTATTTCACTCTTTTCTTCTTCAAAGAGTTCATCACTTACTTTGACCTCCCCAGCACCTTCCGTTTTTTCCTGTCCCGGAGAATCGTACAATTCATCGTCATCGTCCTCGTCGTCAGCAAGATCTACGACTGCAACTCCTGCAATTCCTAAAACACCTGCATCATTCTCATTGTCTCTGTCAATGTATAATTTTAACATGTTTGCATGAAATGTTTTAGTTTTACCGTCCATGTTAATTCTGTAATCTACATTACCGACTTTTCCAAGTATCTCATACGGACCTCTCCATTGCAGTAAAAGTTTGTTACTCGATGTCGGCAACAAGACTAATACCTTTTCACCTACTTTCATGTCTCTCTTCTTTGCACGTTTGTTGTAGTTGACGCGGTACCGTTGCGTTGCCTTTTCCAGGTTCTCCTTGGCCATCGTACACGTTGACTCGATCCGCTCTTTGAGATCTACAATGTATTGGTATGTTGTACGAACTTCAGGATCATTTACCTCTTTAGTCCAGAGTTCACGCAAAATTGTCATCGGTCCTCTCACTGTACGTCCATACACCAGTTCAAAAGGCGAGAAACCTAAACTTTCCTGAGTAGCGTCACGGTAGGCGAATAAAGCTGCTGAAAGATACTTGTCCCAATCCTTCGGTCGCTCTGCACATAAACGGCGTAGAATCTGTTTCAGCGTCCCATTGAAGCGTTCAACAAGACCATTGCACATTGGGTGGTAAGGTGTAGTAGTCAGCTGCCTAAAGTAAAGAAGGCGACTCGTCTCTGCCATCAGTTCTGACGTAAATTGCGTACCCTGGTCCGTAAGCATTTCTTTCGGAACTCCAATTCTACAAAATATATCAATCAAAGCTTCAGCAACTTTCTCTGTCTCTATACCTTTAAGTGCTACAGCCTCCGGATAACGAGTAGCGAAGTCCACCAGCGTCAAAATATAGCGATTGCCCCGGTCCGTAGCTGGATGTATCGGCCCTACTAAGTCCACTGCTACACGTTGAAAAGGGACGTCGATGAGCGGCATTTCTCCTAGAGGAACCTTTGTTGTTCTTCCTTTAGGAGTCGTTCTCTGACAAATGTCACATGATCTACACTAACGACGCACATCTGCCTGCACCCCTGGCCAATAGAATTCAGACATAACTTTATAAGCTGTCCTACTTGAGCCTAAATGTCCAGTCATTAATGAATCGTGTGCAAGAGACATTACTTTGTTTCTCAAAGGTTTTGGCACAATAAGTTGAGAAATTTTCTTATTATTTTCAACTGTAGGTGATTGAAAAGATCGATAAAGAATACCGTTTTTCCGGAAGAATCGGACTTTGCTGCTTTCGTCTGCAGGTTGTTCAGCTAGCTGCCTTATCTTGTACAACGATTCATCTTCACCTTGAGCTCTGATGACGTCATCTGGACTAAACGCAAGTTCTGGACCAATTATGTCAGGTACATGAAGAGGTTTGTCCTTACCTTCCCGCTTCGCCTGCTGACGCGTCATCACCGCATACACCTGACTCGGCTTCCAGTTTCGATCTGGATCAGATGGGTCTCTGGCTTTTGGGATGTTTCCTATTATAAGCTCAAATAGAGGATTTTTCAAACACCAAGCATCAACTTCACCCACAAAATATGGCGTATCAATACTCACACGAGCTATAGGTGCCTCAATCTGCGATCCATCTGCAAGGATGCAAAGCCGCTTGTTCCCTGTCAGTTGCTCCTCTGGAACTAACGCTTGACGAACAACAATCCCATTACACCCCGTGTCTCTCAACACTTTCACAAAATGTTCATTAAGTATACCATCACTTGTAGGCAAGCTACCTACTGATGCACTAGCGTTACAAGAAGTGTTCAGTATACTAAAATTGTTTGCAGAGGATACGGATGAGGTAGTTGTTACTGTAGTAAATGCAGCACACTTGCCTTGATTACTGCTACCCAAAGATTCTTTTCCGTCGACTGCCATCCCAACAGAATTTCGTCCTTTTGAACACTGATATGAGAAGTGGCCTGGTTTGCGACACTTGTAGCAGGTAACATCCATCCTTGGTTTAGGTGGTTGATCTTTGGTTTTCGCCGCGGTTTCCTTCTGATCTCGCTGAACCTGATGTTTGGGTTGACTAGAATTCTGAGGATCAATTGAAGTGTTCTTTCTGCTAGAATTAACTAATGTTTGAATGTTAGCACATCTTGCCTCCTTATATTGATCAGCTAAAGCACACATGTCTTGAATGTTATTAGGAATGCGTTCCTTAAGAAACAAAATTAAGTCTTTGTTGCATATTGATAGAAATTGATCACGCAGAACTAAGTCATATAGACCTTGAAAAGTCTTGTTCACTTTCCCAAGTTCTATCCATCTGTCGAGATAGCTCCCTAATCTAACAGAAAATTGGGTAAACGTCTCACCTCTTTCTGGGCGACATCTGCGGAATTGCTGTCTAAACCCATCCTCAGTCCTCTCGAAACGTTTCAACAGAGCTGCCTTCAGAGTTGCATAGTCTAGGGCCCTCTCTTGTGGCAGAAGAGAGTATACGTCCAATGCTCTTCCCCGTAGCAACGCACTAAGGTTTACCGCCCACGTTTCGATGTTCCACTTCTGTGCTGTAGCATAGCGCTCAAAACGACGTAAATATGAATCAATATCATCTTTTGTTTCTTCAAAGAAAGGCATTTTAGGCACTTTAGCAGAAGCATTATTAGACATATCGGCCTTAGTTTCTTGTAACTGTTGTTCGAGCTTAAGTAAAGTTTCTTTGTACTTACTTTCAACTTCAGCAATACCTATAGCTTCCGCTAATTTCATCCTCTCCAACTCCAGTTCTTCTCTCTTCAACTAATACTCTTTCTCCTCTTTCTCCTTAGATCTCTCTGCTGCTCTCAACTCCCGATAATGAGCTTGCTGATCCAAGATGAATTTCTGAAGTTCTGTCCCCTTCAACTCCATCTTTCTCCCGTGTTCTGTTAGCTCCTGTAGTGTTGGCGACTCCATCTTAACTACGCTAACTAACACTAACAAAAAAAAAAAATCATACAAGAGAAAAAGCGTACATAAAAATACAATGCTTCTAGTATCAATATACCTGACCTCTCAACACTCGAGAGTTATTACATATACACAACCTGAGTAACTTTTCTCCGTTCGGGGCCCTTCCATATATCAACGCCACAAAAAAAATTCTGCCATTCCACTGAAAAATATAACAGAAGTATAAATTCTCAAAATAAACTACAAAAATATGTGTTGACTGAACAGCTATCCCACTTCTGACACCATTTGTCACGACAGCCGTCGTGACTGTTCAGTCAAACACAACAGGATTGATTTATATTTTACAATTTTTATATAAAATAAAACCAAACAAATATACATATTATAAACAATAAGATATATAAGTTTTCTGATGTCCATAGTCTTCGTCACGGGCATGTAGAATAGG
>WFKH01011925.1:25188469-25202800 GCA_016163765.1 Magallana hongkongensis | reverse complement strand
TTGTTATACCCCCGCTCCGAAGGAGAAGGGGGTATACTGTTTTACCCTTGTGTGTGTCTGTCTGTCTGTCCGTCCGTCCGTCCTTCTGTCTCTGTCCGTAACAAAAATTTCTGTCGCATTTTTCTCAGCAGCTATTCATTGCAGATGCTTGAAATTTTAACACACAATTTGTTAAGGCATTTCATATCGTTGGATATTTTTTTGTACCAATCGGACGTCAACTTTCTGTCAAATGACGACTTTTTTTATGTTGAGCCTAAATTTTCAAACAAAATTTCGTCAAAGATTTCTCAGCAACTATTTATAGCAGATGCTTGAATATTGACACACAATTTATTTTGGCGTGCGATATCGTGGGATATATTTTTGTCCCAATCGGAGGTCAACTTCCTGTTAAATGTCGACTTTGCTTATTTTTCATATTCAAATCAGAGTGGGGGTATTACTAGAGAGCATTGGCTCACAGATATCTTGTTTTTTGTTTAAAAGAATGATATTGTGGTAATTGCTCAATTCTGTATATATTGTGTGTATATTGATTGCCTTTTTCGATAGAAATAGAATAATTTTATTATTCAAGCACCATCTTATAAACAAAAAATGAGTTATAAAATGGGTGATTTAAAGTATACATATTAATGTGGCAAGTTGCGAACGGATATATCTGTAAATTTGACTACTTATTTTACATGAATTATGAACAGAGAAGTAGAGCAGATAGATCGATAAAGCATCCGACTTAAAAATTGAAAATGTCGACCGTAACGAACCGTTTTGGTTTACTTAAAAGTAAATGAAATTATTATCAAATGAAATATTTAATGTCAGGTGCTTGTAATAATAGTTCTGTATGAATTAGCCAAATGAATGCATTTCAAAATGTTTCCTCTACATGTAAATTATATAACTTCTAAACTTATTTATAGCTGCCAATAGTTTATTATTCTAGAGTGTTTTTACGTTTTAGTTTTCATATATTATGTTGTTTATTATGTTTTAACATTTTACATTCCAGGGTCCAATGTTTAAATGACTGAATTCGGAATATATATAGTATGCTGCAATATAAATGGGAAAAAAACTACTTTAGATTTGTTCTTTCAAATGTAACTTTAATTTTAACATGAAAAAAGAACGTACTTATGCTAATGAAAAAGTGGTTATTAGTTATTGTAAAGTATTATTATGTTTGTTTGAAATTATTATCAAGATTAAAGTCCGACGAAAAAAAGGGTTGATAAAGTATGTATTTCTATTAAATGCTCAAAACACACAGCAGTTTCCTTCTGAAATATTGGTATTAAAACACAGAAATATACCACATTTATCATATAAGAAATGTAAGGCAGTCACCAGCGAATACATAAAAAATTGATTCTTTTTATCTTCAGAAAACGAATCGCTTTTCACTTGCGTTCCGATTCAATCTGCAATTAACAGTCAAACAACGGGAAATAGCCTTCGCATTAAGTTCACATCATCCGAAGGATCTAGCGTGAACTTTGGATTTGCAATTAAGTTCAAGCAGAAAGGTTAAATACGTTTTAGCATTACCAAAAGGAATGGGGTAGTTATTTTAGAGGACTGGATGTTCGTGGTCATTTTATACTTTTTTTTTACCCCCTTCGCCTTTAGCGCGAAGAACTTTAAATATAAATCAAAGAACACGTTCAAAGTTTAGCCATAACATATTTAATTTTTTTTTTCTTTATTTATTTTAGTTTATGGTCAAAAACAAATTATCAAATTTATCCTATATAATTATATTCAAGCAATTTTACGCATATCTGATGGGTAAATTGTAAACATCCAGCTTCCTTTCAAAACATGTTTGATTATCAATTGAGATTATTATTGAACAACTGTACAATAATGTTGTTCCGATGTTGACACTATTTCATTTTTTTTTTCGTAATTCTGAATGTAGCTATAGAGAAGTGCCTGCCGGGTGTGTGTGCCAGCAACGCTGAATGTATCAACACTGATGGGTTGTTTGATTGTGAATGCATTGACGGATTTGTAGGCAATGGCTTTGAGTGCAATGGTAGGCGAGCATATAACTAGTATACAGTTACAATAGGCAGGGTTGATTAATATCAGATATATCTCACATATTATTTGATATGTATACAGTTTATAACTGCAATATTTTGGGCAATGCCAATCAAATTGAGTAACACGGTTTTAGCATGCAGCTGCCATAACACTATTATAAAACAGTCTTGGTTAGTGTCTACAAATGGTAAAAATCGGCAGCAAATACATGTATACGTGTATTAGGGGGAAGCAACCATATCCCTGTCAAAGAATTTGTCCCCCTCAAATAATCAATAATACCATATTTAAACACTTTTACCCAGAATTTCATGTTGAAAGTATACCATGTCATCCCAAGTGGGAATTTTTGATTAAGTATGGAAACACTTCTTTTTTATTAAACCCAAAGTTCCTGAACAGAATCGAGTCGTCAAACCAATAAAGAAAATGTTTTGTTCTCCTTTATTGGCATTTCATATAAATTGCTCGACTTTCATAATTTGGGTATTACTATATACAGTGTTATTTTTGCCCTTCTTTACTTGCAAACAGTTTTATCCCGTCTTTAATTCGCCAAGACAAAGTTCTCTTTAAGATAATTTGAGACATTGGAAGTCGTCCAATATCAAATTCGCTGAGGGCGAAGGTGGCGATGATAAAAAGGGCGAATATTACCCGTATACAGTACCTTTTCAATATATTATAATCATGTATAAACGCTGAGATGTTTACTTAACTATTTGAAATGCGCAACTTTATTATATATACATAGATAGAATCCTGACTCTTAAGCTTAATTTGTAAATGACTATGCTGTTTGTATCAGTAAAGGCATCTGATTCAATAACATTTACATACATGACACAAGTGTTTGAAGTTAACTGTAATGCAGTAGGGAATATGTTTACATACGTATACGTATATACGTATCAATAAATATTGTAATAACGTTATTCGAATAAGGAACGCGTTTTGGAAGAGAACTGAAATCAACAATTTTTATATAACACATATGTCATCATTATTTCTGTTTAAGCCACGACTACAGTATCTACTAAGATGAGAAAGAAGATCCTGCTGCCCCTGTACCTAGTCTGGTCCCTGGGGACCACTGTCAGCGGAGCAATACTCCTGATTCTGCTTTACAAGATGGCCGACGCACCGAAAGCCGATAAGTGGTGACTGACGCTGACCAATTGTCCATCTTTATGATAAATAAAATATTGATGCATCCCTAAATTTTTTTTTAATCATCTATTTTTAATATCCACACAGACGAACACGTCAAGATATACAGCATAACGGATTACTCTTAAAACTAATTTTCCAATGAAAACTAAGATGTAAAAGTTTTAAAATTTAGAGACAATTTTTTTGCTTTACCTAAACCGGACCTTTATTCTGTCTGAATTAATTATAAATGGTATATCAAAAACTTGATGTTAGTGAATTAATTTGATGTCTATTTTTTAGTAGTGATAAATTTAAAAGTTTGACTTTTACGAATATAAAAAACCTTTAAATATATCAATATATACATTAAAACTATACACATGCGATCTTTACTAAGGTTTGTTTTGGGATAATGGAAACCAGACCCAATTTGATTAGTTTGATGAACTACATTAGTATTAAAGCTAATGTTATCTAATGTAAGCAGAAGTCGATATTTTTTTTAAATACATATTCATTAACAATTTACATTTGTGTTGATTTGCGCATGTTCGCGGAAAACGTAATTGACAACTGCATGGACGTAAAAGCATGAACACATTTTTTTTCAAATTAAGTCAAATGACAAGAATTTAAATTTATGACATTGACAAGAAAGTTATTCCTTTTGAACTCTCTATCCGAATTAAAAAAAAAATCAATATTAGTAAGTATTTATTTTAACCATTTTCACACATGGTCATAAAATAAATACAATAAAGCATTATTATTAATCATTTTGGGGCCCATCAAGAAGTTCTTTAATATCTGTCTTTTTCTATTTTTTTTTTTTTTGTGGAAAAGGAGTAAAAAGCGATACTGAGGCCCACATATTTACCCAGGGAAGTGAGCCGACTGAAACCTAAGAGAAGGTTTCAACGTCAACTAATGGAATAAGGAAAGGATCATACATGCATCTCTAAACATATGCCAGCGGCCATTTTTTTTAAAAGTTGAAAAAAAACTACAATGATTTCGAGTTTTTTAAAAATAATATTGAAAAAAATGACACATCTTAATTTGCGTGAATAGTTTTGGTTGCTTTTTATTTGATTATTTGACCTTTAACAATCATTGTGTACACTTATCACCAGTGCGATTTGTTCTGACTCGGGACCAAGTTCTTGCAATGTATAAGAAAGGAATAAAATGGGCGGACCCTAGTAAAAAAAAGATTATATATTCGAAGAAATAAAACAGATCGGATATAAGGAAAGGTAATTCGAGTTCACACCATATAAAAATAATCAATATATAATGGGGAACGCCGACTTTGCTTCTTTGGATTTTTAAAAAGTTACATATTGGAATATTGAGGTACATTTTTCTCCTTTCTTTTTAATATAGATTTCGAAAAAAACATGTTTGACCAGCTGAAGAAGAAAAATGTACCTTATTGCGATACTGTATTTTAAAGAGTTTTACACGTGAGACGGAGCTAAAATAAATACGGGGATTGAATGTATATAGTGTACCCCTACCACAAATAATAATATTTATCTTTTACACGTAGCAAAGCCTGTAAGTGTGCATCCCTATATTTACATTTATCAGTGTCCTTGTGTGTGATAACACTACGAATCGATTTTATGATGTATAGTCCAGTACATTTTATCAAAATACAACTTGCATATAATGCAGTTACATAAAAAAAGATTAATGGCATAAACACTCAACAAAACTTCTAAGTGTTTAGCCTGATAATTAGAATAATTTGAAAATAACGAAATAAAATAATCTGAAATTTTCAAATTTTTTTAGCTGATGTCATGTATTTCATCAATAGCACATATGAAATAAGTCAACAACGAATGAAATCAGTTATCCGTGACGAAACGTAAAAACATTAAATTCGTATTTTTCTGCTCGCGTTTAATATGATTGGCATTTTTTGTGATTAATATTAGTCTTTGGTGATAGTTTAAAAAGAAAAACATTTAACATGGCCAAAATGATAATTGATAAAACAGCCAAAGCCATTGAAATATTGGTGTCTCCATTGTTTATATTACAGATTGTACTCACTTTGATGTTGCTGGGTTTTTTTGTCCTTGACATTGTTTTGAATATTAAGCAATCCGAATGAAACGTTATTTTGATATAATTTTTCTATTCTATAAGTGTAACGTCATTTACATCGGCAAAAAAAAAAAAATCAATTCATTAACTCTGAGCGAAATTCAACCAAACCGGAAGTGTTTGTGATATTAAGCAAAGGTCAAGGTCTCAGGTCGCAACCCGAGGTCAAGGTCCATGCATCGTTTTTTATTATTTAAAAGTAAAGGATGTTGTCTACTCAGGGTTAACGTTGTCAAATTCGGATTGTTATAAACTTCATTATCACGAATAAAATTTGTTCTAAACACAAAAAGTATTTATAAAATGAATTATTATTGGCATAACTTTCCATATTTGTATTTTATAATGACATTAGGCTCAGACAAAAATTGACTTATAGTAAAACAGAGGAAATTTAGACTAAATTTGCAGATTTTGTTTTCCGCTAAAATATTTTTGGCAGTACTGTAATATTAAGAGTCAAGCATATATATATTAATCAATATCATTTTGCACAATTGCTGTTGGTTTTATCTCGCTTAATCATTAAGGATATGTGAACCTGAGATGAAAATAATTGGATTGTCGAAAATAGTGTCTAAACAGACAGTAATAAGGTTCCTTGTGTTAATAAAGTTATTTTAAATTAAACATATGTATATGAGTTCGTTTCCATGGTAACGACCTTCAAACATAAGCATATTAAACAAGTTTAAAAAGGAAAAAAAAATATCTGTGCAAGTCAAAAAAGTAATCAAAAACCATACTGCCAACTTTAAAGATTACACTTCCTTTTTAAATTATGAAAATGTATTTGAAACAATTTATTTATCTGGATTTATTTTTCATTATCACTTCTCATTAATGCACAGTCTAAGTTCGAATTTCCTCCGGTCAGCCAAAAAGTGAATTTTTTTAGCCTAACCTTTGATAGAAATAAGTCATAAAATAATATTTCTTATAATTACACCCAATTTTTTAAAACATTTATTTAAAGATATGACAAATAGCAACAAATTAATGGGGAAAAAAACATATGTTCGTGGATCAGAAAAAAAGATATGAACGTCCAAATTTCCTCTGACCTATTTTAAAATAGCTGTTTATAAACCTATTTATGTGAAATATAAGTTGTAAAATTTAGCTGTGAATAGATATTTTTTACAAAAACTTATACTATGTGTCTACTGAAGTTCTTGTACAGAAAAGGAATTAGATTTGTGTTTCGAATACCATTAGTAATTAAGGTTTTAAGTCCAAATTTCCTCTGTCCTAAATTTAAAAAAAATACACTTTGAGCTTTAGAAAAGTTATAGTAGCATAATAATTATTGTCACTTTTACAAAAATAAAGGTATGAATTTGAAGAAATGACTTACTTTGTTTATAATAATTGTATTTGAGATATACTGGTATGTCGAAGAATTTATTTAATGATTTTAGGGTGCCAAATAACCTCAAAATAATGTTTATGCGACTACACTTTGAATGCTTTATAAATAAAGCAAACAAAAGAGAATAACTAAGCTTATATTTTTCACATTAAATTTATTTAATTTTTTTTAAAGATTAACTGAAACATCAGTCTGTCAAAATATACCTGAGATAATCATAAGAAATGAAAATCTGCTTAGAATTTCCTCTGGCTAACTAGAATAATATTAAGCTTGTTTCAAATATATAATGTTGAAAAGTAGGAGGATCATACAAAATGTTTCCAAATTCACAAAGAATTGCAGGTTAGAAGCCGTGATAGTAATATAAATTACAATATAAGTAATTTTAATTACAATATCTGCACAGTACAATAATTTTTCATTGACCATTTAAAAAAACCCCAATTAAACTCAATCTGTCATCCAACTTTAAAACCATGCCAATATGTCACTTCGGTAATACAGTTACTGACTGTACACAAGATCTGACAGTAAATGATATATCCAAATTATAATTATCATACAGTCATGAACAACATTAAGTTTACACACTTCTACTAATTCTGTTATACATTGCAAGTTATGAAATCCAATTTGCAACATCATCACAGTTTTAATTATATCAGCACAACTAATATATGAATCACATTCTGCATTCAATTTATACAGATGAAAAAAATATACATTTAGCGGTACATGTAAAGGGAGAATCTTCTATCTGCAAACAATCTAAAATTATGACAAAATTACATAAGTTACAGAATCTATACAATATGTAACTACTTTCTAAATCCAAACTTTGATCTTTTAACCAATAAAGAAAGTTAATCACAAATAGTAATATAATGTTTCAGTTATATGAAAAGAGTAAAAAAAAATCAAGGCAGCATCATTTGAATAAAATATCTGAACTTATTATACAAAATTGAATTGTATATTCATAATAATTAACAGTCAAACCACACTTTTAATGGTTATCAATGTGATCTCCTGACCCTTTAAAAAATTCACACAAAAAATAATGTACCGGTTTATTTGCACTTTAGTTCCTTCATATAAAAAAAGTCCTTGCAAATCTTAATATACAAGTACAAAAATGTGATTCATTACAGTATACATTTTACATGATTTTTAACAATATAAAGCACAACTACACTACTCGTCTAAAGAATACATGTACTGAGATAAGGATTGAATAATCCTCTTTGACTTGATCACTCTCACTTTTGAGTTTTCACAAATTTCAGACAAAAGGTTTTCCAAACCCTGTTGGCCATTTCTTTTAAAGGCTAAAATGATATGGGAAAGACACAATCCGCTATTAGCTATTTTGGAGGCCATGCATTTTGAAATAGTCTTTGATTGAACCAAAGGAAGCAGTGCATCACAGCGGGGCTTTGCATCTTTTCTGAACTTAAAAATCGACACAACACATGACAATGAAAAAGAAAAGCTGGATTTGACAGTTATGACGGGCTCTATCTTCTCTACAAGTCTAGATAAAGCAATAACATCTTGCAAAGAATCATGAGCATTGTATTGATCCTCAAAAGCTGTTTCATACACTTTAGGTTGGGAGTAAGATGGCAAGTTAGGAAAACATACTTTAAAAAGAGGAAGAGTATCAATTACACCAATTACTCCAGTTGACATGAAGTTTTCAAACAAATTGTTATTTTCTAATGATGAAAGTAATACTGGAATGTCAAAAGGTTTACAGTTATGTCCAACTAAAACCACTTTTTCTAACTTTGCCAAAAACATAAAAAGTTTCTGTAAAGCCGGATGAATTCTGGAGTATTCAACTTCCCTGTTATTGTGGTACATTTTCCCGTTTTCAAACTGTATACCTGTACTGTTGAAGCAGCAGGAGAAATTTTCTTTCCAGGCTAGTTAATATAACAGTTGAAACATTCTTCATTAGAGTCTACAACTGACAACTGTATGATATGGGAGTCACGACCTGAAAAAGTTCAAAAATGAATTTGCATAACTAATCCCGTACGAAAATGTTGGCCGTTTTCCGGCTGGACTTAGGGCGAACTTAGACGTATTCCGGTTAAAATATAATCGTATTTAGGAGTATCAAAGACGTACATGGAAAATGCTTAGCATGTTAGACGGATTCCATTTTATTCATAACCGGACCTTACCTCAAATCTTAGCAGTATTTTCAGCAGCTAGCTGTTTTCTCTTAAAGTTAAACGTAATATTTCTCACTAGCCGTTTTCCTGACCATAAGTATTCCGTCTTACCAGTTGGCAGTAGCTTTGGTAAGTCTTTGAAAGTTATAAAAATTATGACCATATAAACATGCAAAGGCGTACTACAATTATCACTTTCCGTGTTATAAATAGTTCATTGAATATAATTTGAATTCAAAGAGAATTGTCTGTTGCGTTTAATCCATAAACTTTTCTACTTTCTTCAAATTGTTTAATTTTGTCCGTCAATCCAACGTCGATATTTAATATTTTTGGTATTCTAGCTGCCCACAAATTCCTCTCTTAATCTTCAAATGACACAAACGTACAGTTTGAAACAATGGTTTGTAACCTTAAATTCAGTTTCATAATCTGATGACACTATCAAACATGTTATATATGTATATGTGTGTTCTACACACAGGCTTTTGAATTACTAGGACATTTTTATCTTGACCTCAACACACAGGCTGCAATTTGTGAACAAATAGGTCAGTGGACTCCCTGATGAGCAAGAGTCGCAGCCTCTCCCTGTATTGCATAGAGGCGTCAAAAGGGGAAATCTATTTTTTCTATCACAAACATATCATTTTAACTGCAATGTTTAATCAATATAAAGACAGGTATGGGTTATGAACACTCTAGCTTATTTACTGTACTTTTAAATTGTTATTAAAATTGTTTTGCTATGACCATCATTTGAAAACTTTGTCTAATAAGATCAGCGTTACCCCTTACCACAATGTTACCCCTTACATTATTTTCTGGCCTCAGAGGCTTGGGCTTTGTGAGTTTTGAATCTGGAAACAACGGTCATTCCTAACATTCCTGATCATCTTTGTGTTACAAAAATTAGATAGAGTAAACTGTTATGAGGATTATCATAATTTTTGAAAAGGAGAGTGAAATTAATTTACAGCTATTTAATGAAAACCCAAGCCTAATGGAGCAAAGCAAACTGTGCGCGTTATGTGGACTAAAAGACATGTACACAGGAATCTTTATGCTAAATCGAAAGTAGGTCAATTAATATTTTATTATGTTCATGATTTTTTTGATAATAGTAGTGAAGTGCAGTTAACATTGTACTCATTGTATGTCAGGAAGGAAGACATTTGGTTCAAATTCTTTTTCATTTAAAAGATATTAGACAGTTTGTAAATTTCACACAATGTATTGACTTGAGAAATCTTTCAAAATCTCTTCATTCCTTAAGAACGGAAAGCTGATGGAAACAACTGACATTATCCTGAACAGTAAAAACACAAGAAAAGCAACAACACCAGCAAGTCATTGAGACGGTGGCAAGCTGCCTTCTTATAAAGCTGCCCTAGTCTTCAGCATTGAGGAACAGCCTGATTTAAATAAAACCTAGCTCAAAAGCAGAGGGACAATGAACACGGGAGACTAAAAGGTAGAATGTCAGGCCTACCATACATGAACTACCAAAATCTAAGTTTTGAAAGGAAAGGGTTGGATCTTTTTTTATTTGTTCACATTGTTGAAAAGCATTCTTTATGATAACAAAAAGGTATGTGTTTACTTATATACTTATATTTGATAGAGTGTTTAGTTGTAAGTATTTCTTTATCAAATTACATGTATATTTTCAGAATATGTGAACATATTGACTATGAAAAGTGAGAGAAGTATTTTATGATGCAATTACCGAGAAGGTTCGGGAAAGACCAGCTACTCTAGAAACCTTTCAAGAAACTACCTGTACAAATGGAGTGAAAATGTGGACTGTAAATCAAAAATTTTAAATTATTATATTTAGTACAGTCAGTTCAAGCATATCTTTTACAACATACACCATAGCATAGCATAGCATTGAAATCTCATAGCATGGCATTGGAATCTCATACCACAGCATTACAGTACCCGCAACGTTATTTTTTACAAGATAAACGATAGGGTAGGATTCACGCACGATAGGTTAGGATTAACGCACGATAGAACAGTATACACGCACGAAAGGATAAGATTAACGCACGATAGAACAGTATACACGCACGATAGGATAGGATTGATACACGATAGGAAAGGATAAACGATGTTCATGATAAACGTATAATCGCTTTAAACGATCTTCAGGAATAAACTGATACTGGCAGAATTTGAGAAAGAACACGACGAATAAAGATTTACGTGGATTTTCTTTTTAGCAACAATTGCCGAGTTGTTAATCATCGCTGCATCATTTATAGAATGTATAAAAATGACCAGTTAAATTTGTTTAACTAAAATTTTTTATTACCGAACACCCTAGCCGATCGCCGCGAATATTTCAGCCCGAGATCAAATCACACGGAAAATAGCTGGTTCAATTATAAAAATCAAACCCTTGTTCAAAGTAAATATAAAATCAATCATAAATAAATTTCTTTCTGTATAAGAAAATAATGCATTAAAAACGAATTATATTACATACATATTTACGCAGATACACATTCCGCGTACGATTTGTTAACATTGTTTTCATTACCTTACCACACACCCTAGCCGATTGCCGAGAACATTTCAGCCCGATATCAAATATCACACGGAAAATAACGGGTTCAATTAAAATACAACTCTGATTTTAATAAAATAAAAATTATATCATAAATTCTTTTGTTTCTGTAAATAATGATGCATAAAAAACGAGTTATATTGCATAAAAGTTAATGTTTACGCAAGTATACACTCCGCGTACGATTTAATATATTCGATATACAGGTAAATATGTTACCTTGTTCCTAAGAACTTCGATAGTTTACATTAATTTTTCATTTCCGATGCTTACAGATATGATTTACATATAATATTGGTTAATTTTGTTCGAAAAAAATTAAGAAATTAGTATCATGATAGAATGCTGGATAGGATTTTACAATTTTTGTTCGATAAATTTTCGAATGCGGCGCACTGAACGACTTGCAACTTTGAAATACATTTACTTGCTTATGAAAAGGCACGAAACGATTAACATGATATGATAAACGGAAAAACTGTTAAAATTGAACGATAAACCTGATAGGATTAACGCACGATAGGATAGGATTAACGCACGATAGAACAGTATACACGCACGATAGGATAGGATTAACGCACGATAGAACAGTATACACGCACGATATGATAGGATTGATACACGATACGATAGGATAGGATTGTAAAAAATAACGTTGCGGGTACTGTAGAACTCATAGCATAGCATACAATCTCATAGATTCATATTCGTCATACCATACCATAGCATAGATACAACATGATTTTAACTCAGTTTTAAATGCCTTTTTTTTTAAAGAATAAATGTTCACATTGCAGCTTAGTGCTAAACTTTGGCTTCGTATCATTTTACTTCAAAATGTTTGGAACTCTTCTGTGTATAGAGGCCTTTTTGTTCAAATCTCTTAGCATACCATAGCATAGCATACCATATCATTAAACCCTTCATTTCAATTTCTCATAGCATAGCATACAAATCTCATAGCATTGCATTGAAATCTTATAGCATATCATTAAAATCGCGTATTCCACCTTATATTAAGGCGGATTCCAATTTACCATTAGGTATATTCCACCTAAGATTAAGGCGGATTCCATTTTGTTTTAAGGCGGATTTTCTTTACACGGAATACCCTTAACCTAATTTAAATATTTCGAGCAATATACCGCTGGACACCACCCTGAATCTGTAAAATTAGTAATGCATTCACTGGATTAAAAGATGGATTCCGTATTTCAAATTTCGCCTACAGTCCGCCTTAAGTCAGGGTGGAATTTTTCGTACAGGTAAGGAAGTGGGTTTAAAACTTTCATTCTAAAAATTTGAGGCAATCATATATCATGGCAAGTGAACCATACATTCCTTGGACAAATTATTACATGTAATACAAATTAAACTAACAGCACTTATGACGCTTTTAGTTGCATATGGTTTGTAGATGACCTAGAGTTTTTCATGGTCACTAAATGTATGTAAGTTGAAAAATGTATCACCAGGATAATTTATTGCATGTATATTTATTAAATTTCCATGAAAGTTGAATATTTCATACCAAGTCCAGTTGTTTCAACATCGAAAAAGACCAAATGACATTCTTTCAGTTGCTTTATCTCAACAGATATGTATTCAGGTTGTAAAAGAGGTGCCGGTATCCTCTGAATATCAGTGGATAGGTGATCTACTAGGGTACATCCTGACTGGTATGAAGTCCCTTCTCTCACCTTTAAGCTTGCATTTCTTTTGTACCTGTTATTAACAGATTTATCTATTTAATATACGTGCGGCCATCTTTCAGCATATCTTTTATTTCAAATAGTTTACTATAAAGAATGCTAACTTTGGAACTATTATACAACTCAGTCATCAGATCATTTATATAAGACCTTAATAACTCATTATTACTTCATCGATTTCTTTGCTAGTCTTTTTTTCTTGAACTTGTGGGAGTTGGCAACAGCTCTTTGCTTTATGCGCTGGGAATCCCTCAGTTTGGCAAGACGCTCGGTGAAGAAGCCTGGAGAGAGTCCTAATGAACGATTCACCTACAAAATGAATATTTCATTTTCATTTTCTTTATACTAGCTTCTAATTGTGCTTATAGACATATAATATTGCTTTTTCTCTATACTTAAGTGGCAAATTTTGCCATGATATAGTTGCAATATTCAAAAACTTTAATACATGTATGTCTTATAACCTGAACTTACACTGACAAGGTACTTATGGCCACTGTTTTTTGTGCGACACAAGCAGCAACTCTGTAGGAAAGGTTTCCTGATGAACTGAAATGAATGTTCTTTGGACCCTTAGTTGCCGCCATGTGATGGAAACTTTCGTTTCCTTGTGTGCTTCCAAGAGATGAGAGCTTATTACTATGACCAGCATAAGTGGTAAAAACCTTCTCCAGAGATGACTGCAGATTTTGGTTGACAAGTGGTTTTCCGTGAGGGAATGATTTGTATTGGCAGTTTGGGTTAACAATAAATTTGCACCATCGAGATGAACAGCAACGATGGTCTTCGAATGGATGTTTTGAGAGCGCATCAAGATTAGATGAAATCTGTGAAGGATTCCCTTTCCTTGCGCAATGATGTAGTCAAAACATTTCTGGAGATATTTGATAACTTTCACTGTTAGCATTGGGTGTTGTTTTTTAAGTGCATACAGAGAGTTTCCCAGCAGCTTACGTATGTGATTCTTGTCAGATATCTTCTCAATCTTCTCGTTAACATTTGCACGTAAGCGTCCTATAGTGGTAGAATCTTCATCACCAACAATTGCATCAACTGTGACACCTTTCTCACCAACATCTTTGACCATCTGGGTGACCATGTCATATTAGCACTTCCTTCCCAGTTTTGATAGCAGTCGTGAGGTTTAGGTGGCTTATT
>WFKH01011925.1:25173176-25183460 GCA_016163765.1 Magallana hongkongensis | reverse complement strand
ATAAATCAACAATATAAAATTCGATATCAGGTATTGGATAATTCAATTAATTTGGTGAGTCTATGAATTAGTCAATTTGCTGGTAAACTCGTACCCAACTTGAGTATGAGTCGGTCAGTGTACAAGTTGACTCGACGCCTTTTACTTTTACCTAGTCCTTCTTTCGGTAAACTTCAGCCGTACCTCAAAATTTATTTTGGAGTCTGCCCACTGCCCAGTAGCCCGAAGGTTCATTAATTCGAAGGTCCAGTAGTTCGAAGGTTCATTAGTCCGAAGGCCCACTAGTCCGAAGGTTCATTAGTCCGAAGGCCCAATAGTCCGAAGGTTTATTAGTCCGAAACTCGATGAAGTAAATGTTGTGAAGGTTAAAATAACTGTAAGGATCAGGTTTGATTAATCATTTTTCAATATAACAAGTTCTTGGAGGTTTAGAACACAAAATACTACGAAAAGAGAGTACTATAATATGAATTGTAATCTCTATGTAGATCTGTAATATTATGTTCGTATACCTGTATGTATATTAACTTTTTTCTGGTATCCAGATTTCTGCCTCTTTTATTTGACTTTTGTTGCCCGTAAACGTTATTTCCAGAAAAGGAATGATATGTTTTCAAACTGGAATTTTTCGAATAGGAATTACAAGTTAATTGCTTATAAATCACAGGATTATAGAATAAGAGTGATGCAATTCTCGGATAACAAAGATGGAGTCATCGAAAAGGCATCGCCTGTTTTGAAATAGGATTTAAAAATTATCTCACCCACCCCACATCTCTCTCTCTCTCTCTCTCTCTCTCTCTCTCTCTCAACAAAATTAGAAACTCTTCTACGTTTATTTAATGATCTATTTGTAAGCACGTCAAATATTTTAAAATATATACGGATGTGTTGGAGAGTTGCAATAAAAAATGTTTTATAATAACATCATTTGGAATTAGAATGATGATTTATCAAGTATGAATAACGTTTGCATAAAAACATCAACTTATCAAATAGAAATCATGTTTTAAAGAATAAAAATTGTATGTTTAAGAATAAGAATGGCAAAGATTCTAAATAGAAATAACAAACAAGTTTAATAATGGAGTGTTTAACTCGCCATATTTACAGTACCTATTAAGTGAGAAACGAAATCATATTGAAACAAAACCTAATAGACTTATTCAATGAGTTTTGTCTCCCACTTGGTGTGAACGTTTAATTATCTCCCGCAAAAGAAGGGGGTAGGGGGTCGTAGTGCTCTATGAATCACTTAGAAATGAAAAAAAAAGGAGGGTCAGGAATTTTTGATTTAAAAGTTCGCTGTAAAATTTATGATAACCAGAAATACACAAACAGAATGACATACATGCGAACGAACGGACAGAGCTAAATTAATATCCCCCACTTACAGTAAAAGTGGGGGAAAATATTGAAACAAAATGAATCTTAAAGAATCTACACGAACGAGAGAGAGAGAGAGAGAGAGAGAGAGAGACAGACAGACAGACAGACAGACAGACAGACAGAGAGGGAGAGAGAGACAGAGAGAGAGAGAGAGAGAGCGAGAGATTGATTGATGATGTCTTCATCTCAAATTATTGATGGTGTTTTTTTTACCTTTGAGTCTGGTACATGTAGGTATTATATATTTACATGTATATTTACATTTATCATATTTTGTAGGTATAGTGTTTCAATACAAATTGTATGAACATCAATCATATTCCAACTGGAAAGAGACATGACCGAATATGGGATGTGAACTCAAAACTAGCTACAGGTGTGTGTATGTATATAAAATTTTCATTGTCAAGAAATTATATTCATTGATTTAGGTATGGGTACATGTAGCTTTCCTGTGGTTTTGTTATAATGACATTTATTACAAGAAAGACATAAACCTATAACACAAAACAATGTTACTTTGACAGAGTACTCTTCTAGACAGAAACTGATGAGGTCACACTCACATATTCATTAGGGGCACAACACTGAAAACATCCAGGGGCTGGGCATCATACATAACAGCTAGTCCATACTACAGTTTCATATCTGCTTACATTATACTACATTTATAGATTGTCAATGGGTTATGTAATACATGTATATATCTGTAATACATGTTTACAAATAAACCTAATAAATCTGATTAATTATTTTAGGACAAATGAAAAATTTGTAGTTGCTGTTGATGCAGGCTGACAGAAAAGAGGTGGAGGAAGATCGTATGACAGCCTCTCAGGCAAGTATGAAATCTTTACAAAATGGAGCTAACTCAGGTCATGAGGTGACCTATTGCAATTGGTTTTAGGTAGTCGTGCATTGTCCAACATCTATTGTCTGTTAACAATTTTAACTCCTTGAAAACTAAGACACATGTTTGATATAATATAATTCTTTCCTATCGATATCTCGGTAAATTATTTGTATACAACTCATTGTCCATAATTTGGGTCTTACATATTTCTATAACTTTTATTTTATTTTTAAGGACACTGCTCTATGGTAGGCACACAGACAGGACAGATTTTCCACTACACTCTGCGGTCCAAAGATTGTAGAGTTTGTTATTCAGCAGCATCAAGAAATAAGCTACCTAAACCTCACGACTGCTATCGAAACTGGGAAGGAAGTGCTAAAGCGATGGAGGCTGACATGGTTACCCAGATGGTCAAAGATGTTGGGGAAAAGGGTTTCACAGTTGATGCAATTGTTGGTGATGAAGATTCTACCACTATAGGACCCTTACGTGCAAATGTTCGCGAGAAGATTGAGAAGATATCTGACAAGAATCACATACGTAAGCTGCTGGGAAACTCTCGGTATGCACTTAAAAAACAACACCCAATGCTAACAGTGAAAGTTATCAAATATCTCCAGAAATGTTTTGACTACATTATTGCGCAAGGAAAAGGGAATCCTTCACAGATTTCATCTGATCTTGATGCGCTCTCAAAACATCCATTCGGAGACCATCGTTGCTGTTCATCTCGATGGTGCAGATTTATTGGTAACCCAAACTGCCAATACAAATCATTTCCTCACGGAAAACCACTTGTCAACCAAAATCTGCAGTCATCTCTGGAGAAAGTTTTTACCACTTATGCTGGTCATAGTAATAAGCTCTCATCTCTTGGAAGCACACAAGGAAACGAAAGTTTCAATCCCATGGTGGCAGCTAAGGCTTCAAAGAACATTCATTCAGTTCATCAGGAAACCTTTCCTACAGAGTTGCTGCTTGTGTCGCACAAAAAAACAGTGGCCATAAGTACTTTGTCAGTGTAAGTTCGGGTTATAAAACATACATGTATTAAAGTTTTTGAATATTGCAACTATATCATGGCAAAATTTGCCACTTAAGTATAGAGAAAAAGCTAAACTATTTGTTTATAAGCAACAAAAAGAAGCTAGTATAAAGAAAATGAAATATTCATTTTGTAGGTGAATCGTTTATTAGGACTCTCTCCAGGCTTCTTCACCAAGCGTCTTGCCAAACTGAGGGATTCCCAGCGCTTAGAGCAAAGAGCTGTTGCCAACTCCCTCAAGTTAAAGAAAAAAAGACTAGCGAAAAAACAATTAAGTAATAATGAGTTATTAAGGTCTTATATAAATGATCTGATGACTGAGTTGTATATATAGTTCTAAAGTTAGCATTCTTTATGGTAAACTATTTGAAATAAAAGATATGCTGAAAGATGGCCGCACGTATATTAAATAGATAAATCTGTTAATAACAGGTACAAAAGAAATGCAATGCAAGCTGAGAGGTGAGAGAAGGGACTTCATACCAGTCAGAATGTACCCTAGTAGATCACCTATCCACTGATATTCAGAGGATACCGGCACCTCTTTTACAACCTGAATACATACCTGTTGAGATAGAGCAACTGAAAGAATGTCATTTGGCCTTTTTTGATGTTGAAACAACTGGACTTGGTATGAAATATTCAACTTTCATGGAAATTTAATAAATATACAAGCAATCAATTATCCTGGTATGATACATTTTTCAACTTACATAAATTTACTGACCATGAAAAAACCTAGGTAATCTATAAACCATATGCAACTAAAAGCGTCATAAGTGCTGTTAGTTTAAATTGCATTACATGTATTTATTTGTTCAAGGAATGTATGGTTCACTCGCCATCATATATGATTGCCTCAAATTTTTAGAATGAAAATTTTAAATCCACTTCCTTATTTAGTTATGCAAATTATTCTTGAACTTTTTCAGGTCGTGACTCCCATATCATACAGTTGTCAGTTGTAGACTCTAATGAAGAATGTTTCAACTGTTATAGTAAATAGCTTGGAAAGAAAATTTCTCCTGCTGCTTCAACAGTAACAGGTATACAGTTTGAAAACGGGAAAATGTACCACAATAACAGGGAAGTTGAATACTCCAGAATTCATCCGGCTTTACAGAAACTTTTTATGTTTTTGGCAAAGTTAGAAAAAGTGGTTTTAGTTGGACATAACTGTAAATATTTTGACATTCCAGTATTACTTTCAGCATTAGAAAATAACAATTTGTTAGAAAGCTTCATGTCAACTGGAGTAATTGGTGTAATTGATACTCTTCCTCTCTTTAAAGTATGTGTTCCTAACTTGCCATCTTACTCCCAACCTAAAGTGTATGAAACAGTTTTTGAGGATCAATACTATAACAATGCTCATGATTCTTTGCAAGATGTTATTGCTTTATCTAGACTTGTAGAGAAGATAGAGCCCAGCATAACTGTCAAATCCAGCTTTTCTTTTTCATTGTCATCTGTTGTGTCGATTTTTAAGTTCAGAAAAGATGCAAAGTCCCGCTGTGTCAATGATGCACTGCTTCCTTTGGTTCAATCAAAGACTATTTCAAAATATATGGCCTCCAAAATAGCTAATAGCGGATTGTCTCTTTCCCATATCATTTTAGCCTTTAAAAGAGATGACGAAATGGGTTTGGAAAACCTCTTGTCTGAAATTTGTGAAAACTCAAAAGTGAGAGTGACCGAGTCAAAGAGGATTATTCAATCCTTATCTCAGTACATGCATTCTTTAGGAGAGTAGTGTAGTTGTGCTTTATATTGTTAAAAATCATGTAAAATGTATACTGTAATGAATCACATTTTTGTACATGTATATTAAGATTTGCAAGTACTTTTTTATATGATGTAGCTAAAGTGCAATATACCGGTACATTATTTTTTGTGTGATTTTTTTAAAGGGTCAGGAGGTCACATTGATAACCATAATAATTGTGGTTTGACTGTTAATTATTATGAACATACAATTCAATTTTGTATAATCAGTTCAGATATTTTATTCAAATAATGCTGCCTTGAATTTTTTTTACTCTTTTTATATAACTGAAACATTATATTGCTATTTGTGATTAACTTTCTTAATTGGTTGAAAGATCAAAGTTTGGATATAGAAAGTAGTCATATATTGTATAGATTCTGTAACTTATGTAATTTTGTCATAATTTCAGATTGTTTGCAGATAGAAGATTCTCCCTTTACATGTACCGGTAAATGTATATTTTTTTCATCTGCATAAATTGAATGCAGAATATGCATTCATATAGTAGTTGTGCTGATATAGTTGAAATTGTGATGATGTTGCAAATTGGATTTCATTACTTGCAATGTATAAGAGAATTACAAGAAGTGTGTAAACTTAATGTTGTTCATGACTGTATGATAATTATAATTTGAATATAGCATTTACTGTCATATCTTGTGTACAGTCAGTTACTGTAATTACTGAAGTGACATATTGGCATGGTTTTAAAGTTGGATGACAGATTGAGTTTAATTGGGGTTTTTTTAAATGGTCAATGAAAAATTCTTGTACTGTGCAGATACTGTAATTAAAATTACTGGTATTGTAATTTATATTACCATTATGACTTCTAACCTGCAATTCTTTGTGAATTTGGAAACATTTTGTATGATCCTCGTACTTTTCATTACCATAAATTTGAAACAAGCTTAATATTATTCTAGTTAGCCAGAGGAAATTCTAAGCAGATTTTGATTTGTTATGATTATCTCAATTATATTTTGACAGACTGATGTTTCATTAATCTTTAAAAAAAAATTGAATAAATTTCATGTAAAAAATATAAGCATAGTTTTTCTTTTTTGTTTGCACTTTTCATAAAGCATTGAAAGTGGAGTCGCATAAACATTGTTTTGAGGTTGTTTGGCACCCTAAAATCATTAATTAAACTACTTCGACATACCAGTATATCTCAAATACAATTATTATAAACAAAGTAAGTCATTTCTTCATATTCATACCTTTATTTTTGTAAAAGTGACAATAATTATTATGCTAATAAATCTTTTCTAAAACTCAAAGTGTTTTTTTTAGGACAGAGCAAATTTGGACTTAAAAACCTTAATTACTAATGGTATTCGAAACACAAATCTAATTCCTTTTCTGTACAAGAACTTCAGTAGACATATAGTATATATAAGTTTTTGTAAAAAATATCTATTCACAGCTAAGTTTTACAACTTATTTTTCACATTAATAGGTTTATAAACAGCTATTTCAAAATAGGTCAGAGGAAATTTGGACGTTCCTATCTTTTTTTTCTAATCCACGAACATATGGTTTTTCCCCATTAATTTGTTGCTATATGTCATATCTTTAAATAAATGTTTTAATAAATTGGGTGTAATTATAAGAAATATTATTTTATGACTTATTTCTATCATAGGTTAGGCTAAAAAATGTCACTTTTTGGCTGACCAGAGGAAATTCGAACTTAGATTGTGGATTAATGAGAAGTGATAATGAAAAAAAAATCCAGATAAATAAAATGTTTCAAATACATTTTCATAATTTAAAAAGGAAATGTAATCTTTAAAGTTGGCAGTATGGTTTTTAATTACTTTTTTGACTTGCACAGATAATTTTTTTCCTATTTAAACTTGTTTAATATGCTTATGTTTGAAGGTCGTTACCATGGAAACGAACTCATAAACATATGTTTAAAATAACTTTATTAACACAAGGAACCCTATTACTGTCTGTTTAGACACTATTTTCAACAATTCAATTATTTTCATCTCAGGTTCAGATATCCTTAATGATTAAGCGAGTTAAATCCAACAGCAAATGTGCAAACTGATATTGATTAATATATATATATGCTTGACTTTTAATATTAGAGTACTGCCAAAAATATTTTAGCGGAAAACAAAATCTGCAAAATTTAGTCCAAATATCCTCTGTTTTGCTATAAGTCATTTTTTGTTTGAGCCAAATGTTATTATAAAATAAAAATATGGAAAGTTATGCCAATAATAATTCATTTTATAAATACTATTTGTGTTTAGAACAATTTTTTTCGTGATATTGAACTTTATAACAATCCGAATTTGACAACTTTAACCCTGAGTAAACAACATCCTTAACTTTTAAATAATAAAAAAAACGGTGCATGGACCTTGACCTATGGTTGAGACCTGAGACCTTGACCTTTGCTAAATATCACAAACACTTCCGGTTTTGTTTAATTTATGAGTTGATTTTTTTTTTCATGATGGAAATGACGTTACACTTATAGAATAGAAAAATTATATCAAATAACGTTTCATTCGGATTGTTTAATATTCAAAACAATGTCAAGGACAAAAAAACCCAGCAAATTCAAAGTGAGTACAATCTGTTATAGAAACAATGCAGACACCAATATTTTAACGGCTTTGGCTGTTTTCTCAATTATCATTTTGGCCATGTTAAATGTTTTTCTTCTTAAACTATCACCAAAGACTAATATCAATCACAAAAAATGCCAATCATATTAAACGCGCGCAGAAAAATATGAATTTAATGTTTTTACGTTTCGTCACGGATAACTGATTTCAATCGTTGTTGACTTATTTTATATGTGCTATTAATAAAATACATGATATCAGCTAAGAAATGTTGAAAATTTCACATTATTATATTTCGTTATTTTCAAATTATTCTATTTATCAGGCTGAACACTTAGAAGTTTTGTTGAGTGTATATGCCATTAATCTTTTTTTATGGAACTGCATTATATGCAAGTTGTATTTTGATAAAATGTACTGGACTATACATCATAAAATCGATTCGTAGTGTTATCACACACAAGGACACTGATAAATTTAAATATAGGGATGAACACTTCGAAGTTTTCATACGTGTAGAAGATAAATATCATTAAAGGTGGTAGGGGTACACTGTAAACATTCAATCCCCGTATTTATTTTAGCTTCGTCTCACGTGTAAAATTCTTTAAACACTGTGACGGATAATTATGCCAGTGCCAAGGTGGCATTTTTGCACCCGCTTAAGAGGCAGTTTCGGAAAAATCCATATATACCAAATGATAGACCATAGTCTAGAGAGTATATAACCACTTTTGTTTTTTGTGTGTTTCACCTGACAGGTGAGATATTTACCTTTAAAAATTAATATCCCATAGGAAAATGATAACTCCCAAAGGAGAAATGATTCTCCTACAGGAAATATTGACAATCCTATAGGATTTTCTAAAAATCCTATAGGAAATATATTTCCTATAGGAGAATGGTATTTCCTGTAGGAATTTGATTCAGACAGGTAGTTTTCCTATAGGAAATTAAGATTTCCTATCGGATTTTATCAAATCCTATCGGAATTGAAATTCCTATAGGAAGTTCTTGTATTCCGATAGGAAATTTCAAATTTCCTATAGAAATATTGTTTTTCCCATGGGAAAAATTATTATCCTGTAGGAATTTATTTTTGAAAGGTAAATATCTCACCTGACAGGTGAAATGCAATGATAACAAAGGTGGTTGTAAACTCTTTAAGTAATGGTCTATCATGTGGCATATTTGAATTTTTCGATATATGCAGCTTAGACGGGTGCAAAAATGCCACTTTGGCACTGGCATAATTATCCGGCACAGTGTTTTTAAAATATAGTATCGCAATAAAGTACATTTTTCTTCTTCAGCTGGTAAAACATTTTTTTTTTCGAAATCTATATTAAAAAGATAGGAGAAAAATGTACCTCTATGTTCCAATATGTAACTTTTTAAAAATCCAAAGAAGCCAAATCGGTCTTCCCCATTATATACTGATGTTGTTTATATGGTGTGAACTCGATTAACCTTTCCTTATATCCGATCTGTTTTATTTCTTCGAAAATATAATTTTTTTACTAGGGTCCGCCCATTTTATTCCTTTTTTATACATTGCAAGGACTTGGTCCCGAGTCAGAACAAATCGCACTTGTGATAAGCGTACACAATCATTGGTAAAGGTCAAATAATCAAATATAAACCAACCAAAACTATTCACGCAAGTAAAGATGTGTCAGTTTTTCAATCTTATTTTCAAAAAATTCGAAATCATTGTAGTTTTTTATTCAACTTTCAAAAAAATGGCCGCTGGCATATGTTTAGAGATGCATACATGTATATGATGCATGTATGATCCTTTCCTTATTCCATTAGTTGACCTTGAAACCTTCTCTTAGGTTTCAGTTGGCTCACTTCCCTGGGTGAATATGTTAGCCTCGGTATCGCTTTTTACTCCTTTTTTCAAAAAAAAAATATAGATAAAGACAGATATTAAAGAACTTCTTGAGGGGCCCCAAAATGATTAATATTAATGCTTTGTTGTATTTATTTTCTAACCATGTGTGAAAATGGTTAAAATAAATACTTATTGATATTGTTGATTTTTTTTTTTAATTCGGAAAGAGAGTTCAGAAGGAATAACTTTTTTGTCAATGTCATAGATTTAAATTCTTGTCATTTGACTTAATTTAAAAAAAATGTTTTCATGCAGTTGTCAATTACGTTTTCCGCGAACATGTGCAAATCAACCCAAATGTGAATCGTTAATGAATATGTATTAAAAAAAATATCGACTTCTGCTTACATTAGATAACATTAGCTCTAATACTAATGTAGTTCATCATACTGATCAAATTGGGTCTGGTTTCCATTATCCCAAAACAAACCTTAGTAAAGATCACATGTGTATAGTTTTAATGTATATCTTGATATATTTAAAGGTTTTTTATATTCGTAAAAGTCAAACTTCTAAATTTATCACTACTAATAAAAAAGACATCAAATTCACTAACATCAAGTTGTTGATATACCATTAATAATTAATTCAGACGGAATAAAGGTCCGGTTTAGGTAAAGCAAAAAAATTGTCTCTGTTTTTTTTTTTAAATTTTGCATCTTAGTTTTCATTGGAAAATTAGTTTTAAGAGTAATCCGTTACGCTGTACATCTTGGTGTGTTCGTCTGTGTGGATATT